>CM042178.1:18623418-18735918 GCA_023376005.1 Doryteuthis pealeii
AGATGTGTATGGTCATATGTGTGGTAATATTAAATGTGTATGGTAACATAAAAATGATGGTAATATGTATGTTCCAATTATCCTTTACAGATTGACAAGGCAATATCAACCTTGAAATTTTACTCGTACTTTATCAACAACCCCCAGGAGAACCAACTTACCGGGTCAATGACATCACGATATTCAGTTCTCTTGATGCATGCAGCGGCAAAAAAAAGTAAGTTTACAGCATCTGCATTGGGATGGTGAGACTCCAATTCTGGAGCTCTGATTGTAAGTGTTGAAACACATTTCATTCCCATTAACCTCATATCCACACCGATCCAACTATGGCTCAGATATTTTAGGATTTAATTATGTTTTTTTTAATCCATTTTAATTATTTCTAATTAGTTATAATTTGCAATTAAAATTTAAATCAGATAAATCAGTTTGGAAATTATTAATCTTCTTTTAAATTATTTATTATTTAAATAGTATATTATTTAATAGTATTAGGAATACTTGAAAGCATATAACTGTGTGCAAATTATTTGTATTAGTTAGGAATACTTGAAAACATACAAGTGTGTACAAATTATTTGTATTAGATAGGAATACTTGAAACCATATAACTGTGTGCAAATTATTTGTATTAGATAGGAATATTTGAAACTATATAACTGTGTACAAATTATTTGTATTAGATAAGAATACTTGAAACCATATAACTGTGTACAAATTATTTGTATTAGATAAGAATACTTGAAACCATATAACTGTGTACAAATCATTTGTATTAGATAAGAATACTTGAAACCATATAACTGTGTGCAAATTATTTGTATTAGATAAGAATACTTGAAACCATATAACTGTGTGCAAATTATTTGTATTTAAAACACTGCCTGAAGTGAAAGGAGTTCTCGTTGCCCGCTGTGGTTCGTAGTATCATGGTAGTTGGTGCTGTGACACATTGTGAATTGCTTACCTCTGTGTGTGATTTGAAAGCTGCACAGAATAACATACAACATAGTCGATTTCAGTTATTCAACCTTTATGAATTTAAACTGCATTATAACGTCTTTCAAGTAACCAAAAACATGTTGCTGTGCAAAAGCTGAGGGGTCATTTGATCCCAGTACAGTAACTTAGATTGTTCAAGAAATTTCGCTTAAACTCTAAGGCCGACAACCTCTAGTCCAATGTATATTTACTTGGGTTTTAACATCAGAGATTTAGACAATTTCTAAACAGCTTTTATGCACAGATGCAACATCTCCTGTGCCTAAAAACTGACCCGTCTCTTATTTAACATTTCGGCCTATTACTTTTCCTCTCTCTATGTATTGTTATGTATAATCAATGGTCAACAATTAGAAACCTTTAGATGTTCTAGACTCTCTGACACCAGAGTTGAGGGTGGGAGTCCCAGAAAATGACCCCAATTTCAGCACGTCGAAGCAACGTATTTTACCGGAGGGAATGCAAATAATTCTGCTTGGTCATATCATGTAGCCGACCTCGGGAGAAGAGGAAGGCAAAGGGATGAACGGGAATACACCCAACCTCCTTTTTTTTGGGGGGAAGGAAAGAGATCCCTATCATTAGGTCAGTTTGTACTCGGGACCCGGTCGGCAAGGACCGTAGGATTCCTCACCTCGTTGGGGACGGGAGAAAATCGTTCCCATGAAGAAAATTTGACGACTATAGACAGTTGGAATCCCGATGCCATCTTCAAGCAGATCAAATAAATAACCAAAAGAAGGACATATCCCAAGAATAACCAACAGAAGATGAACCAACTTAACAAAAATTAAAATACAAAAATAATTAAGTGAATAGAATGAAAACATTGTAAGAAATAAAAATATAGAAATCTTATTATAATGGAGATTGTGGTTTGTCTGTCTGTAACCAAAAACTATATTACTATACAAGTCACAATTCCTTTCGTTATTTATATCATATTGTCGATGATTTTATTTTTTATTTAAACCTTAATTATTAATAAAATTGTTTACATTACTTGCACTGTTGACCATCTCTACATACTAATAACATGCAATTGTATTTATATATACAAACAAAATAGAGGTTTACAGTATGAGTAGGAAGGCTAATTTGCATATTGATCTTAAAAAATTTGATTTTAATAAATTAATATGCTTAGTATTATTGATTTCTAATTGTTTGGTTTTATCTTATTGAATATGAGCAAAAATCTCTTCAATAAATCTTAAAAGAAATCCCTTAACAAGAAGAAATAACTGGAATATTATTCTTTACTTCCTATTTTAACTAAACAGTTTAAATTAGGAAAATTTACCAATGAAAGACGGGAGTAAGGGAAAATGATGGAAGAGTTAGTTTCAAAGTTGTTCTATTTTTCAATCATACCCCCTCTGTTCAAAATCTTTTATCTACATTCTTATTCAGTTTCATTAGCCTTTCTAATTTAATATGATATTTTATTATTAACTAAAATACTTGCACCCGGAGGGTGCATATATTTGCTAGTATAGACTAATGGACAGATTAAGTCATATCTACAAAAATCCTTATTGAACTCTTATCTAAAACAATGTTTGAAGTAAATAATGGGTAATTAGTGGAGGGTTATAAATAGTGTTCACCTTCAATTTTCAAAAACTGGAGACAAATTATAATGTGTGAGAATAGATCAATAAATTATATATAAACCTTATAAGAGGTACTTATCAGGGGTACAATAAGTGGGGCATAGACTAATAGAAGTTTCATATATATATATATGTGAAAATAAAATGGAAATTAATCCGACAGTATGAATAAGATATAATGAAAAAACAAACGATGTTTACAACTGAAATAGGCTCATCAGAAGAGAAAGTGTGCAAACCGTTTCGGGGCCAATTCTCTTGACGGTTTAAAAAGCAACACCCGGCCCATACCGTCAAGAGAATTGGCCCCGAAACGGTTATTAATTCCAACGTTTGACTAGCAGCGTTCTGTTTTTACTAACGGTCTTTTTCCCGTCTTATTTTTGTTGATGACCGACCCACGTGCGGTTGATACATTATAATGCAATAGGGTCCTCATATTAGTTGAGGATGGGCCGGGTGTTGCTTTTTAAACCGTCAAGAGAATTGGCCCCGAAACGGTTTGCACACTTTCTCTTCTGATGAGCCTATTTCAGTTGTAAACATCGTTTGTTTTTTCATTATATCATATATATATATATATATCTTATTATAATGGAGATTGTGTGTTTTTCTGTCTGTAACCGAAACTATATTACTAATCGAGTCACAATTAACATAGTTATTTACTTCACATTCTTCATGATTTTATTTATATTTAAACCTCAATTATTAATAAAATTGCTTCACCTTTTTATTAGTGTTGTCCATATCTACATAGTAATAACATGCTATTATATTTATATATACAAAAAATAGCGGTTTGCAGTGTGAACGGGAAGGCTAATTTGCATATTAATATTAAAAATGTGATTTTATTAAATATGTGCTTACTATTATTGATTTCTAACTGTTTGGTTTTATTTTAATGAATATAAGCAAAAATCTCTTCAATGAATCTTAAATGAAATCCATTAACAAGAAAAAATAAGTGTAATTTTATTCTTTATTTCCTAATTTAACTAAATAGTTAAATAAGTAAAATTCAGCAATGAAAGACGGCAGTGATGGAAGAGTAAGTTTCATTTCTATTTTTCTATTATACCCCCACTCTGTTTCAAATCTTTTTATCTGCCTTCTTATTAGACTTTCTAATTTAATACGATATTTCATTACATTAAAACTTAAATACTTGCACCCGGAGGGTGCATATATTTGCTAGTATATATAACACTTTTATACATAGTTTCAATATTAATGTTTTATAACACAATGCATTAATGTAGTTCAAAATCATTTTTAAAAACATTATCTCAAACTAACCTCAACAAAGCTAAGTAAAAAGTTTCTTCCGTCAGAAAAAAGTTACTAGTTGATAAGAAAGAGATTCCGCCTAATGACCTTATTAATCCTAGTCTGTCGGCGTCCGTTTCATCCTCCCTCCAGCTTATAAATCCTGAATAAAAAAATTATGTTATGAAAATATATATTATGTCTTATTGTCCTCTGCCAATTTTTGCATGTGCACCTCTCATTTTCTTTGGTCGCTGATGGAACAGCGTTGTAAAACATTGAAAGCGATAGGCGAACGTAACAGTATATCTTCATTACCTCCTCATTATATGAGTTAGTTTCTCTGTGTGAGTAAGAGAGAGAGAGAGGGGAGAATCTTATTATAATGGCCAACAAAAACAATCATATCAAATTTTTGTCTTCCATGTTTAAATATACATATCAGAATATTGTGAAACCTGTCAGTTGGAGCTTTAGAGTATACCGACTGCACCTCTGTAAGTCTGGCTCATTAGATTAGGAGTACCTTGTTGATACCCCAGCAGATGCCTTTAAAGCACTCATTGAGGTGAAAAGAGTTCTCATGCTCAGTTTTAGCAAGGCTTGCTAGTGTTACATAATTATTAGATACCTAATATTTATGTGCAATAGTGTAGAAACAAGATGGCGTTTTAAGTGCAGCTGACAGCCTTGAAGATTGAGTGACAAGCTTGACCTCAATCCTAACCCTATCTTCCGGGGATAGCCGTGAGAACCGGTAGAGAGGACCCTCTCTTCCGGTTTTAGATAGTAAGTTTCAGTCAGTTAGAAGGTAGGAGCTGAGCTCGTAGGTTGTAAGTCGCGTAGTACACGCCGCCGTTCTCATCTGCGCAGATTGTCTGGTTGGGGATTTAAAAATAAAATAAGATCAAGTAAATCAAAGTCTTGTGTTTATTATCTAAAAACTAACAATGACACAGGGCTTCTGATAAAGAGAAGTCCCCAAGAGAGGACCAGACCGAAGTCCCCAGGAGAAGTCCAGACCTTAGATTCCAGACCAAGACAAGATGTTATAAGATTCCAAAGACAGCCAGAAGAATAGAGTAAGAAAGAAGTAATGAAGAGGGTATACAACACTAGGAGTTCACAATTTCTCGAAAATAGGTGTTTTTTTAATGCACTATAAGGGTGTGTGGTTAAGGGCTCATATCTCTGTTAACTCTTCAAATTAAGCGCTTTCTTTGGCATCAACGAATTCTATGCCCTGAAATCTATTAGAAAAACCAATAAAATCAACACCTTAAATTTTCACGAAAATAGGTGTTTTTTAAGGCAACATGAGGACACCTTTGAAGCTTCATATCTCCGTCAATTGCCAACATAAAGCAATTTCTTTGGTACCATTTTAATCTACACATTGAAATCTATAAGAAAAGCCAAAAAAATCAACACCTTAAATTTTCACGAAAAATTGGTGATTTTGAGTCATTAAAAGGGGGTTTTAATTCTTAACATCCTGTTGAGAATTTAAGTCCAGAGCCCCATTCCTATAAGGATCTATAAAAAAAAAGGCTTAAGATGGCCTTTGCATCTAAAGTTACCTGTTATTTCCCTTAAATCAAAGACTTCTAAATATGTTTAATATTACATTTAAACCAAGGTTATCTTTTGGGTTGGATAAGGAAAATGAATGTGACTTCCAGCCGGGTGGAATGAGGCGGTATAGGATGTTAAGAGTTAAGGGCTCATATCTCTGCCAATTCTTTCAATTGATCGCTTTCTTTGGCATCATTGAATTCTAGGCATCAAAATCAGAAAAGCCAATAGAATCAACACACAAAATGTTGAAGAATATTTCCGTACCAATTTTTGTTTTTTAGAAAATCATTCCTACCATGACTTTTTTTTTTTTTTTTTTTTTCCAGGGCAAGTTTGGTCCTCTGAGGAATTGTTCGATCAGTTGTCAAAGAACGGTCTGAAGCCTTCTCTCCAATGTTATGCTGCTTGTCTTGAATGTCTTGCACGTCAAGATCTTATGGACATTGAACTTGGACAACATATCATCTCCGATCTTCACAGAGACGTGAGTATTTTAAGAATTTTTGTTTTGGTGACCCTTAATATATTTTTTAAATTTTTTTTTTACTTTATATATAAGAAAAAATAAAAAATACAAAAATGAAAAAATACAAAAATAAATACAAAAATAAAAAATTCTTTTCTAAAATCCGTTTCAGGCCTACCGTCAACGGGTTAATACTCATCCTGTTGGAAAGAGAATTTGACTATTGTCGAATTTGAAATATGTATTCTTTTGTCAAAAACTGTTACAATAAGATATACATGACTGTCGCTGACTAGGAAATGCGTAGCGGATGTGCTTATATTTGAAACTACTGCATAACTTTTTTGCAACATCAATGTTTTCGTTTTGAATTCATATTATTTTCGTCTCCGTTCTTGATAAGTCCGGAGTAAAAAAACAAGCTCTGAAGATGATTTTTATAAATTGAAATATTGTTCAATATTAGCTATGAATATGATATAAAATGTTTTCACTTTAACAGTGTTTTCATATCCTTTTATCTATACTCATATATATATATATATATATATATTATATATAATATATATATATATATACATACACACCACAACACACACACACATATATATATTCAGGCATATGTTATTGAATAACACAGAGTACTTTTTCTTCATTTTTTGGATCTGTATTTTTTCCAGTTGTTTGGCGATCTTTCTGTGTTTGGATCCAATTGATATAGAATATTTCCCATACTGTTATCCCGAGCACTTTTGACTGTTTCGCCAGTCGTCATCATGGGGTATATAAGTTGGTTTTATATATATATATATATACACACACACACACACACACACACACACACACACACACACACACATATATATATATTCAGGCATATGTTATTGAATAACACAGAGTACTTTTTCTTCATTTTTTGGATCTGTATTTTTTCCAGTTGTCTGGCGATCTTTCTGGTGTTTGGATCCAATTGAAATAGGATATTTCCCATACTGTTATCCCGAGCGCTTTTGACTATTTCGCCAGTCATCATCATGGGGTATATAAGTTGGTTTATATATATATATATATATATATATATATATATATATATATATATATATATACACACACACACACACACACACACATATATATATATATTCAGGCATATGTTATTGAATAACACAGAGTACTTTTTTTTCATTTTTTGGATCTGTATTTTTTCCAGTTGTCTGGCGATCTTTCTGGTGTTGGATCCAATTGATATAGAATATTTCCCATACTGTTATCCCGAGCGCTTTTGACTGTTTCGCCAGCCATTATCATGGGTATATAAGTTGGTTTTAGTTCATTTTTTTTAGTTCTTTTATCTATGTTTTTATTAAATTTGGAGAGTCTATTATGGAGTAAATATGGAAAATAAATCCGACAATATAAAGAAAATTTGAAAAAACAAGTCTTCCGAAAATAGGATGAATTTAATTATCACCATTGCTCCCTGGTCCACTCTGACCCGGAGTGGTAGTACCTGTCAGGGTCCCATCTATGGGTTAAATAGAAAAATGTATTTATAAAAAAATGTATTATCCATTAAGAATTGATTTATTTCAAAACTTTATCGGCATTAAATAACCTTCTGAGGTTGATATGCCGTAAAACAAAAAAACTAGCAAAGTATGCACCTGCTGGACGCAAGTATTTTAGTTTTGATGTAATAAAATATTATATTAGAAAAACTAAATATAAAGAAATATTAACGAATATAAAGAAATATTACACTTATTTCAATTTTATTTTTGCAAATAATTATTTTGTTAAAATCAATATACAAATTATTCCCACCATATACTATGTAAATCTTTATTTCTTAGAGAGATATAATACATATTTCAGAATTTTAAATGCATAAATAATATGAGCAGTTTTGTGGCAAATAACTCAGCTAGATTTTAATGTTAGATATATATATATAATTTTATAACCTTATATATATATATATGTGTGTGTGTGTGTGTATATATATATATATATATCTATATATATATATATGGGAGTAAATATGGAAATTAAATCCGACAATATAAAGAAAATTTGAAAAAACAAGTGTTCCGAAAATGGAATGAATTTAATTATCGATGTTTAAAACATTTCGATTACATTGAACCTTCATCAGGATTTATCTTGGGGTGAAGAAAATGATGGATGTTTTTATAGATGACAGGAGATGAATATCTTTTTAGTTGTGTAACTGTATTTGATCAGCGTTATATTTTTAAAAGGCAAGTCGTGATCCACGCTCGCGAAGATGTCATGACGCGTGACGCAACTTGAAGAAATGCAAAAGACGAGAAAAAGTATTAATGGACTGATTTTTTTAAGAGAACAAAGGGAACAAAGTGGGAATGATAACTAAATAAATAATTAAATGAAGCCTGGTATTTTGTAATTATTTAACACTATTTTAGCTAGAAACGGAGATATAATAAATAATACATGTCGGTTATTAAGGGAACAAAGTGGGAATGATAACTAAATAAATAATTAAATGAAGCCTGGTATTTTGTAATTATTTAACACTATTTTAGCTAGAAACGGAGATATATTAAAGAATGCATGTTGATTATTAAGGGAGGGCAAAAGCGAAATTTTTGAAGCCTGTGCAATTTCACTTTTGCCCTCCCTTAATAATCGACATGGATTCTTTAATATATCTCCGTTTCTAGCTAAAATAGTGTTAAATAATTATATATACACACACACACACACACACATATATATAATGTATATATATGTGTGTGATATGTAAACACGGTGTGTTTGGATATGGCTTTTTGCCGACAATTTTTAGGAGAATATGTGCTTAATTTAAGTCGTACTAATCAATTAATTTTCAAAATTAGGTACGACTTAAATTAAGCACATATTCTCCCCAAAAATATATATGTGTGTGTGTGTGTATATTTCTGTGTAAATACTAGTGTGTATATATGGTAAAAATTTATTCTTGACAATAAAAGTAATTTTAGATTTAATTTGTCAAAATTAGTAAAAAAAAAAAGATTATTTTGGAAGAAAGTTAAAAACGCTGTTAAAAAGAAACTGTTAGTTTCAAATTAATATTCTAATAATGAAAATGATAAAAAACGCCGCTTTAAAACGACTAACCAATTCATATGTATTCAAAAGAAAATTTTAAAAGAATATGTCAAAAAGAGCGTTTCCAATGCAAGGGAGGCAACTTTGAAAAAAGTTATCAGAAGTTAACCTATCTTGGACGGGATAAAACGGACAAAACCAGCTTTAAGATGTAAAAAATGAAGATATTTTGAAAGAAGAATATAGAAGATTGTTGAATAATATTTGAGAAAGGAGAAAGAACGAGAATACTGAAGAAATATTCAGAGAAAAGAAAAAAAAGGGAGTAGGAATTCAGAGAATTTCTAAAAACATAAAAAAAATCGGATTTTGGAGAACCTAGAGCAAAGTAAAAAGGAAGAATACAGAACATTATTAAATAAATTTGAGAAAAACAGAATAACAATCAAGAAAGAAATATTTGAATTTCTATTTTATTTTGAACTGAATCTAGGGAAAGATTTCCCTTTGAACTGATACACAATTATCTGTGGTAAAATAAAATATATATATATATCTTTCCAAATCAAAAGAGAAAAGGTATTTGTGTTTTCAGAGAGATTTTCTTTATTGAATTTTTAAGCTTTGATTATTTTAGGTTTAATATAGAAAACTAAATAATTATGGTTATTTCCTATAAGTCTAACATGATCAAAGGGGAACAACTCTTGACTTATAAATTATTTATTTATTGATCTACTAAAAAAAAAGAAGACAGGTTTAGGGTTAGGTTAGTTTAATGGGAAAATAAATAAATAATTTATCAGTGAAGAGTGGTTCCCCTTTGATCATGTTAGAATTATATGAAATAACCATAATTTGTTTTGCTCCCCTTTTCTTGGGGTTTTGTTGTAGAATTGTGATTTTCAGTTGAGGCTGAAAAGTTAATTGTAATACTAAAGATTCTGTGCTTTTCTTTGTAAGACTAAAATTATTTTGCATTTTAATTTTTTTACTGTTGATAAATAAGCATTATTAAAATGTACTAGCAACAGAAAACACCCTCCGGGCATCGTAAAAATTAATCTTTGAAATACATTGCCTGAGAGGGTGGGAGTTAAAAATTCAATGTCGGAGGGTTTGTATCATAAGTAAGCAAAATCCTTATATTTATTAAAGGAGTAAAAAACAAAAAAAACACAATTTGAAATGAAAACTGAGCCACGTCCCTCTCAAATAAAATGTTGCGTGTATGTAATAATCAAACACTTATTTTGAATATTTCCACATCAATTTTACACAAAATCGTAGGTATTTATTTATTGTAAACTTTTTAGTTAACTTCTTGTTACTGTAAAAAAAAAAAAAAAAGGACGAGTAAAAAAACAATTTTAAAAATTGCTTACTCAAATTTTGGGTGTATATAGCATAGAATATTGTAACGTAAGCTGTGATGTAGAGCTATGACGTAGTTTTTGTTACAGACAGAAATACAGACAATCTCCAGTATTAATAGATTTTGCATGAGGAAGTTTATGCACACAAAGTTAGTGAGATGTTTTTTGTTTTTTTTGTGTGTGTTTATTTTTCTTATGATTTTATGAAAATAAAGTGTGTGTGTTATTTCTATTTTAAGTGAGGTGTTTGACTTTTTATCATTTAAATCATTAAAAGAGAATTTTTCTATTTTTTAACTTGAAGTATTTCTTTTTCTTTCAAAAACTGTTACACTGAAGAAATACAAGGTAGCGACATGTACATGACGTTAGCGAAACACGCAGCGAATGCACGTTTTGGAAAAACAATGTTTCTGGTTTGAATTTAAATTATTTTCTGCTTCTCTCTCGATGAGTCCAGATTAAAAACATTTACATCTAAAAACGGACCTAATTATCATTATGCTTTGATGATGATTTTTTTATAAATCGAAATATTGTCAATATTAGCAATGAAAATTATATAAAAAAAATATATTCATTTTAACAACAAAGTGTGTTTTCATACCTTTTATCTATACATACATACATACATACATATATATATATGTGTGTGTGTGTGTATAATTATTGTAATCAAGAAATGTGGATGCCTTTCTTTTTATTTCTCTTATTTTCTTTAAACAAATGAAGGCCCTGACGAAAGTTTGTTAAACAAACTGAAACACTGCAGTGCCGGCTTATGAAAAATCACTTGTCAATGAAACTTGTGTTTTTTAATTCCTCATAAAAATTATATATATATATATATATATATATTGTAATAAAGAAATCTGGATGCTTTTCTTTGTATTTCTCTTATTTTCTTTTTTTTTTTTTTTTCAGGGTTTTAAAGAAGAAGACATATTGAATGATTGCATTTTCAAAAGGGATGAGAGGCAGTATGTTTTAAAGGTGAAATCATTTGAATTATATTAATACTCTTGTTCCTTAATCTTCCGACCTTTATCATCTTGCAACACCCACTGCTTAAAAATGAGACCGTCCAAATCATCAAAGACGAAATATAAAAATGTAAATCTTGATTATCTGGTGTCACTTATTAACCAAATTCTTATTTCACCTCAGCTAGTTAATGGACCATTTCTGTTTTTATTATAAAGAAAGAAAGGAAGAAAATGACATGCTACACAAAAAATGTAATAAGAAAGGAAGAGAGAAAGGGGGGGGTGCAAAAGTGATAACGATAATCTGTTTCATTTAAACATAATGAAAAGATGAAAAGCAAGAGAGTTAAATGAAGATTCTTATACTATTACATATTGAACTATTTTGCAATAGCTCTTAAATAAACATATCAACCTAGAACCGTATCATCTGTAAGTCATCTCGGTAAGGGCTGCAGCTTATATATTGACCAATCAGAGATAGATATCCTTATATATATACTAGCAAAGTACCGCCCTGTTGACTGGGGCTTTAGAATGCACCTCTGCAAAGGGTAAGACTCCCCCAATGGGCCACCTGTTGGCCGTGGGTGGTGACCCGTGATGCTTAAGGATAGAACCCAGGTGGATGAGCAGTTCATGACTTGCAATACTCCACTTTGGCCCTATCTTGGGCTAGACGGGCGGTCAGAGAGGCCCCCTCCGATCAATCAGCTGGTCACGTCAAGCCCTAGCACCTATATGATTGCCCCAACCCTCTTTATCATATGGTGCTAGAAGGCGGTGGCTGGGTCTACATGTCCTGGGAATGACGTTAAACTCTATCTGATGGTGAGGTTCCAGTTTTGAGGTTTGGGGAATGTGGAGCACCCCTTCATCACCATTGCTCCTGGTCCACTGTGGCCCGGAGTGGTAGTACCTGTCAGGGTCCCATCTATGGGTTAAATAGAAAAATGTATTTATAAAAAAATGTATTATCCATTAAGAATTGATTAATTTCAAAACTTTATCGGCATTAAATAACCCACTGAGGTTGATATGCCGTAAAACAAAACAAAAAAACTAGCAAAGTATGCACCTGCTGGACGCAAGTATTTTAGTTTTGATGTAATAAAATATTATATTAGAAAAACTAAATATAAGAAATATTACACTTATTTCAATTTATTTTTGCAAATAATTTATTTGTTAAAATCATATACAAATTATTCCCACCATATACTATGTAAATCTTTATTTCCTAGAAGAATATAACACATATTTCAGAATTTTAAATGCATAAATAATATGAGCAGTTTGTGGCAAATAACTCAGCTAGATTTTAATGTTAGATATATATATATATATAATTTTATAATCTATATATATGTGTGTGTGTGTGTGTGTGTGTGTGTGTATATATATTATATATATATATATAAGAAAGTTTTATAGAAAAAACAACAAGATGTGTTAAAAATTTTTGCTGACAGATATCTGTTTCGACATTATGAATTGTCTTTTTCAAAGCAACATTGTAAGCGGAAAACGAAATGAATATATCAGTAATTACGAGGCACAGAACGCTCTCGATCAGTACCGGAATTTAAAAAAAAAAATCTTTAAAAATACATATGTGTTGTTAAAAATAAAATAAATTTTATTTTTAAAATGTTTAAGCATTTTTATCGTAAAAAGCTCAAAAGAGTTTGTAGTAAAAATGTATATGAATATCAAAAAAGTTCAGGAAAATGTTCCGGTTACAAATGAAAGTTAAAAATCTAACAAGTCCAGCAACATGAATCTGCAATGATGTTAAACTCGCAGAGTCGGATCCTTATTACATCCGAAAATATGAGCCTCCGGTGATATGATTTAAGTAATTCCAAATTTGTTTTTTCTATGGACAGTATGAAGTGTATATATATATATATATATATATATATATATATAAGTAAACAGACACATATACATAAATACAACACACACACACACACAAAAAGTAAAAGCACAAAAATCCTTTAGAACAAAATAAATTACAAACACACACACATGACATATCAAATGAACATCTGATTAACTACATCAAAGGAACACTAATATAAACAACCATAAAACTACGGAGACTCAGAATTTATTAGTTTATTACCCAGCCACCAGGTTCAAATCCACCTGCTAAAAACACAAATGTTAAAAATGAATTTCCTCTATACACCACTCCCACCGAACAGGAAGGAGGAGTTAGATACTTATGTATATATATATATATATATTATAATATTATACATGCATGTACAAATTCATATTCATATGATTAATCAAAGCCTGAAGAAGATATCAGAAGATCTGAAACACGTGTCGCAAATGTAAGAAAAATAACATTTATAACATGATCCGTTTTGCGGACCCCATTTTTTTAAAATATATAATTTTCTCCCATTGGAACCATAACAAGACTTTATATAAAGTTAGAAAGACCAATGAAAATAATGAGAAAAAATATAATGATATTACATTATTTTTAATGTTATTTTAATTGATTTCTATCTTAAATTATATTCAGATTGCTTTTTATACATTTGAGAAATGACATGAGAGTATTAGAAATCAGTAACAGCAAATAATTATTTATTAAACCCAATTTTGTTAAAATCATTATGCAAATTATTCCCACCATATACTATGTAAATCTTTATTTCTTAGGGAGATAAAACACATATTCAGGATTTTAAATGCATTAATAATATGAGTAGCTTTGTGTAAAATCTAACTCAGCTAGATTTTAAATGACATCGTTAATAAATATGATTGTAATTATGATTAAATAATGACTATTCATAATCGTTGAGAATATAACTTAAATAATAAAGGAAATTGTGACGTCAGTGGTGACGTAGTTTCAGTTACAGACAGACATATATAATTTCCATTTAAAATAAGATATATATATATATATATATATATATATATATATATATATATATTGGTTAGGAGGTTGGTTTAGAAGGCTATCACAATGCAGAGGTAAAGAAAAAAAAAAAAATATGGTAACAATGGTGTTGTGTGTTAACCTGTATTTTATTCTTGAATTTTCGAAGATAAAATCTCTTTTTCAAAAGATCACTGGAACTGAAGTAGTCTAGTTATGGCAATTCTATTAAATGAAATTTTCTTTGAAAATTGATGGTATTTTTTATATAACTGTATTCTCGTGAATAAAATGTCATAAATTTTTGTTAAATTTTGAATGAATTTAACATGTTAAGAATAGTTTATTAACATAAGTTCTGTTTGTAATGTAATTTTAAACTAAGTGAAATTGGGGCATTGTCATCTGGTCCGCTGTTCATTTGAACAAAAGGGCAGACAGAGTTGCTGCCCTTAGACTGAAATTTTTTTGAAGAGCTAGTCGCGAAAAAAATTGAAGTTTAAGTTTTTGAATCTCTCAGTCAAAAAATGGTCTTATAAACCAATTTTCAGGAGTAGGGAAGCTCTAGAACTCATTTTACAGACAAAATAAATTACGAAAGTTTGTCATTTTTCATGAACCCACCAAATTTTGAGAGCTAAAAATTGACATAACTCCACCAATTTTTGGAATCAGAAGCTCAATTTTGGTGAATGTCTAACTTTAATACATTCTTACACCTGTAAATATTTCAGAAAAATTGAAGGTAGTGGGTGACAATTCTATTTTTTTCTGGATGAATTGACATGGAATTGTTATATTTATTTGTACATGTGACTATTTTGTTTATGAACTTTTTATGTTGTATATCTTTGAAAAAAAAAAAAATTAAAAATAAAATGTTTGCAAAATTGATTGATAATTTTTCTTTTTTTTTTTTTTTCTTTTTCACTGGATCTTTACAGGCCCTGAAGACGATCAACCCTGACTTTGAGCCCAAAACCTTTTGACGAAGAAAATGGGGTTACAGTGGACCGCTACTGGAAAACTTGAATTACCCTCTAAATTCAGACCAGGTTAGATAATTGTGATAATCATTAATTGTAATAATGATAATGTGAAAATCATAATGTGATAATGATAATTGTAATTATGATAAATCATAATGTATTAATGATAATTATAAAATGCCGAATGCTAATAATAATCATAATTGTGATAATGCTAATTGCAATAATTGTTAATCATGATAATTATGATAATTGAAATTGTGATGACTTAATTGGAATAATGCTTAATTATGCATAATGCTAATTTTGTTAATGATAATTATTATAACTAGCAATTATATGCACCCTCCGTAGGGTGAAAGTTATTTAAGTTTTAATGAATAAAAATATATTAAATTGAAAGGTTAATGAACTAAATAAGAATGCAGATAAGATTTGAAACAGAGGGATGTATAATCAAAGAAATAGAACAACTGAAAAACTTACTTCTTCCATCACTCCTGTTCTTTCATGCTAAATTTTTCCAATTTAACTATTTACTTAAAATAGGAAGTAAAGAATAAAATTACAGTTATTTCTTCTTGTTAATGAATTTCTTTTCAGATTTATCCCGAGATTTTTTGTTCATATTCATTAAGATAAACCAAACTATTAGAAATCAATAATACTAAGCACATATTTATTAATTCATATTTTTAATAACATAATGCAATATTAGCCTTCCCATTCACACTGTAAAACCGCTATTTTGTTGTATATATAAAATACAATTGCATGTTTTAGTGTGTAGATATGTCAACAGTATCAATAATGTAAAACAATTTTATGATAATTGCAGATTAAATAAAAATTAAAAATCATGGAGAATGTGACGTAAATAACTAAGGGAAGATTTTAGTAGTGATATAGTTTCGGTTACAGACAAACACAATCTCCATTTATAATAAGATTGTAATGATGATAATCATAATTATGATAATTATAATTGTTATTGTGCTAATCAATGATAATGGTGATAATTATAAATTGTGATGATGCTTATTTATGATACTGATAATTAAGATGTAGCTAATAATACATTATTATTAATGTCATAATGATAATTATTGAAAAAGCTAATTATGATAATTTGGTTCATAGTTTCTTATTTTAAAGTGAATTTCAATCTAAAATTCTGATTTCCCTGTATCTCACCTGCACGCTATACCTCATAATTCCTAATTGGGACATGGTATACCTCAGAATTCCTAATTGGACAGGGTTACCTCAGAATTTCCAATTGCGACAGGCGTATATCTAAGATTCCTAATGGACATGGTATACCTAAGAATTCTTATTTGCGGACAGGTATACCTAAGAAATTCCTAATTCGGACAGGGTATACAAGAATTCTTAATTGGAACAGTATGCCTAAGAATTCTTAATTGGGAAACAGGTTATGCCTAAGAATTCCTAATGGAAAAATCTTAGATTATACCCTGTCCCAATTTAGGAATTCTTGAGGTATACCCTGTACCCTGTCCCAATTAGGAATTCTTGAGGTATACCCTGTCCCAATTAGGAATTATAGTATATAGGGTGCAGGTGACATGACAGGGAAATACAGAATTTAGATTGAAATTCACTTTAAAAAATAAGAAACTATGAACCAACATTATCATAATTAGCTTTTTCATAATTATCATTATGACATTAATAATAATGTATTATTAGCTACATCTTAATTATCAGTATCATAATAAGCATCATCACAATTATAATTATCACCATTATCATGATTAGCACAATAACAATTATAATTATCATAATTATGATATCATCATTACAATCTTATTATAATGGAGATTGTGTTTGTCTGTAACCGAAACTATATCACTACTAAAATCCCAATTCCCTTAGTTATTTACGTCACATTCTCCATGATTTTATTTTTATTTAATCTGCAATTATCAATAAAATTGTTTTACATTATTGATACTGTTGAACATATCTACACACTAATAACATGCAATTTATTTATATATACAACAAAATAGCGGTTACAGTGTGAATGGGAAGGCTAATTTGCATTATGTTATTAAAAATATGAATTTAATAAATATGTGCTTAGTATTATTGATTTCTAATAGTTTGGTTTTATCTTAATGAATATGAACAAAAAATCTCGGGGATAAATCTGAAAAGAAATTCATTAACAAGAAGAAATAACTGTAATTTTATTCTTTACTTCCTATTTTAAGTAAATAGTTAAATTGGAAAAATTTAGCAATGAAAGACAGGAGTGATGGAAGAGTAAGTTTCAGTTGTTCTATTTCTTGATTATACATCCCCTCTGTTTCAAATCTTTATCTGCATTCTTATTTAGTTTCATTAACCTTTCCAATTTAATATATTTTATTTCATTAAAACTTAAATACTTTCACCCTACGGAGGGTGCATATAATTGCTAGTTATAATAATTATCATTAACAAAATTAGCATTATCATAATTAGCATTATTCCAATTAGGATCATCACAATTTCAATTATCATAATTATCATGATTAACATTATTGCAATTAGCATTATCACAATTATGATTATTATTAGCATTATGGCATTTATAATTATCATTAATACAATTATGATTATCATAATTACAATTATCATTATCACAATTATGATTTTCATAATTATAATTATCACACAATTATCATTATTACAATTATGATTATCACAATTATCATTAAACCTGGTCTGAATTTAGAGGGTAATTCAAGTTTTCCAGTAGCGGTCCACTGTAACCCATTTCTTCGTCAAAAGGTTTTGGCTCAAAGTCAGGGTTGATCGTCTTCAGGGCCTGTAAAGATCCAGTGAAAAAGAAAAAAAAAAAAAAAGAAAAATTATCAATCAATTTTTGCAAACATTTTATTTTAATTTTTTTTTTTTCAAAGATATACAACATAAAAAGTTCATAAACAAATAGATCACATGTACAAATAAATATGAACAATTCCATGTCAATTCATCCAGAAAAAAATAGAATTGTCACCCACTACCTTCAATTTCTCTGAAATATTTTACAGGTGTAGAGTGTATTAAAGTTAGACATTCACCAAAATTTGAGCTTCTGATTCCAAAAATTGGTGGAGTTATGTCAATTTTTAGCTCTCAAAATTTGGTGGGGTTCATGAAAAATGACAAACTTTCGTAATTTATTTTTGTCTGTAAAATGAGTTCTAGAGCTTCCCTACTCCTGAAAATTGGTTTATAAGACCATTTTTGACTGAGAGATCCAAAAACTTAAACTTCAATTTTTTTCGCGACTAGCTCTTCAAAAAAAAATTTCAGTCTAAGGGCAGCAACTCTTGTCTGCCCTTTTGTTCAAATGAACAGCGGACCAGATGAGCAATGCCCCAATTTCACTTAGTTTAAATTACATTACAAACAGAACTTATGTTAATAAACTATTCTTAACATGTTAAATTCATTCATAAATTTAACAAATTTATGACATTTTATTCACGAGAATACAGTTATATAAAAAATACCATCATTTTCAAAGAAAATTTCATTTAAATAGAATTGCCATAACTAGACTACTTCAGTTCCAGTGATCTTTTGAAAAAGAGATTTTATCTCGAAAATTCAAGAATAAAATACAGGTTAACACACAACACCATTGTTACCATATTTTTTTTTTTTCTTTACCTCTGCATTGTGATAGCCTTCTAAACCAACCTCCTAACCAATATATATATTATATATATATATATATATATATATATATATATATATCTTATTTTAAATGGAAATTATATATGTCTGTCTGTAACTGAAACTACGTCACCACTGACGTCACAATTTCCTTTATTATTTAAGTTATATTCTCAACGATTATGAATAGTCATTATTTAATCATAATTACAATCATATTTATTAACGATGTCATTTAAAATCTAGCTGAGTTAGATTTTACACAAAGCTACCATATTATTAATGCATTTAAAATCCTGAAATATGTGTTTTATCTCCTAAGAAATAAAGATTTACATAGTATATGGTGGGAATAATTTGCATAATGATTTTAACAAAATTGGGTTTAATAAATAATTATTTGCTGTTACTGATTTCTAATACTCTCATGTCATTCTCAAATGTATAAAAAGCAATCTGAATATAATTTAAGATAGAAATCAATTAAAATAACATTAAAATAAATGTAATATCATTATATTTTTCTCATTTATTTTCATTGGTCTTTCTAACTTTATATAAAGTCTTGTTATGGTTCCAATGGGAGAAAATTATATATTTTATAAAAAATGGGGTCCGCAAAACGGATCATGTTATAAATGTTATTTTTATCTTACATTTGCGACACGTGTTTCAGATCTTCTGATATCTTCTTCAGGCTTTGATTAATCATATGAATATGAATTTGTACATGCATGTATATATATATATATATATATATATATATATACATAAGTATCTAACTCCTCCCTTCCTGTTCGGTGGGAGTGGTGTATAGAGGAAATTCATTTTTAACATTTGTGTTTTTAGCAGGTGGATTTGAACCTGGGTGGCTGGGTAATAAACTAATAAATTCTGAGTCTCCCTAGTTTTATGGTTGTTTATATTAATGTTCCTTTGATGTAGTTAATCAGATGTTCATTTGATATGTCATGTGTGTGTGTTTGTAATTTATTTTTTGTTCTAAAGGATTTTTGTGCTTTTACTTTTTGTGTGTGTGTGTGTGTATTTATGTATATGTGTCTGTTTACTTATATATATATATATATATATATATATATATATACACTTCATACTGTCCATAGAAAAAACAAATTTGGAATTACTTAAATCATATCACCGGAGGCTCATATTTTCGGATGTAATAAGGATCCCGACTCTGCGAGTTTAACATCATTGCAGATTCATGTTGCTGGACTTGTTAGATTTTTAAACTTTCATTTGTAACCGGAACATTTTCCTGAACTTTTTTGATATTCATATACATTTTTACTACAAACTCTTTTGAGCTTTTTACGATAAAAATGCTTAAACATTTTAAAAATAAAATTTATTTTATTTTTAACAACACATATGTATTTTTAAAGATTTTTTTTTTTAAATTCCGGTACTGATCGAGAGCGTTCTGTGCCTCGTAATTACTGATATATTCATTTCGTTTTTCCGCTTACAATGTTGCTTTGAAAAAGACATATTCATAATGTCGAAACAGATATCTGTCAGCAAAAATTTTTAACATCTTGTTGTTTTTCTATAAAACTTTTCTATAATATATATATATATATATATATACACACATACACACACACACACACACACACATATATATAAAGATTATAAAATTATATATATATATATATCTAACATTAAAATCTAGCTGAGTTATTTGCCACAAAACTGCTCATATTATTTATGCATTTAAAATTCTGAAATATGTGTTATATCTCTCTAGGAAATAAAGATTTACATAGTATATGGTGGGAATAATTTGTATATATTGATTTTAACAAAATAATTATTTGCAAAAATAAAATTAAATAAGTGTAATATTTCTTTATATTTAGTTTTTCTAATATAATATTTTATTACATCAAAACTAAAATACTTGCATCCAGCAGGTGCATACTTTGCTAGTTTTTTTGTTTTGTTTTACGGCATATCAACCTCAGTGGGTTAATGCCGATAAAGTTTTGAAATTAATCAATTCTTAATGGATAATACATTTTTTTATAAATACATTTTTCTATTTAACCCATAGATGGGACCCTAACAGGTACTACCACTCCGGGCCACAGTGGACCAGGGAGCAATGGTGATGAAGGGGTGCTCCACATTCCCCAAACCTCCAAAACTGGAACCTCACCATCAGATAGAGTTTAACGTCATTCCCAGGACATGTAGACCCGCAGCCACCGCCTTCTAGCACCCATATGATAAAGAGGGGTTGGGGCAATCATATAGGTGCTAGGGCTTGACGTGACCAGCTGATTGATCGGAGGGGGCCTCTCTGACCACCCGTCTAGCCCAAGATAGGGCCAAAGTGGAGTATTGCAAGTCATGAACTGCTCATCCACCTGGGTTCTATCCTTAAGCATCACGGGTCACCACCCACGGCCAACAGGTGGCCCCATTGGGGGAGTCTTACCCCTTTGCAGAGGTGCATTCTAAACGCCCCAGTCAACAGGGCGGTACTTTGCTAGTATATATATAAGGATATCTATCTCTGATTGGTCAATATATAAGCTGCAGCCCTTACCGAGATGACTTACAGATGATACGGTTCTAGGTTGATATGTTTATTTAAGAGCTATTGCAAAATAGTTCAATATGTAATAGTATAAGAATCTTCATTTAACTCTCTTGCTTTTCATCTTTTCATTATGTTTAAATGAAACAGATTATCGTTATCACTTTTGCACCCCCCCTCTTCTTTCATTACATTTTTTGTGTAGCATGTCATTTTTCTTCCCTTTCTTTCTTTATAATAAAAACAGAAATGGTCCATTAACTAGCTGAGGTGAAATAAGAATTTGGTTAATAAGTGACACCAGATAATCAAGATTTACATTTTTATATTTCGTCTTTGATGATTTGGACGGTCTCATTTTTAAGCAGTGGGTGTTGCAAGATGATAAAGGTCGGAAGATTAAGGAACAAGAGTATTAATATAATTCAAATGATTTCACCTTTAAAACATACTGCCTCTCATCCCTTTTGAAAATGCAATCATTCAATATGTCTTCTTCTTTAAAACCCTGAAAAAAAAAAAAAAAAAGAAAATAAGAGAAATACAAAGAAAAGCATCCAGATTTCTTTATTACAATATATATATATATATATATATATATAATTTTATGAGGAATTAAAAAACACAAGTTTCATTGACAAGTGATTTTTCATAAGCCGGCACTGCAGTGTTTCAGTTTGTTTAACAAACTTTCGTCAGGGCCTTCATTTGTTTAAAGAAAATAAGAGAAATAAAAAGAAAGGCATCCACATTTCTTGATTACAATAATTATACACACACACACACATATATATATATGTATGTATGTATGTATGTATAGATAAAAGGTATGAAAACACACTTTGTTGTTAAAATGAATATATTTTTTTTATATAATTTTCATTGCTAATATTGACAATATTTCGATTTATAAAAAAATCATCATCAAAGCATAATGATAATTAGGTCCGTTTTTAGATGTAAATGTTTTTAATCTGGACTCATCGAGAGAGAAGCAGAAAATAATTTAAATTCAAACCAGAAACATTGTTTTTCCAAAACGTGCATTCGCTGCGTGTTTCGCTAACGTCATGTACATGTCGCTACCTTGTATTTCTTCAGTGTAACAGTTTTTGAAAGAAAAAGAAATACTTCAAATTAAAAAATAGAAAAATTCTCTTTTAATGATTTAAATGATAAAAAGTCAAACACCTCACTTAAAATAGAAATAACACACACACTTTATTTTCATAAAATCATAAGAAAAATAAACACACACAAAAAAACAAAAAACATCTCACTAACTTTGTGTGCATAAACTTCCTCATGCAAAATCTATTAATACTGGAGATTGTCTGTATTCTGTCTGTAACAAAAACTACGTCATAGCTCTACATCACAGCTTACGTTACAATATTTTATGCTATATACACCCAAAATTTGAGTAAGCAATTTTTAAAATTTTTTTACTCGTCCTTTTTTTTTTTTTTTTTTACAGTAACAAGAAGTTAACTAAAAAGTTTATAAATAAATAAATACCTACGATTTTGTGTAAAATTGATGTGGAAAATATTCAAAATAATTGTTTGATTATTACATGCATGCAACATTTTATTTGAGAGGGACGGGGCTCAGTTTTCATTTCAAATTGTTTTTTACTCCTTTAATAAATATAAGGATTTTGCTTACTTATGATACAAACCCTCTGACATTGAATTTTTAACTCCCACCCTCTCAGGCCATGTCTTTCAAAAATTAATTTTTACGATGCCCGGAGGGTGTTTTCTGTTGCTAGTACATTTTAATAATGCTTATTTATCAACAGTAAAAAAATTAAAATGCAAAATAATTTTAGTCTTACAAAGAAAAGCACAGAATCTTTAGTATTACAATTAACTTTTCAGCCTCAACTGAAAATCACAATTCTACAACAAAACCCCAAGAAAAGGGGAGCAAAACAAATTATGGTTATTTCATATAATTCTAACATGATCAAAGGCTGATAAATTATTTATTTATTTTCCCATTAAACTAACCTAACCCTAAACCTGTCTTCTTTTTTTTTAGTAGATCAATAAATAAATAATTTATAAGTCAAGAGTTGTTCCCCTTTGATCATGTTAGACTTATAGGAAATAACCATAATTATTTAGTTTTCTATATTAAACCTAAAATAATCAAAGCTTAAAAATTCAATAAAGAAAATCTCTCTGAAAACACAAATACCTTTTTCTCTCTTTGATTTGGAAAGATATATATATATATTTTATTTTACCACAGATAATTGTGTATCAGTTCAAAGGGAAATCTTTCCCTAGATTCAGTTCAAAATAAAATAGAAATTCAAATATTTCTTTCTTGATTGTTATTCTGTTTTTCTCAAAATTTATTTAATAATGTTCTGTATTCTTCCTTTTTACTTTGCTCTAGGTTCTCCAAAATCCGATTTTTTTTATGTTTTTAGAAATTCTCTGAATTCCTACTCCTCTTTTTTTTCTTTTCTCTGAATATTTCTTCAGTATTCTCGTTCTTTCTCCTTTCTCAAATATTATTCAACAATCTTCTATATTCTTCTTTCAAAATATCTTCATTTTTTACATCTTAAAGCTGGTTTTTGTCCGTTTTATCCCGTCCAAGATAGGTTAACTTCTGATAACTTTTTTCAAAGTTGCCTCCCTTGCATTGGAAACGCTCTTTTTGACATATTCTTTTAAAATTTTCTTTTGAATACATATGAATTGTTAGTCGTTTTAAAGCGGCGTTTTTATCATTTTCATTATTAGAATATTAATTTGAAACTAACAGTTTCTTTTTAACAGCGTTTTTAACTTTCTTCCCAAAATAATCTTTTTTTTTTTTTACTAATTTTGACAAATTAAATCTAAAATTACTTTTATTGTCAAAGAATAAATTTTTACCATATATACACACTAGTATTTACACAGAAATATACACACACACACACACATATATTTTTGGGGAGAATATGTGCTTAATTTAAGTCGTACCTAATTTTGAAAATTAATTGATTAGTACGACTTAAATTAAGCACATATTCTCCTAAAAATTGTCGGCAAAAAGCCATATCCAAACACACCGTGTTTACATATCACACACATATATATACATTATATATATGTGTGTGTGTGTGTGTGTGTATATATAATTATTTAACACTATTTTAGCTAGAAACGGAGATATATTAAAGAATCCATGTCGATTATTAAGGGAGGGCAAAAGTGAAATTGCACAGGCTTCAAAAATTTCGCTTTTGCCCTCCCTTAATAATCAACATGCATTCTTTAATATATCTCCGTTTCTAGCTAAAATAGTGTTAAATAATTACAAAATACCAGGCTTCATTTAATTATTTATTTAGTTATCATTCCCACTTTGTTCCCTTTGTTCTCTTAAAAAAATCAGTCCATTAATACTTTTTCTCGTCTTTTGCATTTCTTCGAGTTGCGTCACGCGTCATGACATCTTCGCGAGCGTGGATCACGACTTGCCTTTTAAAAATATAACGCTGATCAAATACAGTTACACAACTAAAAAGATATTCATCTCCAGTCATCTATAAAAACATCCATCATTTTCTTCACCCCAAGATAAATCCTGATGAAGGTTCAATGTAATCGAAATGTTTTAAACATCGATAATTAAATTCATTCCATTTTCGGAACACTTGTTTTTTCAAATTTTCTTTATATTGTCGGATTTAATTTCCATATTTACTCCCATATATATATATATATATATATATATATATATATATATACACACACACACACACACATATATATATATATAAGGTTATAAAATTATATATATATATATCTAACATTAAAATCTAGCTGAGTTATTTGCCACAAAACTGCTCATATTATTTATGCATTTAAAATTCTGAAATATGTATTATATCTCTCTAAGAAATAAAGATTTACATAGTATATGGTGGGAATAATTTGTATATTGATTTTAACAAAATAATTATTTGCAAAAATAAAATTGAAATAAGTGTAATATTTCTTTATATTCGTTAATATTTCTTTATATTTAGTTTTTCTAATATAATATTTTATTACATCAAAACTAAAATACTTGCGTCCAGCAGGTGCATACTTTGCTAGTTTTTTTGTTTTGTTTTACGGCATGTCAACCTCAGTGGGTTATTTAATGCCGATAAAGTTTTGAAATAAATCAATTCTTAATGGATAATACATTTTTTTATAAATACATTTTTCTATTTAACCCATAGATGGGACCCTGACAGGTACTACCACTCCGGATCAGAGTGGACCAGGGAGCAATGGTGATAATTAAATTCATCCTATTTTCGGAAGACTTGTTTTTTCAAATTTTCTTTATATTGTCGGATTTATTTTCCATATTTACTCCCATAATAGACTCTCCAAATTTAATAAAAACATAGATAAAAGAACTAAAAAAATGAACTAAAACCAACTTATATACCCCATGATAATGGCTGGCGAAACAGTCAAAAGCGCTCGGGATAACAGTATGGGAAATATTCTATATCAATTGGATCCAAACACCAGAAAGATCGCCAGACAACTGGAAAAAATACAGATCCAAAAAATGAAAAAAAAGTACTCTGTGTTATTCAATAACATATGCCTGAATATATATATATATGTGTGTGTGTGTGTGTGTGTGTGTGTATATATATATATATATATATATATAAAACCAACTTATATACCCCATGATGATGACTGGCGAAATAGTCAAAAGCGCTCGGGATAACAGTATGGGGGAATATCCTATTTCAATTGGATCCAAACACCAGAAAGATCGCCAGACAACTGGAAAAAATACAGATCCAAAAAATGAAGAAAAAGTACTCTGTGTTATTCAATAACATATGCCTGAATATATATATATGTGTGTGTGTGTGTGTGTGTGTGTGTGTGTGTGTGTGTGTATATATATATATATATAAAACCAACTTATATACCCCATGATGACGACTGGCGAAACAGTCAAAAGTGCTCGGGATAACAGTATGGGAAATATTCTATATCAATTGGATCCAAACACCAGAAAGATCGCCAAACAACTGGAAAAAATACAGATCCAAAAAATGAAGAAAAAGTACTCTGTGTTATTCAATAACATATGCCTGAATATATATATGTGTGTGTGTGTGTGTGTGTGTGTATGTATATATATATATATATATATATATATATATATATATATATATATATGAGTATAGATAAAAGGATATGAAAACACTGTTAAAGTGAAAACATTTTATATCATATTCATAGCTAATATTGAACAATATTTCAATTTATAAAAATCATCTTCAGAGCTTGTTTTTTTACTCCGGACTTATCAAGAACGGAGACGAAAATAATATGAATTCAAAACGAAAACATTGATGTTGCAAAAAAGTTATGCAGTAGTTTCAAATATAAGCACATCCGCTACGCATTTCCTAGTCAGCAACAGTCATGTATATCTTATTGTAACAGTTTTTGACAAAAGAATACATATTTCAAATTCGACAATAGTCAAATTCTCTTTTTCCAACAGGATGAGTATTAACCCGTTGACGGTAGGCCTGAAACGGATTTTTAGAAAAGAATTTTTTATTTTTGTATTTATTTTTGTATTTTTTCATTTTTGTATTTTTTATTTTTTCTTATATATAAAGTAAAAAAAAAATTTAAAAAATATATTAAGGGTCACCAAAACAAAAATTCTTAAAATACTCACGTCTCTGTGAAGATCGGAGATGATATGTTGTCCAAGTTCAATGTCCATAAGATCTTGACGTGCAAGACATTCAAGACAAGCAGCATAACATTGGAGAGAAGGCTTCAGACCGTTCTTTGACAACTGATCGAACAATTCCCTCAGAGGACCAAACTTGCCCTGGAAAAAAAAAAAAAAAGTCATGGTAGGAATGATTTTCTAAAAAACAAAAATTGGTACGGAAATATTCTTCAACATTTGTGTGTTGATTCTATTGGCTTTTCTGATTTTGATGCCTAGAATTCAATGATGCCAAAGAAAGCGATCAATTCAAAGAATTGGCAGAGATATGAGCCCTTAACACTTAACATCCTATACCGCCTCATTCCACCCGGCTGGAAGTCATATTCATTTTCCTTATCCAACCCAAAAGATAACCTTGGTTTAAATGTAATATTAAACATATTTAGAAGTCTTTGATTTAAGGGAAATAACAGGTAACTTTAGATGCAAAGGCCATCTTAAGCCTTTTTTTTATAGATCCTTATAGGAATGGGGCTCTGGACTTAAATTCTCAACAAGATGTTAAGAATTAAAACCCCCCTTTTAATGACTCAAAATCACCAATTTTTCGTGAAAATTTAAGGTGTTGATTTTTTTGGCTTTTCTTATAGATTTCAATGTGTAGATTAAAATGGTACCAAAGAAATTGCTTTATGTTGGCAATTGACGGAGATATGAAGCTTCAAAGGTGTCCTCATGTTGCCTTAAAAAACACCTATTTTCGTGAAAATTTAAGGTGTTGATTTTAATGGTTTTTCTAATAGATTTCAGGGCATAGAATTCGTTGATGCCAAAGAAAGCGCTTAATTTGAAGAGTTAACAGAGATATGAGCCCTTAACCACACACCCTTATAGTGCATTAAAAAAAACACCTATTTTCGAGAAATTGTGAACTCCTAGTGTTGTATACCCTCTTCATTACTTCTTTACTTACTTCTTTCTTACTCTATTCTTCTGGCTGTCTTTGGAATCTTATAACATCTTATCTTGGTCTGGAATCTAAGGTCTGGACTTCTCCTGGGGACTTCGGTCTGGTCCTCTCTTGGGGACTTCTCTTTATCAGAACCCCTGTGTCATTGTTAGTTTTTAGATAATAAACACAAGACTTTGATTTACTTGATCTTATTTTATTTTTAAATCCCCAACCAGACAATCTGCGCAGATGAGAACGGCGGCGCATAATACGCGACTTACAACCTACGAGCTCAGCTCCTACCTTCTAACTGACTGAAACTTACTATCTAAAACCGGAAGAGAGGGTCCTCTCTACCGGTTCTCACGGCTATCCCCGGAAGATAGGGTTAGGACTGAGGTCAAGCTTGTCACTCAATCTTCAAGGCCGTCAGCTGCACTTAAAACACCATCTTGTTTCTACACTATTGCACAGAAATATTAGGTATCTAATAATTATGTAACACTAGCAAGCCTTGCTAAAACTGAGCATGAGAACTCTTTTCACCTCAATGAGTGCTTTAAAGGCATCTGCTGGGGTATCAACAAGGTACTCCTAATCTAATGAGCCAGACTTACAGAGGTGCAGTCGGTATATTCTAAAGCTCCAACTGACAGGTTTCACAATATTCTGATATGTATATTTAAACATGGCAGACAAAGATTTGATATGATTGTTTTTGTTGGCCATTATAATAAGATTCTCCCCTCTCTCTCTCTTACTCACACAGAGAAACTAACTCATATAATGAGGAGGTAATGAAGATATACTGTTACGTTCGCCTATCGCTTTCAATGTTTTACAACGCTGTTCCATCAGCGACCAAAGAAAATGAGAGGTGCACATGCAAAAATTGGCAGAGGACAATAAGATATAATATATATTTTCATAACATAATTTTTATTCAGGATTTATAAGCTGGAGGGAGGATGAAACGGACGCCGACAGACTAGGATTAATAAGGTCATTAGGCGGAATCTCTTTCTTATCAACTAGTAACTTTTTTCTGACGGAAGAAACTTTTTACTTAGCTTTGTTGAGGTTAGTTTGAGATAATGTTTTTAAAATGATTTTGAACTACATTAATGCATTGTGTTATAAAACATTAATATTGAAACTATGTATAAAAGTGTTATATATACTAGCAAATATATGCACCCTCCGGGTGCAAGTATTTAAGTTTTAATGTAATGAAATATCGTATTAAATTAGAAAGTCTAATAAGAAGGCAGATAAAAAGATTTGAAACAGAGTGGGGGTATAATAGAAAAATAGAAATGAAACTTACTCTTCCATCACTCCCGTCTTTCATTGCTGAATTTTACTTATTTAACTATTTAGTTAAATTAGGAAATAAAGAATAAAATTACACTTTTTTTCTTGTTAATGGATTTCATTTAAGATTCATTGAAGAGATTTTTGCTTATATTCATTAAAATAAAACCAAACAGTTAGAAATCAATAATACTAAGCACATATTTAATAAAATCACATTTTTAATATTAATATGCAAATTAACCTTCCCGTTCACACTGCAAACCGCTATTTTTTGTATATATAAATATAATAGCATGTTATTACTATGTAGATATGGACAACACTAATAAAAAGGTGAAGCAATTTTATTAATAAAGGTTTAAATAAATAAAATCATGAAGAATGTGAAGTAAATAACTTGTTAATTTGTGACTCGATTAGTAATATAGTTTCGGTTACAGACAGAAAAACACACAATCTCCATTATAAAAGATATATATGTATTATATATTTTATATATATATATATGTCTATTAGTCTATGCCACACTTATTGTACCCCTGATAAGTACCCTTATAAGGTTTATATATAATTTATTGATCTATTCTCACACATTATAATTTGTCTCCAGTTTTTGAAAATTGAAGGTGAACACTATTTATAACCCTCCACTAATTACCCATTATTTACTTCAAACATTGTTTTAGATAAGAGTTCAATAAGGATTTTTGTAGATATGACTTAATCTGTCCATTAGTCTATACTAGCAAATATATGCACCCTCCGGGTGCAAGTATTTTAGTTAATAATAAAATATCATATTAAATTAGAAAGGCTAATGAAACTGAATAAGAATGTAGATAAAAAGATTTTGAACAGAGGGGGTATGATTGAAAAATAGAACAACTTTGAAACTAACTCTTCCATCATTTTCCCTTACTCCCGTCTTTCATTGGTAAATTTTCCTAATTTAAACTGTTTAGTTAAAATAGGAAGTAAAGAATAATATTCCAGTTATTTCTTCTTGTTAGGGATTTCTTTTAAGATTTATTGAAGAGATTTTTGCTCATATTCAATAAGATAAAACCAAACAATTAGAAATCAATAATACTAAGCATATATTTATTAAAATCAAATTTTTTAAGATCAATATGCAAATTAGCCTTCCTACTCATACTGTAAACCTCTATTTTTGTATATATAAATACAATTGCATGTTATTAGTATGTAGAGATGGTCAACAGTGCAAGTAATGTAAAACAATTTTATTAATAATTAAGGTTTAAATAAAAAATAAAATCATCGACAATATGATAAATAACGAAAGGAATTGTGACTTGTATAGTAATATAGTTTTGGTTACAGACAGACAAACCCACAATCTCCATTATAATAAGATTTCTATATTTTTATTTCTTACAATGTTTTCATTCTATTCACTTAATTATTTTTGTATTTTAATTTTTGTTAAGTTGGTTCATCTTCTGTTGGTTATTCTTGGGATATGTCCTTCTTTTGGTTATTTATTTGATCTGCTTGAAGATGGCATCGGGATTCCAACTGTCTATAGTCGTCAAATTTTCTTCATGGGAACGATTTTCTCCCGTCCCCAACGAGGTGAGGAATCCTACGGTCCTTGCCGACCGGGTCCTAATGATAGGGATCTCTTTCCTTCCCCCCAAAAAAAGGAGGTTGGGTGTATTCCCGTTCATCCCTTTGCCTTCCTCTTCTCCCAGGTCGGCTACATGATATGACCAAGCAGAATTATTTGCATTCCCTCCGGTAAAATACGTTGCTTCGACGTGCTGAAGTTGGGGTCATTTTCTGGGACTCCCACCCTCAACTCTGGTGTCAGAGAGTCCTAAGAACATTCTAAAGGTTTCTAATTGTTGACCATTGATTATACATAACAATACATAGAGAGAGGAAAAGTAATAGGCGAAATGTTAAGTAAGAGACGGGTCAGTTTTTAGGCACAGGAGATGTTGCATCTGTGCATAAAAGCTGTTTAGAAATTGTCTGAAATCTCTGATGTTAAAACCCAAGTAAATATACATTGGACTAGAGGTTGTCGCCTTAGAGTTTAAGCGAAATTTCTTGAACAATCTAGTTACTGTACTGGGATCAAATGACCCCTCAGCTTTTGCACAGCACATGTTTTTGGTTACTTGAAAGACGTTACAATGCAGTTTAAATTCATAAAGGTTGAATAACTGAAATCGACTATGTTGTATGTTATTCTGTGCAGCTTTCAAATCACACACAGAGGTAAGCAATTCACAATGTGTCACAGCACCAACTACCATGATACTACGAACCACAGCGGGCAACGAGAACTCCTTTTACTTCAGGCAGTGTTTTAAATACAAATAATTTGCACACAGTTATATGGTTTCAAGTATTCTTATCTAATACAAATAATTTGTACACAGTTATATCAATTTGCACACAGTTATATGGTTTCAAGTATTCTTATCTAATACAAATAATTTGTACACAGTTATATGGTTTCAAGTATTCTTATCTAATACAAATAATTTGTACACAGTTATATGGTTTCAAGCTTCTATTCCTATCTAATACAAATAATTTACACAGTTATATTTCAATATTCCTATCTAATACAAATAATTTGCACACAGTTATATGGTTTCAAGTATTCCTATCTAATACAAATAATTTACACACAGTTATATGGTTTCAAGTATTCCTATTTAATACAAATAAATTGCACACAGTTATACGCTTTCAAGTATTCCTATTTAATACAAATTAATAATTTAAAAGAAGATTAATAATTTCCAAACTGATTATCTGATTTAAATTTTAATTGCAAATTATAACTAATTAGAAATAATTAAAATGGATTAAAAAAAAAAACATAATTAAATCCTAAAATATCTGAGCCATAGTTGGATCGGTGTGGATATGAGGTTAATGGGAATGAAAATGTGTTTCAACACTTACAATCAGAGCTCCAGAATTGGAGTCTCACCATCCAATGCAGATGCTGTAAACTTACTTTTTTTGCCGCTGCATGCATCAGAGAACTGAATATCGTGATGTCATTGACCCGGTAAGTTGGTTCTCCTGGGGGTTGTTGATAAAAGTACGAGTAAAATTTCAAGGTTGATATTGCCTTGTCAATCTGTAAAGGATAATTGGAACATACATATTACCATACATTTTTATGTTACCATACACATTTATATTACCACACATATGACCATACAAATCTATATTACCATACATATTACCAACTTATATTACCATACACTTTTATATTACCACACATATTACCATACACTTTTATGTTACCATATATATTACCATACACACTTATATTACCATATTACCATACACTTTTATGTTACCATTTATATTACCATACATATTACCATACATTTTTATGTTACCATACACATTTATATTACCACACACCATACACATCTATATTACCATACATATTACCCTTATATTACCATACACTTTTATATTACCACACATATTACCATACACTTTTATATTACCACACACTTTTATGTTACCCTATATATTACCATACACACTTATATTACCATACTTATTACCATACACTTTTAGGTTACCATTTATATTACCATACATATGACCATACACATCTATATTACCATACATATTACCATACACTTTTATATTACCACACAATTTACACATCTATATTACATACACTTTTATGTACCATACACATTTATATTACCATACATATTACCATACACATTTATTATATACATATTACCATACTTATTACTATTACACTTTCATATTACCACACATATTACCATACACTTTTATGTTACCACACATATTACCATACACATCTATATTATCATACATATTACCAGCTTATATTATCATACATATTACCATACACTTTTATATTACCATACATATTACCATACACTTTTATATTACCATACATATTACCATACATGTTTATAATTTAGGAAGAGAAGAAAGTAAAGAGAAAGAAATCCTAATCTTTACATTTTGAAATAAACTTATGGGTGTTGGTTCATTGGATTTTATGGCATGTCAATCCTTGTTGGGTTATTTTATGCTGAAGATGTTTTGTTTTATTCATTCTGGTTGGGTATTCAATTTTTAAAAAAGAATCAATTCTTTTTTAATAATTAAAAAAAAAACCTCATTTTTAATCTATTCAACCCATAGATAGGACCCTAACAGGTACTACCACTCCGGGTCAGAGTGGACCAAGGAGAATTGGTGATGAAAGGTATTCCCTTGACCTATAAAACTGGAACCTCACTATCTGATAGAGTTTAACGTCATTCTCAGGACATGAAGACCCTCAGCCACCGCCTTCTAGCACCCATATGATAAAAAGGGTTGGGGCTTGCCATAAGGGCAATAGGGTTGGAGCAATCATATAGGTGCGAGGGTTAGATGTGACCAGCCAATTGACAAAAGGAAGTGATTTAGTTTCGTCTGACTTGTTTTGTTTTACGGCATATCAACTTCGGTGGGTCATTTAATGCCAACAAAGTTTTGAAATAAATTCATTCTTAATGGATTCTCAATCTTTTTTATGAACACATTTTACTATCTAACCTGTAGATTGGACCCTAACAGGTACTACCACTCCAGCAGCGGGTTTGTATCCCCATCTTGCTAAGATGGATTTAATTATTAAAGCATTGTCTACACTTGCTGCAATTTTACTAAAACACTTTTATTGCTACGAATGCACGCACTGGCCAGAGGATGTTTACAAGGCATGCTGCCACACACATAAACCTTTGGGCTTTCTGCTTACAACACACAGAATCTAGTAGCGGTCGGTAGTCAGTCGACCCCAAAAGGAATTCTTCCACACTTTTTCGTCGGTCAGCGGATAACTGTCAGTCAAGGGATTGGTTTGTTTGGTTTGTTTTGTTTTACGGCATATCAACCTCAGTGGGTCATTTAATGCCGATAAAGTTTTGAAATCAATCAATTCTTAGTGGATAATACAATTCTTTTATAAATACATTTTTCTATTTAACCCATAGATGGGACCCTAACAGGTACTACCACTCCGGGTCAGAGTGGACCAGGGAGCAATGGTGATGAATGGGGTGCTCCACATTCCCCAAACCTCCAAAACTGGAACCTCACCATCAGATAGAGTTTAACGTCATTCCCAGGACATGTAGACCTGCAGCCACCACCTTTAGCACCCATATGATAAAAAAGGAGTTGGGGCTTGCCATAAGGGCAATAGGGTTGGGGCAATCATATAGGTGCTCAGTCAAGGGAGTATCACCTTACAAGCCCACAGGTTTTAGTTACGGTAAATTTTCTTTATCTCCACGGGTTATCTGCGGACATCTTATTTAGATGGATTTAACTATTAAAGTATTGTCTACACTTGCTGCAATTTTACTAATACACTTTTATTGCTAGGAGGAGCACCCTTGGAAATTTCATGGTGGATATTTGCAATTTAGGAAGAGAAGTGAAATTCATTAAGATATTTGAATTATTCTTTACACTTAGAAATAATGGCATTCCAATTTTCTATTAGCCGGACCCATGGAAAGATCTTTGAATTATTCTTTACACTTTACACTTAAGCAATAATACTTTCTTTTCATTCAGTTTTCTGCTTCAGAATAAGATCTTACCATCTGTTGCACAGATGAAAAGCTTATTTTTCTGAAGCAGAATGTGAAATGTAAACAGACCAGAAAAGCCATTATTTGAAAGTGTAAAGAATAATTCAAAGATCTTTCCATGGGTCCGGCTAATAGAAAATTGGAGATGCCATTATTTCTAAGTGTAAAGAATAATTTAAATATCTTAATGAATTTCACTTCTCTTCCTAAATTGCAAACATCCACCATAGAATTTCCATGTTTTTTTGGTTTTTTTAATCTATCTCAGGTTATTTATCTATCTATATAATGATTTTGGGTATTGTGATGTGAGCAGTTATGTATGTTTTGGTTACAATCAGATAGACAGTGAATCTCCATTATTAATAGATATCTTAGGAAATTAAGATAATGTCATGTTTATTTAAAAAAAAAAAACATGACATTATCTTAATTATATCACTGTAATAAAAAATAACACAAATTTCTGAATCATGGAAAAATACAGTATAAGTGATTGACAGAACTTTTGATTGCCCTCAGCTCTGATTGGACAAAGCTGAACGGGGGAATAGAAAGTTAGCTTAGAAAATCAGTTTTGGCTAGGTGATGGGACGGAACAGACAAAAAATGTTGACCATTGCCCGATGGTCATTTCTCCATGTGTGTTTGTCTTAACTTAGAATTGAATAAAATCATCATCATCATCATGTCGTGCAATTTGCACGGATATCCATGACGATCTCTCGCCAACCTTCCCTATCATTCATCGACTCTGGGAGCTCCTCCGCGCAGCAGCCAGCATCCTTACATAGTTGGGCAATGTAGGTCCTGGCTGGGCGGCCCACGTGCTGGCTTCCACAGTAGTATGTCGCTTATGAGCTCATCCTTGCTTCTCCAGCAGTGTCCTGCATGGCTAGCCCGTATTACTCGTATGGTTTGTGAGATGGGGGGGGGACAGGTGGCCATACAGTTGCTTCTTTGTGGGGTGCTGCTTCCACGACTTATTCAGGACCACTCTCAGCATTCTTGTGCAGCTCCCATCTAGCTTATTCTCAAGGCACTTTATTAGGGTCCAGGTGGTACAGCCATACAGCAGTATTGATATAACCACAGCCTGGAAGAATCGCCTCTTTAGCTTGTCAGGGAGATTGGATTTCCATATGACTGATAATTTGTTGGTGGCCAACCATGCCTTTCCTATTTGTGTGTTAACATCGCTTTCTGTGGATAAGATATTACTACCTAGGTATGTGAATTTTTCTACTGACTTAAGAGGCTTTGTCAAGTGTGGAGATGTCTCCTTGCTTTTTGAAGCTCATGAACTCTGTTTTATCAGAGTTCACATAAAGGCCGATGTTCTTTGCTGCCTCCTCCAGGCTGTGTAGTAGTGCCTCAGCCTGTGTCAGTGTATCTGCAAGAAGTGCGAGGTCATCAGCATAGTCTACATCTGTGACAATTTGTGTGAGGTTTCGCCTGCTTCTTGCCTTTCTTAGTGTGAAACCTTTTTCTTTTATAGTATCTAATAATGTTCGGAGTACAGAGTCTAGGCATATTATAAATACTAGCAAATATATGCACCCTCCGGGTGCAAGTATTTAAGTTTTAATGTAATAAAATATTGTATTAAATTAGAAAGGCTAATGAAACTAAATAAGAATACAGATAAAAAGATTTGAAACAGAGGGAGTATAATAAAAGATTTGAAACAGAGGGAGTATAATAAAAAATGGAACAACTGAAACTTACTCTTCCGTCACTCTCGTCTTTCATTGTTATTTTTTCTAATTTAAGTATTTAGTTATAAGAGGAAGTAAAGAATAAAATGACAGTTATTTTATCTTGTTAATGGATTTCATCTAAGATTTATTTAAGAGATTTTTGCTTATATTCATTAAAATAAAACCAAACAGTTAGAAATCAATAATACTAAGCACATATTTATTAAATTCGATTTTTTAATATTAATATGCAAATTAGCCTTCCAGTTCACACTGTAAACCGCTATTTTGTTGTATATATAAATATAATTGCATGTTGTCAGTATGTAGACATGGTTAACAGTATTAATAAAGTAAGACAATTTTATTAATAATTGAGGTTTAGATAAAAATAAAATCATGGAGAATGTGACATAAATAACTAAGAGAATTGTGACTTGAGTAGGAATATAGTTTCGGTTACAGAAAGAAAAACACACAATCTCCATTATAATAAGATATATGGTGCTAATGTATCTACTTGCAGGACCCCAGCGGCAATGTCAAAGAAATCTGTGTCGCCATCAGGTGAGCATACCATTGCTTTAGTGTTTTTGTAGAGCATCATTATGGTGGCAACAGTTTCTTCTAGTAGAATTTGTTCCATTTTCTCTTCTTCTTGAATAAAATAAAGACATCTAATAAAAACATTGGGTTTTGAGTGTGTAGCGTTAGTTTTGTATTTGCCTGGGAGAGTTGTCTGCCCGGTTTAGTTTGCTGGTGCCTGCTAGGGGAATTAGTATTTAAGCGCTGGTTCAAAAGGCTTCTCTCTCTTTTCCTGTTCCAGTAACTACGAGCCACACGGAGTAGACACGGTCTACTCCTTCTCGTTGGAGCTTTTGGCCCCACTTACATTACTGTAAGTTCTTCACACAGCATGGACTATCCCTAGTCTCATGTCTGTACTTTTTGTATATCTTGTACCATTCATGAATGTGTCTTCATCTTTATTTATGTACACTTTGTTTATGTACCCTTTTACCTATGTACTTTGTATCTCGTCATAACCATGTGCTGTACATATATTAAATGTTTTTGTCTGTTAACCTTCGTCGGAGTTTTGTATATTCAAAGTATATATAACTTTGAACCATTCTTATTTAAGTGCATTATTAAAAATGTCAGGATTATCTTCCTTTAGTTGCATTTGAGTGCAGTGCTGCCAAAATCAAATTCTCTTTCTTTTGGACTCTCCAGCCGTCAGAACTAAACACTTGTATTTCCACCCAGTTGGACTGGAAGCTTAGCCCCATGACTGCTCACCCACACCCAGTTATAGACATTCCATGCATCTGAACAACAGTGTCTTTTTTTCCGAGCACGCAGTAAGAGACAACATCTATCTATAAGGATTCTTCTCTTTATGACATTCAAATGATGGTGAAGTTCCAATTCTGGATTTTTACTCCTTCATCACCATTACTCCCAGGTCCACCCTGATCCGGAGTGGGAGTACCTGTTAGGGTCCCATCTATGGATCATATAGAAAAAAGACGAGTTTAAAATAAAATGTGTATAAAAAAAAAAATTGGGTACCTATTAAGAATAAATCTTTGGCATAAAATAGCCCAACAAGGGTTGACATGCCAACCAACCAATCAACTAAACATTCTGTTTTTGTTCCACTTTGGACCTGGGAGAATGGTGATGAAGGGGTACTCCACATTCCCCAGAGCTCCAGAATTGAAAATTCACCATCAGAGTGAGTTTAACATCATACCTAGGACATTATGATCATCAGTCACTGCCTTCTAGCACATATACGATACAAAAGGGTTGGGTGTTTGGCATAAAGGTAATACAGTCAAGATAATCATGTGTGCTAGGGGTTGATGTAACCAGCCAATTGATCATAGGACTATTCAAACAGTTTATGATTAAAAAATAATATAATAATGTTGTTGTTTACTTTCTTGTTACTAGATAGGCAATATTCAAAAGATGTAACCAGCCAATTGATCATAGGACTATTCAAACAGTTTATGATTAAAAAATAATATAATAATGTTGTTGTTTACTTTCTTGTTACTAGATAGGCAATATTCAAAAGATGTAACCAGCCAATTGATCATAGGACTATTTAAACAGTTTATGATTAAAAAATAATATAATAATGTTGTTGTTTACTTTCTTGTTACTAGATAGGCAATATTCAAAAGATGTAACCAGCCAATTGATCATAGGACTATTCAAACAGTTTATGATTAAAAAATAATATAATAATGTTGTTGTTTACTTCTTTTGCTATATAGGCAATATTCAAAATAATTTTTTTTTAATTGGAATAATTTTTTAGTGAAATAACATATACTGGCAATATTTAAGGGAGTCTTTTATTAAAATTGAAGGGCCGGGTTAGCTCAGCCGGTAGAGCGTTCAGCTAGAAACCACAAGGTTCCTAGTTCGATACCGGCCCTCGCCAACTCAGCGTATGAGTAGCACAGGGATCCGTGCGGTAAGTAAGGAGCTGATGGTAGGTGTGGCACTCCACCTGAGATGCAAAAATAATAATCTTGTTCTACTGCTAGTGAAAAGGGGATAGACTCCCTTGTTGATTGGTTGATACCGACTTTAGGCCTACCCGATTACTTTACTTACTTATCACCCAACTAGATCAATAAGAAAGAAAAGGCGGAAAGATTGAAAAAGAGGGTGAGCGCATGGAAGCGATAAGGCTAATCTGTTTGAAGTAAATAAGAAAAAACGGAACATATAACCTTTAGGCACCCCTTTTGTGATCTCAATTCATAAGGACATTTTTTCATTTACACTGTCAACATCCGGTTCTTTGTTAAAAGACGATTTTTAGTTTTTTTTTTTTTTTAAATTATAAAACTAACCCCTAACCCCAACAAACAACCGGATGTTGACGGTGTAAGTGAAAAAAAATGTACTTATGAATCGAGACTGCAAAAGGGGTGCCTAAAGGTCATATGGTCTGAAAAAACAAAAAAAAACAATACCATCAAACTTACCATTCCAGTGAAAATACACGTAGTTATGTATGCCTCAAGGTCAATATTGAAGAGCGCATTCAGCTTTAAAACATCTTTCTTATTGGCTTGGGGGTTGGCTTTATTGGTCTGGACATCGCGTTCTTTCGACGCCTTCTTGGAATGTGTCTTGGTCTTTCTTTTTGAAGTGGGTGCATCTTTAGGTTCCTTGATATCATCAACATAGAATGACACCGTCTCAGTGGATTCCTCTTCGTTCATTTGGGGAACGGTGCCCAGTTCGGAAATAAGATTGTGATCAATTTCTTTGGATATAGGCTTCAGCCCTGCTCCCAAAATTTTCTCAGATTCTTCTGGCGGAGGGGTATTCTTTTTTGTCTGGGGTCGCAACAGAGAATGTATTTCCTTAGTGGAGGAACTCGTCTTCTTTTGGTCTTGACTATTTTCAGCAAGTGAAGATGCTGACAGCTCGTCGAACGGTAAATCTATGCTTTCATTCGTGCTGGCTTTCTGCATCTGCGCCGAGAATGATTTCACGTTGTCTAACCACAGCTGCTGGCTGTCCTTGATTAGGTCGGACACTCTACCCTGAGTGGCCATCAGCTTGTCAACAAATGCCGGGGTCATGTCATTTGGTGGTACGACCTCGGCAAACTTCTCGATAATACTGGGATGATCAATAAAACCTCTGCTGCTAGACTGAGGCCATCTATCTTCAAAGCTGCCCTCATGATGAGCAGTCCGCAGGATGTGAAATTCATCGCTGGAGCCCTTCAGTTGGCTAAGGCGAGCATTCAGCACTGACAAAGATAAAAACAGCTATAAGTAAGTAATTGAGAACTATTTTATTCTGATGTGAAAAACTTGCAAAGAGTGATATAATAGTAATTATAAGACAATGTTGTTCTTTATTCTATGTATTGACGATTGTTGAAGGAAATAATGGCTATTTTCAATAAGTAATAGCTAGGGACTGGCAAACTGAGCCTAAAATGCGTTTTTGACAAAATGACTTTAGCCCCCCTACAGAAAATAATTTACCAAAAATCAGGAAATTATCGGATTTTAATGAAATTTTCAGTGTTTATTTATCCCAAATGACTTTAGCCCCCCTACAGATAATAATTTACCAAAAATCAGGAAATTATCGATTTTAATGAAATTTTCAGTGATGTATCATTGAATGATATTTATAATGCATTATTTATTTTATTTCAAAACTTTCTCATTTTTTTCAGATCACTTAATTTTGACCCCCCTTATGTTGGGGGCGTAAAATGTTTTGCAAGTTGATCATTTTCGATACTAATTACAGTATAAATAAAGAGATAAAAAACCGAAGTTATGAATAAAAACAAAAAAATTTTTTACGGTTTTCTATGAGAAAATAAGTACCGAAAATCGAAAAATAAAATGTAAAAAAATAATAAATAATTTATTTTTTGGATATTTATCTTTTACTCATTTCGATAATTATTTAATTGGCTATTATTTTATAAAAGAAAAAATTATACATCAATGTTTTTTCTGCTTAAAAAGGGAAGGGGGTACATTTTTAATCGAATTTTTTTTCAAAACGTATACTTTTTTCGAAAAAATAAGGTTTGCATTAAGTAGATATTTATTTTTAGAATCTAAAAATATAACATTTTAAACTTAAAATCCGAAAATTTTTATTTTAAATTAATTTTACATATTAATTTTTCATAGCAAAAATACTAAATTAAAGTTTTGAAATAAAATAACTGATGCATTATAAAATTCATTAATTGTTAAATCAATACTGAAAATTTCATTAAAATCGGATAATTACCTGATTTTTGGTAAATTTTTTTTTCCATCCCAAATATTACGTTAAAATTGTAAACAAGCGCCTAAAACCATTGAAAAACAGCCAAAATGGCGGATCTCGTTGAAATTGACCAAAACAAATAGTTTTAAATCTTTTAAAAATAAACTGCATATCTAATTTTTTTTGCTAGTCCCTAGAAATAGCACATCAAATAAACAAACAACTGGCAATGCTACTTTTGTACCCCCAATTTCGGGGCTTTAAATTCTCATAACTTTTGAACAATTGGGGATATTTGCATAATTCAAACAGTTCTGAACTCCATTTACAAAGCTCTATATAACTAACATTATTAAATGACAATAACCTCAAATAAAATAAAATAAACAACTGGAAATCCTACTCATAGAAGTAGAGGTACTATTTACCCCAACCCCATCCAAAGAATAAATTCAAGATATTACGTACGCTGTGTGAGTTCCGTATGAACACCCATGTCTTTAAGTAAAGTCTTTTTCCGCGTCTTCAGCATCCGTTTTGTTGAACTCGTCCGTGGTCCAATCGAATAAAGTCGAGCCATTTTGACATACATACCACCTGAAAAATATTTTCAAATATTTGAATTTAGTTTTTCCATTATTAAAAATCATTTAGATGAAGCACTATCATTATTAATTGGGCACAGATTTCATTAGAAATCTGTTCTTATTTTGATAAAAGGATTGCCTAATTCCTGACAATCCCTTTCTTCCTGATTTTCAATGCATTTTCATAGTAAAAATCATTGTCCAATGCATTTTCATAGTAAAAATCATTGTCCAGTGTATTTTTATAATAAAAATCATTGTCCAGTGCATTTTTATAATAAAAATCATTGTCCAATGGGTGTAGTAATTTAGGGACCTCCAATTTGACTAGTCAAATTTATTCCCCCTATATTTAACACAATGAAACTTGCATAAAGGTTAATATTATCTTCAAAATTTTTGGACCATTCAAAAGAAGAAACATCAAAAAAACAAAAACTCCTGGAGATTTTTTTTTTAAATTTCAGCTTATGGAAATAATGAAAATTATGAACGAAAACAATGTTTACATTTCCATACCGTTAATTCTATGAAACCTTATGTTTGATCTCTCTTGATCGTCCATTCTCATTTCACCGTAAATCTACACTGAAAATACGAATTTGTTCGATTCAATACAAATGCATGTTATAACACAAAAATATCATAAAATGTGTTCTTAATTGTACTTCACATGCAGTTTTATTGAATTGAACAAATTCATATTTTCAGTGTAGATATACGGTGAAATGAAAATGGCCAACCAAAACATAAGGCTTCCTCAAAATGAAACAAACAAGGGGCAGTTACTCTCATTTATGAAACTAATGTTCAGATTGTTGGAGTATTTTGGATATAAGGTGTGCTCCAATTTCCACCCTGAATTTATAGACTAGCAGGGTCAAGTGGTCTATTCCTTAGCCAATCACTGGCCATACTGTGAGGCTGATTCACTACTTAAACACTGATACTTGCACAGTTCACTTGCAATCATTGAGGAGGAACTTATGACAATTGACGAAGGAACTGAGGACTCTTTACCAGAAGAATCAAAGGATTCATTATCGGAGGACACTTTTACCAAGGATCCAATTCCACTGGACAAGCACACTTGTATATTTTCTTTTATGTCAGAGACAATAATAAAGATAAGCACTGTACTGATGCACTATAGCGCGCAAGAGATAATATCATTAGATTACGTATTAAAAGCATTACATTTCATGGAAATACCTGAAACCTTTGAGATGCTAAGGTTAGAGTTAGGCAACTTCGGAGTTTCTGACATCTAATGCTATTTATATGTAAAATGCAATTCTAATGATGTGCGCTATTGTGCATTTCTACCAAAAAAGCAGTTAGAATTAATAAGAGCATGTAAAGTTTTTAAATGCCATCCTTGGCAGTAGTAGTGTGCTGGGCCCATAACCTGTAAAGTTTTTAAATGCCATCCTTGGCAGTGGTAGTGTGCTGGGCCCATAACCTGTAAAGTTTTTAAATGCCATCCTTGGCCAGTTGAAAAGGGCTTAAAGAAAGTCCTGTGTTATGGAATCCTTTGGTGAGCGTATAAGTCCTATCCTGGTTATTGGTAAAGGTCCAGTGATTTAATCCTATGTCCATCATCAAAGAATGTCTGCGTAATTATGACCAGTATGGTTGGTTAAGTATTGTATCAGCCTCAGAGTACTGCCAGTGATTGGCCAAGAGCTAGATCACATAATTCCGGCCTAGTTTATAAGTAGGAGCAGGGATCCATCACACACCTTATATGAGAAAATTATCAACAGAGCACCTTACATGATCTGAAGGTGTTACTGATTGGCATAAAGTCAGAAGTATGGGGGCACCCAGTGAGAATCGAACTCACTGACAATAAGTAGCATGGATAGTGGCTAAACAAGTACTGTGAACTCCATGTCCCATAAAAACTTAACACAGGTAAAGTAGGCAAAGTGGCCTATTAATTTTATTATCAGTATCAGCCAAACAGTGGAGGTGTCTATCTCCTTTTCGCTAGCACTAGACCAAAGAGATTGTTTTAAATTTAGCGTTAAGGATAGAAGAAAAATAGGTTAAATTTCCTCGATTTTCCATATTTTTTATTGATCATTTACAGTTATTTTAGGGTTAAGGTTAGGGTTAGGTTTAAATTTAGCATTAGATAGAGAAGAAGTATTGTCAGTATCAGCCAAACAGCGAGGGTGTCTATCCCTTTTCACTAGCACTAGACCAAGGAGATTGTTTTAAATTTAGCGTTAAGAAAAAATAGGTTAAATTTCCTCGATTTTCCATATTTTTTATTGATCATTTAGGGTATGTCTAGGGTTAGTTTAATTTTAGCGTTAGGAATAAAAAGAACAAGAAGAAAGGTGAAATTTCCTCGATTTTTTGTATTTTTTTCTTTATCAATTGTGGTTAGAGTAAGGGTTAGGGTTAAATTTAGCATTAGATAGAGAAGAAGAAACATTGTCAGTATCAGCCCAACAGTGAGGGTGTCTATCTCCTTTTCACTAGCACTAGACCAAAGGGATTGTTTTGATGAGTTGGAGCATCATACCTATTATTAGTTCTCCACTTTACCATTTTTCATATATCCAAGCTGTGCTACTCATGTGCTGAGTTGGCAATGGCCAGTATTGAACCCGGAACCTTGTGCTTCTGAGGTGGATGCTATACCCACTGAACAGGCCATATCATTATATTAATCTATCTATATCTATACATATATAAAGGACAGTTGTTTGTATGTATGTCCGGCTGAAACTACAAAAATAAAACAATTAGTGGTAAGTAAGGTACCACCAATTTTCCCAGTGAAATTTACCCCCCACTTATATTTAACACAATGAAACTTGCATAAAGATTAATATTATCTTGAAAAAATTTTTGTCCATTCAAAAAAAAAAGAAACATTGAAAAAACTCCTGGCGTTTTTTTTTTGTTTTTTCAGCTAACAGAAATAATAAAAATTATGAACGAAAAACAATGTTTACATTTTTGCACCATTAAATCAATTGAAATTTAACGTAGCCAAAAAAAGTTATGACTAGAGGCTTTTTTAAAAATTCTATGAAAAATAAATTAATGGTCCGATTTTCACAAACATTTCCATAATTACTTACCATTTGATGAAAATATATCTGAAATAGTTTTTTCCTAAAATATATTAAAGGAAATATATATATTATATATATATTTACTTTAATATATTTTAGGATATATATATATATATATATATTTGCCCTGTAGAAAAAAAAAATGGGACTGTTTTACTTATTTTTCAAGATACGGTATGTAATCTTTCCCCAATCAGGTAACTTGATCTTTGAATTAACTGTTTTTTTTTTTTGTAACAACAATGTTTGTTATTTCTTTTTTGCGAGATTTTTAAAAAAATAAGTTAAAAAATATTTACATTTCTTCCTTCAATATGGCCTGAACTGATCACGTGATGTATTTTGGTGGTACCTAATATAGTAAATATACACATTCACAATCACCAAATCTTGCTTTTTGAGCAAAAATAATAAAGATTTTATTTATTTTCATGAAGATAATTTTTAAGAAATAAAATTTAAAAAGTAACAGCATAGATTTCTTTTATTTATTTATTTTTTTTTTTGGGGGGGGGGATCTTTTTTAGAGCATCTGTGAACTTTTTGTTTTCTGAGCCCGAATTACCAGGTCTTTTTTACGTAAGGATTTTAATGGGGCACATTTTAAATTTTTTAGCATTTCCATGTTAACTATTTTTTCTTTTCATTATTTTTTTGGTAATCAAGGACATATTTGCTCGTAAATTCCTACCATAAAATAAATTGAACCCCCATTTTATGTCCGTGTTTTTGCAATAAATGTTTATTTTTCTTGCACCCGTTATGTTACAATACTAAATATATTCCTTTATTTATTTTAATATTCACTTCAATGTGTTTTTTATTTTGTGAGAATGGTTAGTTTTAAAGTGGGGGTTCGTTTTTACATTTCAATTTTTTACTCGTAAATTCCTACGATAAAATGCCCAAGCCTAATTTTATGGCAGGAATTTACGAGTAAAAGTTGAATATTACTTTTTGTTGTTATTTATTTTCTTTTGGGATTTGGTACTCTAAAATAAAAACGTCAGATTTTAATCATCGTCGACGAAAAAACAAAATTACGGTCATAAAAGGAGGATTCAATTAATGCCTAAATTGTCAAACGAGCCCCCACTTAAAACTAAACATTCTCACTAGGTACCACCAATTTGACCCTGTGCAATTTACCCCCCTACATTTAACACAATGAAACTTGCAGAAAAAATAATATTTCTTTGAAAAGATTTTTTCCATTCGAAGAAAAAACATTAAACAAACTCCTGATGATTTTTTAAATTTTTTATCAGCTTACGAAAATAATGAAAATTATGATTGAAAAACAATGTTTTCATTTTTGCACTGTTAAATCAACTGAAATTTAACGTAGCTAAAAACAAGTTACGATAAGAGGATTTTTTTAAAATTCTATGAAAAATCAATTAATAATCTGATTTTCTCGAAAATTTCCATAAATGTTTACCATTGGATGTAAATACATCTGAAATAGTTTTTTTCTAAAATATATTAGGGGAAATATTTTTATCGAGGTCTATCCCCCCCCTATTTTATTTTATGAAATAAAAAAAAATGACGCGTCAGAAAAATTTTTTTCTTTTTTTCTAAAAAGATAAGAGTCTGAATAACTATATCAATGAAATTGTATGAATGTACAACGTCTAGTTTTTTGAGGAAAAATTAATGAAATCGGAAATAAAAAGTGCAAAAAAATGTCATAATATTAATATTTGAAAACTTTTTTTTGCTTTTATAATTGGTATGTACTATATTCTATTAAATTGTCAACAAAAAAAATTTTTGTTTAAGAAATTAATTTTTAAGAGATTTTCAATCTTTTGTGTGATTAAATATTTTTATTTTCTGCGTGAAATAAATTAAAATTTTTTTTTCCTGCGTCAAAAAATCGAATTTTTCACGGATATTTAAAAATATGAATTTTATAATTCAGGTGCACTAAACATTGTCCGATACGAGCTCGATTAATATTTTTAAAAGAATTTGTAATTTTTATTGTTGAATAGTAATGTGTGATCCTTAGAATGTACGGAAGGGCATTGCTGACATTTGTTTTACAAAGAGATGAGACGCTTCAAGTAACCAAAGTTTGTTCCTGTTAGGCTGACAGTGTTAGCGTGAAAAAAATTATTTTATTTAACTTTTTTCAATAATTAAAATAAAAAGTAAGTATAATAGATTATTTTATCATTTTTACTCTTAGAAAAAATATTCAAATTTTCATTCCATACTTTTACGGGTTATCGTAAAAGGGAAATAATTAGTAACTTTTCTGTCTATATTACGGTCTGAAAATTACCCTTTCGCATGTAATACGGCAGGTTTGTTTATTTTTAAGATAACGATGTAATTTTTCCCAGTCGGATAATTTGATCTTTGAATTAACTATTTTTCTTTGTAACAAACCCTGTACGATCTTTTTTTTACGAGATTTTTGATAAACAAAGTTCGGAAATATCTATTTCCGTTTTATTCAAGATGGCATAAACGGTCTGGTGGTACCTAATTCTCACAAAATAAAAACTTTTAGAATATGCACATTGAAATGATATTAAAATAAATAAAGAAAATATTTTTAGTATTGTAAAATAACGGGTGCAAGAAAAATAAAACATTTAATACAAAAACACGGACATAAAATGGGGGTTCAGTTTATTTTATGGTAGGAATTTACGAGCAAATAGTCCTTCATTACCTTTTTTTTTTCCAAAACAAAACAATTTTTAAAAAAATCTTTTTTTTTTTAAAAAAAGAAAAAAAAGAATAGAATTACTCACGGTAGTAACAGTAGGAGAAAGGTCGACCCTTTACAACCGGCATGGTTATCACTGGTTTCACTCTTGAAAAAAACCTTGCCTGTTGATCCAAATGAAAAAACACGTGTCTTCGGAAGTGTGAAATATCCGAGGTGTAAAAACATGGGGTTTTGTGAATCTGGGCTGACGAGCGAAAGTTCGATCTCAAAACAGACAGTTTCAACATTAAAAACAAAAAGCAAGGGAACCCAGATCAAAATTTAAAACAAAAAAAAGGCAAGTATACCATTAAACATCAAACGGCAAAAAGGGGGAGAATAAAAAAATAAAATAACCATGTGTGTGTTTTTTCGCCTAAAAACATGCATAGTCCTTGCCTTCAAATAACTATCAATATTTATAGGAATATATTATACAGAACATAAAGTCGTATTTACACCCTAGGATATATAATATATATATATATAATACAAGGGCCACAAAACATGTTTTGGTCAGAAGCTGTCCCCCTCACGGAAAAAAGACGAAGAGAGGTTACCAAAATACCCTTATTTTACAACGTGAAGGACATGCAATTATGTAAGTAGAGTTATCTACATTCTTCCNAAGAGGATTACCAAATTCAGGGAAACATAAAAAATCTCTTGATTGAAAATGAAAAGCTAACTACAAATCACTTCGGAATTTTTGAAGCGGACAATATCATGCAAGCAGAAATGAAAGGAAAAGTTAAAAAGGAATATCTCAGGAGAACTAGAAAACTTCTAGAAACGAAACTTAACAGCAGAAATCTGATCAAAGGAATTAATACCTGGGCTGTCCCCATTATAAGATACTCAGGACCATTCTTAAAATGGACAAAAGAAGAACTCAGACAGATAGACAAAGGACGAGAAAATTAATGACCATGCACAAGGCTCTCCACCCTAGAGATGATAGAGATAGATTGTATGTGTCAAGAAAGGAAGGGGGAAGAGGTCTTGCCAACATAGAGGAATGCGTAGAAACCAATCCAACAACTTGAAGATTACACAAGGAAGAGCAAAGACAAATTACTTATGGCGACCAACAATAGTAGAAACGGCAGATGGACAAACAGAAGAACGACAAAGACTAGAAAAATGGGAAGAAAAACAATTATATGGACGCTTCAAACGACAAATAGATGAGGTTGCACATCAAAAGACTTGGACATGGTTAAGAAAGGGAAACCTCAAAAGAGAAACAGAATCACTTATAATTGCTGCACAAAATAATGCCATAAGGACAAACTACATCAAAGCGAAAATTGATAAGACCCAACAAAATAGTAAATGTAGACTTTGCGGTAATAGAGATGAGACTGTTAACCATATACTCTGCGAATGTAGCAAACTAGCACAACGAGAATACAAAACTAGACACGACTGGGTTGGGAAGGTGATCCACTGGGAATTATGCAAGAAATTAAATTTTGACCAACAACAAAATGGTATATGCATAAACCAGAATCTGTTCTTGAGAACGAAACGCACAAAATTCTCTGGGACTTTGAAATTAAAACGGATCACCTTATCCCAGCAAGAAGACTAGACCTAGTGTTGATTAACAAAAAAGAAAGAACTTGTCAACTGGTGGATTTTTGCAGTGCCAGCAGATCACAGGGTGAAGTTAAAGGAAAATGAAAAAATTGACAAATATCTGGACCTTGCCAGAGAACTGAAAAAGTTATGGAATATGAAAGTCAAAGTTATACCAATTGTAGTTGGTGCACTTGGAACAGTCCCAAAAGCATTAGAAAAGGGTTTGGAAAGTTTGGATATCAGAGGAAGGATTGAAACCATTCAGAACACTGCACTGCTGCAATCTGCCAGAATACTCAGAAGAGTCCTGGAGACCTGAGGAGACTTGCTGTCACTCAGACTCCAGTGAAAGACCATCAGCTAACACTGATGTGAAAACTCAAAAGGAGTAAATAATAAATAGTAAATGTAGACTTTGTGGTAATAGAGATGAGACTGTAAACCATATACTCTGCGAATGTAGCAAACTAGCACAACGAGAATACAAAACTAGACACGATTGGGTTGGGAAGGTGATCCACTGGGAATTATGCAAAAAATTAAATTTTGACCACACAACAAAATGGTATATGCATAAACCAGAATCTGTTCTTGAGAACGAAACGCACAAAATTCTCTGGGACTTTGAAATAAAAATGGATCACCTTATCCCAGCAAGGAAACCAGACCTAGTGTTGATAAACAAAAAAGAAAGAACTTGTCAACTGGTGGATTTTGCAGTTCCAGCAGATCACAGGGTGAAGCTAAAGGAAAATGAAAAAATGGACAAATATCTGGAACTTGTCAGAGAAGTGAAAAAGTTATGGAATATGAAAGTGAAAGTTATACCAATTGTAGTTGGTGCACTTGGAACAGTCCCAAAAGGATTGGAAAAGGGTTTGGAAAGTCTGGAAATCAGAAGGAAGGATTTTTACTAATTATGCAATATAATTCAATAATTAATAAGAAAATTTTAAAAAAAATATTGTATACAGGCCCCTCTGATCCCACCCCATTCCACTCAACATGACCTGACGTTTGAACTTCCAAGACAACCTCAAGCCACTTACTCTATGAAATAAATACAATTTTTATTTCTAAAAAAAAAAAAAAAAAAATACACTAAGAGACCTTCTACCCCTGTCTCCCTGCGGCAAAAGTCTAGCTTTGAACTGGCGACGGTCGACCCAATTCCTCACAGTAATAAAAAAAGATAAAATAAAAAAAAGACAACAGTTAATATACCGTCCACCCCCACAGATGGTCTTAAGAAGGCAAATGATTTTTTACTAATATGTAAGGTATCAACAATTCAATTCATTTAAGGTCAAGTTATTTAAGGTCAAATTTTTGTTTAAGTCAAAAAGTAGTAACATAATGAGCATCAATAAAAAAATTTAAAAAAGCAAAATAATATTACATATGTAATTAATTTTTCATACACATTAAATATTAAATTCTGCCAGAACATTGAGACAAACAGATGCTTGGTGTGAAGTAAATTACATACAAAACAAACATGTTATTAAGATTTTAAAACATTTATAACAGTTTCTTCTTAGGAATCAATAAACGTAAAAGGGGAAGTGGATGTGATGGGTGTGGGTAGGAGAAGAGGGGGGGTTGGTGTTTGTGAGGAAAGATTTTGATTGGTCAGACGGGACTCATTGGGGAAGAAAGAGGGGAGGGGATCGAAAGACAAGAGAGAGAATAACCCACCCCTTCTCCCATCCACACCCATCCCGTCCACTTCCCCCTCTATAAAACACTTGTATGATACCTTTGATAATCAATAAAACGACTGATGATGCTGAGCTCAAAGCTCTAGCGAAATATATCCTACATACGTTTGTCTGAGTTTTGTCCTTTTATTCCTCATATCTCTACCACACAAACACACACACACACACACACACACACACACACACACACACACACATATATATATATATATATATATATATATATATATATATATGACAAAAAGTAAGTTACAAAAAAAATACATATTCTGCCAAAATATAGTTAAATGCCTGAAGAAGATAACAGATCTGAAACACGTGTCGCATATGTAAGTTTATAATAAATTTTTTTAAAAACATGATCCTTTTTGCAAACCTTTTTTTTATAGAATATCTAATTTTCTCCCGTTGGACCCATAACAACACTTTATATATACACATACACACACACACACACACACATATATATATATATATATATATATATATAAATAATTAAAAAAATAAAATTCGAAGGCAATACAATGCGTAAAAAATAAAGACAAAAAGACGCATTGTATTGCCTTCGAATTTTATTTTTTTAATTATTTTATAACATACTTAACAATGCTTCAAGCAAATTACCAATTACTTTTATATATATATATGTATATATATATATATGTGTGTATAAGTATTAACTTACCGGTGGGTATAAGAACGATCGTTGGAAGCGCACAATATCCATAGGTTAAGGTTGAGAAAAAACAAATACAAAGTGCTCAATACAATGTAGAGCATAAATTTATTTTAAGAACGGAAAGGAGTAACCTACTCGAGTTTCATCGATTGATTCTTCAGGGTTACTTTAAATTAATCGAGTTTACGATTAATCTTAGGTGTTATAAACATGCCCGTTGGAATGGGACTTAACTTTAGGAGATAAACAAGCGTTCCTCTACTAAATTTAAGTCCCATTCCTACGGGCATGTTTATAACACCTAAGATTAATCGTAAACTCGATTAATTTAAAGTAACCCTGAAGAATCAATCGATGAAACTCGAGTAGGTTACTCCTTTCCGTTCTTAAAATAAATATATATATATATATATATATATATATATATATTATATATATTTTTTTCATATAAAATTTTTTAATTTTATATATATACATATATATAAATTTTTTTAAATATATTTCTTTATATATTTTATATTTTTTATATATTATTTTTTTTATCCTTACTCTATACTTTTTCAGACTCATTCAATAGTTTAATTCATAGTTTAATTTTGTCTGACTACCATCCCCCTAAGAAACCAGACCTTGAAAAGTATCCTTTTTTCTCATTTTACTTCCTGTCACCATGGTGACAGCCTTACAATGTTAAAAAGAATTTTTTTAATTTTTAAATTTCTTTTTTGAGAAGTAAAATTTTTCAGTTATGCAATTCAAATTACCTTGATCTACCATCTGATGAGATGAAATTTTGGGGAGCTATATTAAATCAACTTAGATTTATATAGGCCCCAATTTTGGTCAAAATAAATTTTTAATGGAATTACGGTGTTGAGTTTTTCCTTCCTTTCTAAGATAAATATTGCTCTGTATATAATCTAAAAAGTTTATTATACATTGAGCTCTCTTTAGTGATTTAAAGATTCACTGTATTTATACATACTGGATCATACAATAATAATACAGTGTATCTTAGAAATCACATATAGAATTATCTCTCACTACCAAGTTTTGGATACCTCTCATATATATATATATATATAAAGCAATCTACAGACGCGCGTTTCGGGGTTTACCCCTCATCAGTGCAGCTATACTTATTTTTCAGCAGCTACCTCTGGTCGGGTTCGAGACCCGAACGAACTTTCGCTCCTCAAGTCTCTTACCAGTGGGTCCACAAGCAGCTGCCAAGAATAGAAGGCAGAATAATATATAAGAGAGTTTTATAATTTGCTTGTGTATATATTGGTTAGGAGGTTGATTTAGAAGGCTATCACAATGCAGGTGTAAAGAAAAAAATAATAATACGGCAACAATAATGTTGTGTGTTAACCTGTATTTAATTCTTTAATTTTCGAGATAATATCTCCTTTTCAAAAGATCACTGGAACTGAAGTTATGGGGTTTCAGTCAGTTGACTTTAGAAGAGAAGTTGATTTTAGGAGTGTGGGTCAAATGTGTTGTTCGATGTGTGTCAATATAAAAGTTTAACATAAAGAAAGAAAGAAAGAAAGAAAAAGAAAGAATGAAAGAAAGAAAATGTTGAACAGAAAGAAAGAAAGGAATAAAGAAGAAAGAAAGAAAAAAAAAGAAAAAAGAAAATGTTGAACAGAAAGAAAGAAAGAAAGAAAGAAAGAAAGAAAGAAGAAAAAAGAAAAAAAAGAAAGAAAACGTTGAACAGAAAGAAAGAAAGAAAGAAAAATTTGAACAGAAAGATCGAAAATAATGAGGAAAGAAAGAAAAAAGAAAGAAAAAAAAGAAAGAAGTAAATAAATAAATAGAGAAAGAAAGAAATAAACAAACAAACAAACAACGAAATAAAGAAATAAGTCAAGGCAGAAAGAAAGAAAGAAAGAAAGAAAAGAAAGAAAGAAAAGAAAAGAAAGAAAGAAAAAATTGAAAAGAAAGAAAGAAAGGAAAAGTTGAACAGAAGGAAAGAAAGAAAGAAAAAAAAAAGATATGTAATTTACAAGCAATGAAGAAACGTAAAGTATTAATGGATAATCCCCAAAGATGGTTGACAGCCAATGTATATTTTATATGATATTTTGTTGACATTTCACAGATAAATTCAATTGAATCGAGATAACTTAAAGGTGTTGCGGTTGGGGTTAGGTGACGGTTAGGCTGGAGAGTAGTCTAACATTTATTTGTCATATTCAGATAAAAACACTTTAAGCTGTGCACTGGTGTTATAAGATAAAAAATGCAAGATGGAAGGTGTGTAGGGTTAGGTTTATTATTTGTGGGGTGAGGGTGAGGCTTAGACATTTTATTTTATTTTCAGGTCATCTTGATAATATTAGAGTGAGTCATTAATCTTGCCAAATCTTGGCTTTTTGAACACAAGTTAATGCTATATGAATTAGTGGATATTAGCTTGAAATCAACACTAAGTCCTTATAATGCATTAATGCATCCATGGATACACTAACACTGAATATTCGTTAAAAAAGGACATACAATTTTTTTTTTACGCAATATCTAAAAAATCTAACTTTAATCTCCAAGCATTTCATTAAAGTAATTAAATTTTAAATCAACAGGGTCTTCTCACCCAATACATATTGTTTTTATTTCATTATATTTTGTTTTAATAATATACAAGAGTGAGTCAAAATGTAATGCCATTTTAGGATAGGTATATTTACCAACACAAGAACATGTATCATACATCAAAATGAAGCTGATTCTCTGTGGTTCACATCCATACTTCTCCACACCGGTGAGTAAAAAAGTAATGCCATTTTGTTTAGGACAGGTATAATTACCAACACAGGAACATGTATCATACATCAAAATGAAGCTGGTCCTCTGTGGATTACATCCATACTTCTCCACATAGGTGAGTCAAAATGTAATGCCATTTTGTTTAGAACTGCTATAATTACCAACACAGGAACATGTATCATACATCAAAATGAAGCTGGTCCTCTGTGGATTACATCCATACTTCTCCACATAGGTGAGTCAAAATGTAATGCCATTTTGTTTAGAACTGCTATAATTATCAACACAGGAACATGTATCATACATCAAAATGAAGCTGGTCCTCTGTGGATTACATCCATACTTCTCCACATAGGTGAGTCAAAATGTAATGTCATTTTGTTTAGGACGTATAATTACTAATACAGAAATATGTATCATATATAAAAATGAAGCTGGTCCTCTGTGAATCACATCCCTACTTCTCCACACCGGTGAGTAAAAAAGTAATGCCATTTTGTTTAGAACTGCTATAATTACCAACACAGGAACTTGTATCATACATCAAAATGAAGCTGGTCCTCTGTGGCTCACATCCCTACTTCTCCACACCAGTGAGTAAAAAAGTAATGCCATTTTGTTTAGAACTGCTATAATTACAAACACAGGAACATGTATCATACATCAAAATGAAGCTGGTTCTCTGTGGTTCACATCCCTACTTCACCACACCGGTGAGTAAAAAAGTAATGCCATTTTGTTTAGAACTGCTATAATTACAAACACAGGAACATGTACCATACATAAAAATGAAGCTGGTTCTCTGTGGATTACATCCATACTTCTCCACATAGGTGAGTCAAATTGTAATGCCATTTTGTTTAGAACTGCTATAATTACAAACACAGGAACATGTACCATACATAAAAATGAAGCTGGTTCTCTGTGGATTACATCCATACTTCTCCACATAGGTGAGTCAAATTGTAATGCCATTTTGTTTAGGACGTATAATTACTAACACAGAAACATGTATCATATATCAAAATGAAACTGGTCCTCTGTGGTTCACATCCCTACTTCTCCACATAGGTGAGTCAAAACGTAATACAATTTTGTTTATGGCTGGTATAATTACCAACACAGGAACATGTATCATACATTAAAATGAAGCTGGTCCTCTATGGATCACATCCCTACTTCTCCACATAGGTTAGTCAAAATCTAATGCCATTTTGTTTAGGACAGGTATAATTACTAACACAGGAACATGTATTATACATCACAATGAAGCTGGTCCTCTGTGGATCACATCCCTACTTCTCTTCATAGTCACCATTTCTCTCAATAGCAATGTTCCACCTTCAAATGAGAGCATATATCTCCTGCCCCGTAAAATTCTGTTGACTGTTCTTTAAGCTACTTCTCCACTACAGATTTCAATTCCTCGTCACTGGAAGGCACTAAATCTGGTGAGTATGGAGGGTGTGGTAAAGTTGTCCACTCAAATGAGGCGAGTGTCTCCCTTGTCCTAATGCTTGTGTGTGGTCGAGCATTGTCATGTGGCAGGCGGACATTATCGATTGGCAAGTTCAGTCTTACACGTCGGATTCTTGCTCTGAGCCTCGTTTGGGTCTCAATGTAGGCCTTAATTTTATATATAAAAAAACACAAAATAAAAAAAAATGGCATTCATTCGAATGAAAGCATGTACCCCTGCCCTGTAAAATTCTGTTGACTGTTCTTTGAGCCACTTCTTCACAACAGATTTCACTTCCTCATCATTGGAATAATGTTTGCCTCTCAAACCCTCTTTCATGGGATCAAAGAGATGATGGTCTAAAGGTGCATAATTTGTTGTGAAGAAGTGGCTCAAAGAACAGTCAAAGATTGTGAATTCAAAGAAATATGATGTGCCTTCTTGTTGGAATTATTTTGATATAAGATGTGCTCTAATTTCCCACCAAGATTTATAGACTGGCCAAGGTTACGTGGTTTACTCCTGCAGCCAATCAACAAACCTTACTTAAACACGGATATTTGCCACAGTTCAGTTGCAATCATTGAGGAGGGAATTAAGGGCTCTTTACCAGAGGAACCAAAGGATTCATTATCGAAAGACTCTTTACCAATACTCAGGACGGGCTTACAGGATTGGTAAAGATCTGGTAAGGATTACCAGATCTTTACCAATAATCAGGGCGGACTTACAGGATTACAAGATCTTTACCAATACTCAGGACTGACTTACAGGATTACCAGATCTTTACTAATAATCAGGGCAGACTTCCAGGATTACCAGATCTTTACCAATACTCAGGACTGACTTACAGGATTACCAGATGTTTACCAATACTCAGGACTGACTTCCAGGATTACCAGATCTTTACCAATACTCAGGACTGACTTACAGGATTACCAGATCTATACCAATACTCAGGACTGACTTACAGGATTACCAGATGTTTACCAATACTTAGGAAGGACTTACATGATTACCAGATCTTTACCAATACTCAGGACGGACTCACAGGATTACCAGATTTTTACCAATACCCAGGACTGACTTACAGGATCACCAGATCTTTACCAATACCCAGGACTATTTATCAAGGATCCAATTCCACTCGATAAGCGCTCTTGCTTAAGGGCTCCAAGAATGCCCAAAAGATTCTAACAACTCTCGAAGCTAAAAGCTCTGAAGAATGTGGAGGTCCACTCTGACCATAAGTGGTAGTATATGTTAGGGTCACATCTATGAAGAACATGAGTTTAAAAGTTAAAAAAAAAAAAAACTCATTTTAAAAAGAATTGAGTACCCATCAAGAATGAATAAAACAAAAATGTATTCGGCACAAAATAACCCAACAAGAGTTGACATGCCATAAACCCAACCAACCATCCAACAGCCAATAGAAGAAATAGACCTTGCCATCAAGAAGAACTCTGATAAAAGAAGTGAAACAGTCCAGTCTACTTTTGTTGAATTACTTGTAGAGGTCGGTGTTGTGCGTTCCGACTTCACAAATAATATTTAAAATGATAAAATAACAAGACACAGTTTAGGCAGAAAATATGGAGAAATAACTTGCACAAGGTATATATTTAAGAAATACCCCCAAAAAAGAAAATATTCTGACGTTTTATTTTGTCAGTGGAATAAATTTGTATAAATGAAGAAAATCTGTAATGTTCACAACATAAAAATGAATATCAAATTTGTTAGTTCAAATAGCCAAGGAGTATCAGATTTGATTTGTGGGATTGTCTTCCCCTTTGGCTGAAAGAGTTATCTTCCCTCTTGTTTCTCGTTTTCACCTCCAGGTGTTTTGCTATTGTTATATACACAAATATAGATATCTCCCGATTCACTAATTCAACAATTCAATTCACCCACACACCGCAATAAAGAGAATGCCAACCGGATGTAAACAGGCCGAGGCGTTAAATCAAACGACGAAATTTCGTCTTTGCACATCCAGGCTCCGCGCATGGGGCAATCTTAGAATTAAAAAAAAAAAATTATAAATAAAACTCGCATTTTCATCCAATCTAAATCATTCCCGGCAGAAATTAAAAAAAGGGCTGAGTTGATCCGATTTCGGATCACGACAACCTATATAAGTCGGCTTTGAAGAGCCGACAGCAGAGATATCCTGGCAACAGCACCGAGAACATCAACAAAGGCCGACCTCGCAAAATGAAACATACATCACAAGGCGGCGGACTTACATCTCTCACCTACCCCCATACCCCAAAATCTGACAGACCGGCAGTTAAAGGGGCGAATGATTCCACATCACACAACAACAAGACTACACCAACTATCATACATGATAAAAACCCGCTATTGACTTCAGACTACTAAAACACAAGACTCTGCCCACCTAACCAACATCTAACTACTATCACTGGTTCATCTGCCCACATCACCACCTACACTACAACTTATTTCCAACTTTACAACCCTTTCATGTTCCTTTTTCAATACAATTGATAAACTCAAATCTGTGTTTGTTTTTCCTTGCCACCATATGCTTGCTACTAACCATGTTTATAACATTATTTAAGCAGGCAAGCACCAGATTCGAATCCTTTTTCTTCTCCAGGACTTGACAACCATCGGTTAGACATTTATGTCTACACCCTTCTTGTGTGGGGGCTTCATCCCCCCAACACAACATTAGTAAGTGACATTGCTTTATGGACTCTTCATTACTTCTATATGTACATTTAGGTATCTCTTGTATACGTCCTTATTGTATCTCTATTCATGTATATGTTCTTTATCATATCTTCTTTGTATTTCTGTTATATGTATCTTCTCCATGTGCTTATATTAAAGTCCATTGTTACATTTCACACTCTTGGTCGGAGCTGTTTTGTTCTACCCACAATTATAATTGATGTTATAACTTTGAACCCAACAGATTGATAGAAATTTGGATAAATGAAGAAAGATTTTTTGTGTTTACAACCTGAAAAATGAACGTCTGTTTTGTTGATTGCAGTGGCACGATGATATGGATAGTTACATAGCAGTAAACAGAGCACTGTCATTGACTCAGCAGGTTGAAGTTTGTTTTTCTAATCAGCAAGTCGAATCGTTTGCTCGAAGTTAAGTCGCGTACATCTGGGTTTTTTTTCAATGACAGGCTGGTGGTTGCGAATGTTGATGTCGTCGACTGCGAACGTCGTAGCGTTGTCTCGGAGCGGAAGGGAATCTGTTTCTTTGTTGATTTGTTCTCCACTTAAATATCTGACGATTGGCTCCGATTTCGATATTTTCATTTTTGGCAGTAAGAATTTATGAAGGTCGAAAGCGCGGACATATGTGTAAACCACACAGGTGATTAAGCATATCGAATTGAATTCTGAAAGTTGTATTTTTATTCTTTTTTTTATCTGTTTTCCTTAAGTTTGGAAAAAGAATCATGTTTATCGCGACTTTTATGTTTTTTTCTTATTGAATACTAAATATAGGATTTTAGCATCGGATAAAAACGTCAGACAAGTTCCTCGCCGTGTCTTTTCTCTCAGGCAATAAAATTGTTCTTGTAAATTCATGGCGAATTGTTTTTGCACACATGGCTTGGTCACATCAAAAGAATGGACAAAGGCTGCCCTCTCTCTCTCTCTCTCTCTCTATATATATATATATATATATATATATATATATATATATATATATATATATATATATATATATATATATATATACATACGTGTCATTTTCAAAGGAACCGTTTCGTTTACCTGATGAATGCTTTCAGCAAGAAACCATTGGCTGCAATATCGTTCCGAAATGAATAAATAAAAGCAAAAACTTTTATTTGTTACTTCATTGAACTATATATATATATATATATATATATATATATATATATATATATATATATATATATATATGAGTAAGAAAAGGTGGAATGAAAACATCACACAATGCTGTTAAAGAAGAAAACAATTTAATATAATATAATATATATATATATATATATATATATATATATATATATATATGTGTGTGTGTGTGTGTGTGTATATATATATATATATATATATATATATATATCACATCTAATTATTTAACTAAGTCTTACTAAGCTTTTTAAGATAAACATGTAGGTATTTACCTTGATATTTCTTTTTTCATTCACTACAATACAGTTTATCATGAACAGCATGCCCGCCATTATCTGCGAGAGATGCCTGCGTTGGCTTGTTCACGTCGGGAGGATTGACAAAGGCCGCATCCCCAAAGACCTACTGTATGGCGAATTAGTAAAGGGCACCTGACTGGTAGGGAGACCACGCCTGCGCTTTAAAGATGTCTGCAAGAAGGACATGAAGACATGCCACATCAACACCAACACATGGGAGGCTTGTGCAGAAGACCCCGTGCGACCTGGCGCCTCCTCGTCAAACAAGGAACGAACAGGAGTGAAAAAGAGAGGAAAGAAGCTGCCACAGAAAAGAGAACAGAAGGAAGAGACAATAACAACTCTAGCAAGCAGTCACTGCACCGGAGATTGCTATTCAAAAATTGGTCCGTTCAGCCACTCACGCAGTTGCAGATAAAAAAAAAGTGGACACTACGCCATTGGCTTTAGTAGACGGAAGGATTCCAACAACATTTCTACATGAGGATATATCATACTACATACAGATTTATACAACAAAGTGTCTGGGTTTGTTCTATCTTAATTATATGTTAACAGTGGGTTGTGGTTTCCAAAATGATACAAAGACAGGCTGACTTCTGATTTAGATCGGAAAATTAAAACGGAAAGTTTTTGGTATCTTCCAGCCCGCCGATGTTCCAGTCCCCTGCCGACCCTTATCCGGCCCCTTCTTCCAGCCCGCCGACAATCCAGTCTCCTGCTGACCCTTATCCGGCCTCTTCCCCAGCCCGCCGACGATTCCTTACTCCTGCCGCCTTATCCGGCCCCTTCTTCCAGACAATCCAGTTTCCCGCCGACGATCCAGTTTCCCCTGCTGACCCTTATCCGGCCCTTCTTCTAGCCCGCGACAACCCAGTCTCCTGCGACCCTTATCCGGCCTCTTCCCTCAGCCCGCCGACGATCCAGTTTCCTGCTGACCCTTATCCGGCCTCTTCCCTCAGCCCGCCGACGATCCACGACGATCCAGTTTCCTGCCGACCCTTATCCGGCCCTCCCTCAGCCCGCCGACGATCCAGTCTCCTGCTGACCCCGATACGGCTCTTATCTCAACAAACAGTCCTTTTCAAAACCCTCTACTAACTAATTGTACTGGACAGTGTTGGATATTTTTGGATATAAGGTGTGTGCTAGTTCTCCGCCTATACTTATAGACTAGGCGAGATCATGTGGTCTATTCCTTAGCCAATCGCTGGCCATACTGCGTGGCAGATATATTACTTAAGTGCTGATTCTTTCTCAGCAACCTTCTATGAGGGAACCTAGGATTCTCTACCTGAGAAACAGATACGATAGAAATGTATCATAAATTGAATTATTTGGAAAATGCATTGGACAATGATCATATTGTAAAAATAATTTCCAATGCATTTTTATAGTAAAAATCATAGTCTAATGCATTTTTATAGTAAAAATCATTGTCCAATGCATTTTTATAGTAAAAAATAATTTCCGATGCATTTTTATAGTAAAAAATCATTTCCAATGCAAAAAATCATTTCCAATGCATTTTTATAGTAAAAAGTCATTTCCGATGCATTTTTATAGTAAAAATATCATTTCCAATAAAATTTTATAGTAAAAAATCATTTCCAATGCATTTTATAGTAAAAAATCATTTCCAATGCATTTTTATAGTAAAAAATCATATCCAATGCAATTTTTATAGTAAAAAAATCATTTCCAATGCAATTTTTATTTTTTTATTTCTATAATAAAAATCATTTCCAACACAGTTCTTTACTAAAAATCATTTCCAATGCAATTTTACCAAAGAAACCAAATCGGAGGACTCTTTACCTAGAATCAACGGGCCAATTATGGCCCTTAAAAACTTAACAGACAGGACAACATCCCTTCAAAACCAATCTCTTACCAACTCTGAAATCCTATTTTGGTCCAGAGATCTTCAACTTCGAGAAGACACCCGTCCGACCTAGTCCAGCCTCTTCACATTGGTTCGCCACAAGCATATTCCCAAACCCCGGAACCGACTGCACCTCTGCAGAGGGGTAAGACTCCCCCAATGGGGCCACCTGTTGGCCGTGGGTGGCGACCCATGATGCTTAAGGATAGAACCCAGGTGGATGAGCAGTTCATGACTTGCAATACTCCGCTTTGGTCCTATCTTGGGCTAGACGGGCGGTCAGAGAGGCACCCTCCGATCAATCGGCTAGTCATGTCAAGCCCTAGCACCTATATGATTGCCCCAACCCTATTGCCCTTATGACAAGCCCCAACCCCTTTTTATCATATAGGTGCTAGAAGGTGGTGGCTGAGGGTCTACATGTCCTGGGAATGACGTTAAACTCTATCTGATGGTGAGGTTCCAGTTCTGGAGGTTTGGGGAATGTGGAGCACCCCTTCATCATCATTGCTCCCTGGTCCACTCTGACCCGGAGTGGTAGTACCTGTTAGGGTCCCATCTATGGGTTAAATAGAAAAATGTATTTATAAAAGAAATTGTATTATCCATTAAGAATTGATTTATTTCAAAACTTTATCGGCATTAAATTACCCACTGAGGTTGATATGGCGTAAAACAAAACCAAACCAAACCAAACTCCGGAAGACCCGTCCATTGACAATGACCAACGTCACCATCCCGGATTGCGATGATGACAACCAAACCAGTAAAGAAATCAACAACTACACTCTGTTGTGCGGTAAATAAACATTTCCGTATTTGGACTAAACTTGTAAATTGGTCGGTAAATTAAAACGGAAACTATTTGGTGGTGATCCATATTTAACAATATTTCTATTTCCGAGTAATAAGTACCACCAACTTTCCTGTGAAATTTACACCCCCCCCTATATTCAACACAGGGAAATTGCATGAAGGTTAATATTATCATGAAATTTTTTTGTCCATTCAAAAGAAGAAACATTAAAAAAAAAAAAAAAATTTTTAAAACTCCTGATGATTTTTTTTTTTTAATTCAGCATACGGAAATAATAAAAATTATGAACGAAAAACAATGTTTACATTTTTGCAACGTTAAAGACAAGAGGCTTTTAAAAAAAAATCTATGAAAAATCAATTAATGGTCCGATTTTCACAAAAATTTCCATAATTACCTACCTTTTGATGAAAATCTGTCTGAAATTATTTTTTAAAATATATTAGGGGAAATAGTTTTTTACGAGCTCTACTCCACCCCTATTTTGTGTTTTGAAAATGAAAAAATGAACTGACGAAAAACGATTTTTACTTTTTTTCGATAAGAGTCTGAAAAATTATATTAGAAGATTTTATCAAAAAATTACAAAAAATCCAAATTACTATACATTTAATTAACCATTGAAATTAATTATTGAATCCAACAGTAGACACATTAGTCTCAGTTGTTTGTGTTAGTATTGCTATGTATAATTTCAATTAAACTTGATTTAAAAATATTTTTGAACATTAAATGTATAGTAATTTGTTTTGTTTTTTTGTTTTTTTTGTTGGGTTTATTTAAGCAATACGTAATTAAAAACAACCTTAATCCCCAAACCCCTAAACCGTAACCCAATTCGCAAAAAGTTTCATTCATACACTGTAATTAAACTGTCATGGAGCACCACCAAATAAGTTTCCGTTTTAATTTTGACGACGATTTGCAAGTTTTGCCCATATTTGTTATACCTAAACCTTCGTGTATGACCCACTTTGTCTGGCTTGTGTCAATCAATTATTTTCTTTTTGTTCGCCGAGTCAACGTACTTATCGGCTCCGTGACAATATATATATATATATATATGTTGTATAGCCGCTTGACTACCGGCTTGTGGACTTCAATAAACAACAGATACGTATTTATAAAATAGGACCCGTCTTTATTTTCTTCGGTGTTTGGGTGGTAAAGGCGTAGAGCTTCACAATGAATATGCCGGGTGGCTGGCGAAGAGCGCAGTGTTCACAATGAGTGCCCGAGGGGTGTTTGCTGACGGGAGACGTGGGGTTGTCCTCTTGGCTGCTGGCTGGGGTCTCTCTGACTGTCGGCTCGACCCTCTGGCCTTTATATTGATGAATACGCCTACACATCTTTATCTTTTGATCTGGTTTTTACATCGCTTATATGCCTACGCATTTTTATCTTTTGATCTGATAACGGACATTTGTTATATATTTCTTTATCTTCTCTTCTGGGCTACAATAATACAACATATATATATATATAGAGAGAGAGAGAGAGAGAGAGACAGACAGACAGACAGACAGACAGACAGAGTGATGAACAGTGGTGAACAGGGACACTTGGGTAGATGAACACCATGATATATATATATATATATATATATATATATATATATATATATATATATGCCGATGGCCGAGACGTCAAAGAACCGGACAGATGAAAATTCAGTAGGTATGACCAAAATCACGCCACGTGATCAGTTTAGGCCATGTTGAAGAAAAGAAATTAAATATTTTTTAACTTATTTTAAAAATCTAGCAAAAGAAACAAAACAAAAAAAAAACAAACATAAAGAGTTGTTACAGGGAAAAATAGTTAATTCAAAGATCAAACTATTCGACTGGAAAAAATTACTCACCGTTATCTTGAAAAATAAGTAAAACAGTCCGTTTTTCTGGCAACAGGGTCGATTCCTTTAGAACGGAAACCGCAAATTTACGCATTATTTCCCTTTGTCAATTATACTTTTAAATCTATGGGTGGCTGTATTCGACATAACAGTTGTTGTCTAGTGCATATGCAATAACCAATTATTGATTTTCAACGATTCTTTAAAAAGAATTTCTTTTTTTCTTTTTCTTCTAAATATGGTGGGGTTTCGGAATAACTCCTGAAGATTTTTTAGTTGAACTTATAGTCTAACTGAAGCAAAGAAAATACATTAAGTATTTCACTAATTGTCATCATCATCATCATCATCATCATCGATATCAATGAAGTAGTAAAATAATCAAAATTAAAATCGAAAAAGAAATGAAAATTTGAAAAACTTTAATATTAAAATTCAATATCAAAATTTATTATTAAAATTTCACATTGAACTTAACTTTAAAAAAAATGCCAGTTGAATTTGCGCTCGGTCAAATTCAAAATCGAAAAAGAAATGAAATTTTGAAAAAAATTACTATTAAAATTTCACAGTGAAAGTAACTTTTTTTTCTCCTGTTATACCGGTCGAATGTTCCGGACAAATTTAAAATCAAATGAATAAATTTTCTTAGAGAAAAACTAATAAAATAATAAAGAAGTTGTAGTGATACATGTAAAAAGGAAACCGGAAGTTTACGCATCAAAAGCAAAAATAATAATGATGGAAATAGACATTTGCGCATAGGATCAGCGCAGGTATAAAGCAAAAATAAAAATGATATTTTTGGACCAAACAGAGGCCTTCACGCCTAAACAAGAATTTTTTTAAAAGACTGAATTTTAAAAATTTATTTGTGTATATATGATTTGTAAGAGAGTACTTTGTTGGTAAATATTTTGTTTTTAAACAAATTATTAGAGTGTGAGATAACAGTTGGTAATCAATTTTTCTTTAGGGATGTATTTTTGTAGAACTAATAGTTTGATCTAGTTAACCGGTAGATCAGATAGAGTAAGTTTTCAACAGTAATTTTCCACTGTTACTGGCTGTGTATTTTTGACAACAATAAACAGGGATCTTATGATTCGTATGGCCATTTTAGTGTTGTAGGTGAAAGCAGTTTTACAGTGGAGATCCCTTGTGGCATAAAGTTTGATCCTTTCTTGTAGTAGAAAGATGTAGTATCAGTTTTAATCCTTGTCCGCTGATCTGTTCTGAGTTAGTATTATCTGCATTATTCGGACTATTGTCTCCATCTTCATTGTTATTTGTACAACGTTTCAGTCGATATGCCCTCCGGCTTTCTTCTGAAGAATGCCGGGGGTCATATCGACTGAAACGTTGTACAAATAACAATGAAGATGGGGACAATAGTCCAAATAATGCAGATAATACTAATCATCAAGCCTCATCTCAAACATTCAGAGAAAAACTGTTCTGAGTTGTATCAGAGTTTATCTTGTCTTGAAGTAGAGAGCTGTACAATCTTTGTCTGTTCGTTTGTGCATCCAGCGAGCAATTGTAGGACAATTTATCAACACCTTTAAATAGTAAATTGAATATATGTTTGAGCGTTTTTGATTGGCCGATTCAGTCAACGCTGTTTTGGAAGAGTTTATAAATATAAGTTGTGATCTTCAGCACACCCTATACCCAGAAATAATCCAACTGTTGTCATCATTTTTACACATTAGCAGTGTTAACAGTGTAGTTTATTTCCATCTTTAAATTAAGTATTTTCAATCGTAGCACTATGTACGGAATTCTTGGAGAAAGCCACAGACAAGAAATAAAAGTATAGTAGATGAAGGAGTACTCCACATGCGAGATTTTTTTTTTTTTTAAGTTAAAAAATATTGGCTGAACTTGCACAAAGGTGTCAAAATTAGGGTGATCCAGAAAAAAACAGAACCCAAATTATTTATTAATTTTCCCATTAAACTAACCTTAAATCCCAACCCTAACCCTAACCCTAACCCCTAAACCTAACCCTAACCCCTAACTCTAACCCTAAACCACCCTAGTTAAAATTAACAGTTTTATTACAAAATTTGTGGGTTCTGTTTTTTCTGGGTCACCGATATACAGGGTGAGCCAGAAAAAACAGAACCCAAATTATTTATTCATTTTCCCATTAAACTAACCCTAAACCCCAACCCTAACCCTAATCCTAACCCCACACCTTAGGCCCCCATAGTTAAAATTAACAGTTTTATTACAAAATTTGTGGGTTCTGTCTTTTCAGGGTCACCCCATATTTTGACACCTTTATGCAAGTTTAGCCAAAATATTTACGTTTCAATATTGCCTAAACTGATCACTTGACGTGTTTCTGGTGGTACCTACATGTCACCGACTAACAGAAGCGTTAGAATTTTCCGAATTTTAGCGAGATCGTATTATGGGTCAATATGAAGGCGGACTCAGCCAACACAAGGAAGAATTTCGAAAACTTCGAAAAAAAAAAAAAAAAAAAAAGAATCAGAAAAAATCTTCAAAGGTAGAACATTTAAAATTACTGCGTGAAACATGTCAAGAAAACACTCAAAATAATGTTCTTAAACTGATCACAAGGTACCACCAAAGTACGTCACGTGATCAGTTTAATCAATATTGAAGGAAGAAACATAAATATTTTTGAACTTATTTTTTTAAAAATCTCGCAAAAAAAAAAAAAAAAAAAAAAAGAAATAACGAACGAACATAAAGAGTTTTTACAATGAAAATCAGTTAATTCAAAGATAAAATTATCCTACTGGGGAAAAATTACTCACCGTTATCTTGTAAAATAAGTAAAACAATCCGGTTATTTTTTTTATAACAGGGTCAATTTCTTTATTGATATTTTTTAGCAGAATTCTGTATTCATGGTTCTTTTACTAAAAAGCTTTCGCATTGAAACTTATAAACATCTTCTAATATAATTTTTTAGACTCTTATCTTTATAGAAAACAAGTAAAAATCGTTTTTCGTCGGTTCATTTTTTTCATATTTCATAAAACAAAATAGGGGGTGGGGTAGAGTTCGTAAAAAATATTTCCCCTAATATATTAAAAAAAAACTATTTCAGACATATTTTCATCAAAAGGTAAGTAATTATGGAAATTTTCGTGAAAATCGGACCATTAATTGATTTTTCATAGATTTTTTTAAAGCTAAGAGGAATTACAGGAGTCGTAGGGAACTCTTAAATCTCCCGGTGGTCGGCAATTATTTCAGATGAAAGAAGACAAACAACACAAATAAAATTTATACACATGTATTAAACAAAGATACAAAAATTGCTGCAAATTTGTTGGCATTTGATACAAGACTTATCTTGAGAGGTGAAATTAACAGTTCGTTGGTAAAGTGGCGCTAGAAAGGGATTCTATTCGCTGTGGTTTTGGAGTACTGTTAAAAACACGTCTCTCCTGGTCGATAAGTAAAAGTATTGGGGAGTGTTTTTTTTTTTTTTTTTTTTGAGCGACTCGCCTGGTTAACTGCCCTTTGAAGTGGGCGGTGGATGGAGCCCTTGTTAAATTGACTCCTCAGGTCGACAGCCTTCAGATAAGTGATGGGGTTTGATTTTGCCGCCAACATCCTATGTCAGTGATTCGCCCCCTAGCGGCAGGGGAAGGTAATTCGACTATCGGTTTTCCGATAAAGCCTCTAGTCGTAACTTGTCTTGGCCACGTTATTTTTCGTTCATAATTTTCATTATTTCCGTAACCTAGGCATGTGCATTTTATCGCTGGCTCTAAAAAAAGGGTGATCACATGAAATTCTTTAAAAATCGTATAAAATAAACTAACTATCCGATTTTAATAAAACTTTCGGTATATGAAGTAATAAAAAACGAACTTTTATTGTAAATAAATGTTTACTAAATTGAAAAAGCTAATAATTTTTTCGTTAGTTTTTGTTTCGCGCATTGATCTTCCGTACAAAGTATAACAAAGAAGACACGAAGAAAGACGAAGTTTCTCTAAGTTTGCAACGTATGAAGTTAACCACGAATGTGGCAGACAGGTGAGAGTTAAAGAATAAAACCAAACAACTAGAATTCGAATAAAAGACATGTATTACATATAACAATAAGGTTTGCAGACTTTTTGGTTTATCTGCACAAATGTTTATAATTTGTCACTTAACTGAAATTCTGAGGTAGGGTTGGTTATCAAAGTCCCTTAGCTATGGCCCTCTAATAGTTGCTGGATATGATAGACGTTGTATTTTGACGTCTGACTCCGGTGCTGGTCCACCAGAAAGAGAGAGCGCGACCCTTTTTTTATGTCTGTCTCCGTTGAAGGCTGAATCAGAAGAGGGCGAGTTTGCCTATTCAACTTTGCCACCAAAGTATGCTGGCTCGTGATTGGTTGGTTTGATACAGAGGCTCGCAGACAAGGACGATAACCCCTACCTCAGAATTCTCAATAAAAGATCTTTTTTTTTTTTTTTTGATATAAATAATTTTTACCTTTTTGGAAAGATAATTTAACGACGGAACATATGTAAAAAAAAAAAAAAATAAATCGCAACTAATTCCTATTGTCAACTTCTTTATTCTTTTTTTTTTTCAGAAATTTTTAAAAATTTATAAAATGTAAAATAAGTACTTCTGTTTAGCGGATATCAAAATCGTATTTATTAATCAAAGTAAATATTGTATAAAAAATATCTAGCTAAAAATAATGACATAACATATTTCGGTTTTTATTTTTTTTTTTTAATTTGAAAATAATGTTTGAATTACAAATTGTCGTCATTCTTATTAATGGATGGATCTAACGGAAATAATATCCGCTTTGGTTTTCGAGGAAAACTCTTGTTGTTGTTGTTGTAGCGCTGGGTCGTTGAGGTTAATAAGTTAAATCGTGAGACATCAAGGAAATGCTAAATTAGTAATTTGTTTTTGCTTCAGAAAAGAAATTATTATACGTACGATTCTCCATACAAAGAAATAGTGCACACGTCAAGATGCGATAACTATGTCAACAAAGATTAAGAATTTGCGGGAATTTACGGGAATTTACGGGAATTTACTTTTAAATGCAAAAATTTAGGTTTTATGTAAGAGAAATTTGTTTTTTTCTTTTTAATAACACATAAACTTGGAATTGTTCTTTATATTAAACGTAAAAGAAAACATCAAAAAGTTAATTTTCAATTTTTATTGACATTTTAAAATATTTTTTTAACAATCCCCGTACGTATTAAAAGAGCGTGTTTTGCACATAGCTACCGTAAGCTGGATTTTTTAAAATCATCATGAGTTTTTTTTTTTTTTTTTTTTTTAATTTTTTTAATGTTTCTTCTTTTGAATGGACAAAAAAATTTCAAGATAATATTAACCTTTATGCAAGTTTCACTGTGTTAAATATAGGGGGGGGGGTAAATTTCACAGGGAAAATTGGTGGTACCTATTACTCGGAAATAGAAATATTGTTAAATATTCGGCAAAATTATCCGCGAATAGTAATTTTCAGTTTATTTCAGTATAGGAGTTTATAAACTCAATTCCCTTAGAGTAACAACGTCAAAAAAGTGTATAACTGAATCACGACGCAACATCTCTAAATCTACACAACATCAATTAATTGTCGTTTATTTTTATTTTTTAAACTTCTAAATGAATTAGTGTATTATTAAATTATGTTTTCCTTAGGGTTTGATTTTTATTAAAACTATTAACCCAAGTTTAGAAACTAAAAATATATTTATACGTTGGACTTCATTTTATATTCCAGTAACATCTGTCCGGTAGACTGTGGTAAATAATTACGCCCCTGAATTCACACTATGTAGATTATAGCAACAAAACGATAATAAAAGGGAAAAAAAAGTAATTACTTAAAAATAGAAGGAAGGAAGAAAATTTTCAACGATTTTTTAAAAAGAATTTATTTTTTAAATTTTTCTTCTAAATGTGGTGGGGTTTCAGAATAACTCCTGGATATTTTTTAATGCGTAAATTAAATATAAAAACAAAAGCTTTTTGTAAAAAATAAAATAAAAAAGTAAATAACACACACAAAACAACACAAAAACGAACTACCTGACACAACAACGCACGCACGCGCGTCTTTTCAGGTAAGCAAAAAAGTTAGCCAATCAAATAGAACACCTGTTGCCATGTGATCTGAATAATACAGCATCGTACCTTTCGCAGTTGTCAAGTTGAGGAACTCCGAAAGAAATATACAGGTTCGTTGACGTGGGTCTCCGGGACTATATTTATTTCAGTATTTATTTTCCTTCTGTACCTTTTCAGCACTTATCTTCACACACACTCACATATATATATATATACATATATCTACCGACACATCGTCACCTTCGTTATTTGCTGTTATCTTAATAAGTTTTCAGGTGTTTCTCACTTTTATTCCCATGTTTTTTCCTTTTTTGGTTGCGATAACGACAACTGTATTGACCGATAATCACAAAACAAGAAACAACACAGTGATCGTGGGGAAAATAGGTCGAGCTAGGTTTTTGTTTTGTTAGAAAAGAAAAAAATATATATATATATTATTATATATTATATATATATACATGTGTGATTAAAAAATTTTTTTTTTAGATAATTTCATTTGAATTACATTTTATAAATTTCAAAGAGTTGAAACAGGCGCTTATTAGAACAATTATTGTTTTTCTTTAGTTTATGTGATTAAACTGTCCGATTTGATTCCATTTTTTATACTTACATACAATGACATACATGTATGTGTATGTATGTATGTATAGATAGATAGATAGATAGATAAAAGAGGGTGACGTTAATCGCTTTTGCTTGACTTTTGAGACCTTGTCTTATTCTTTTTTCTTTTTTTTATAAATTTTACACTGCCAAAGGCCACACCATTAAATTTCAAGGTGTTTTGTTTTGTTTTGTTTTTTTAAAAAATTGATCAACAAAATATAAAATTTGCCTATGAACTAAAAAAAACAAAAAACAAAAACTAAACACAGCTGAAAAAAATTACATTTATCCATTTTTTAAATTTATTTTTTACACATTTTCCCCACCGCCTCTCTCTCCCCCCATTATTTTTGTATGAATTGTGTACAAGTCTTTAAAAAAAAATGTGGCCTTAGCTGGGCGAAACACTCTAACCAACAGAAGGTGACAGGTGTCTTATCGCAAGTCATCACACATACAACCTGGAGGTTGTGAGTTCAATCTCTGTAGCCTTCCGTTGCAGTGTAAACCTATAATCTACCCTTGAAAAAAAAGCTTATCTCCCCCTATTTTACTCATGAGATCCTTACTAAAACTTTCATTTATCTGGAGTTTATACTTTCTTTCCGTTTATATATCAGACACAGCTTCATCAAAGAACACATTTGGGAAAAAACATGTCGTGTTTGATATTGACCGGATCGCATTTCAAGGAGACCTACCCGCGGGTGCAACCCTCATACCCGATCGGAATATCATTAAAGCAATCAAAGTCCACAAGGGAATTGTGTACGTCACTATACCCCGACACGGTCAAACGGGTATCCCGGCTACCCTAGCCAATATAAACAAAACCGCGGCGGGGAAGGTGTTGTTCACGCCCTTTCCGAACTGGGAGTTCCAAGCGTTGGGCGCGTGTAAGATGCTGCAAGACGTGAGGTCCATTGAAGTCGATCCGAAAACCGACCTCCTGTATATCGCCGATAACGGTGACGGACAGAACTGCGACCCCAAGCTGGTGATTTACAACCTGGCTAAAAACAGCCTGAACGCGACCTACACGTTGAAGGATGACAGAAAGGGCGGCGCCCTGCTGAGGGCTTTGGGGGACATTGTTGTCGACAAGCAGGGCATTGTGTACATCGCGAACTCGGACACGTTCGGCTCGATGTGGATCGTGAACACGAGAGACGGCCAGATCTACCACGTACAGGATCATAGCTTTAGGGGTACGGAATTCAGGCTTTTCGCCTTCGAGAACGACACCTACGCGAGCAACATGACCATTAATATGCTGGCCTTGACGCCGGACAACAAGATTCTTTTCTATTCGTCACATGACCAAGATCTGTGGCAGATCGAATCTGATTTTAAAAAACAGAAAAGGAGCTGGGAAGGAGGGGATATGATGTAAGTATAATTTTGTTCTTTTAGTTTAATTCTGTGCATTTTTTTTGGTAATCCTTAACTATTTCCTCGTAAATTCCTACCATAAAATAAACTGAACCCTCATTTTGTCTGTGTTTTTGCAATAAATGTTTTTATTTTTCTTGTACCCGTTATTGTACAATACTAAATATATTTTCTTTATTTATTCTAATATTCACTTCAATCTGTTTATTCTAAAAGTTTTAATTTTGTGAGAATGGTTAGTTTTAAACACGGACATAAAATGAGGGTTCAGTTTATTTTATGGTAGGAATTTACGAGGAAATAGTTAAGGATTACTTTATTTATTTATTTTTTTTTTTGACCATATGACCTTTAGGCACCCTTTTTCCCGTCTCGATTCATGAGGACATTTTTTTCATTTCACTGTCAAAATCCGGTTGTTTGTTAGGGGTTAGGGGTTAGTGGTTAGTTTTATAAAAAAAAAAAAACCTCTAAAATCGTCTGTTAACAAACAACCGGATTTTGACGGTGCAAATGAAAAACATATCCTCACGAATCGAGATCGGAAAAGGGGTGCCTAAAGGTCATATGGTCCAATTTTTTAATGTATTTTAGGTACCACCAATTTTCCCTGTGAAATTTACCCCCCCCCCCCTATATTCAACACAACGAAACTTGCATCAAGGTTAATATTATCTTTAAATTTTTTGTCCATTCAAAAGAAGAGACATTAAAAAAAAAAAAAACTCTGATGATTTTTTTTAAAAAATTTTCAGCTTAAAGAAATAATGAAAATTATGAACGAAAAATTTCCATAATTACTTACCTTTTGATGAAAATATATCTAAAATAGTTTTTCCTAAAATATATTTGGGAAGATATTTTTTAATGATGTCTACCCCCTCCTATTTTATTTTATGAAATATAGAAAAAAAATTTTTTTAAATGAACCGACAAGAAACTGACCCTGTTGTAAAAAAAAAAACAGATTGTTTTACTTATTTTTCAAGATAACGGTGAGTAATTTTTCCCCAGTTGGATAATTTGGTCTTTGAATTAACTGTTTTTTCTTTGTAACAACTCTTTATATTTGTTTTTTTTTTTTTCTTTTTTGCGAGATTTTAAAAAAATAAGTTAAAAAATATTTACGTTTCTTCCTTCAATATGGCCTAAACTGATCACGTGACGTATTTTGGTGGTATCTAAATTGCTTTTCTTTTATTGTTATTACTAACAAATATATGCACCCTCCGCGTGCAAGTATTTAAGTTTTAATGTAATGAAATATATTAAATTAGAAATGCTAATGAAACTAACGATTATTATTATTATTAGGTTTTCACACCTGCAGCAGCCGGTGGTTCATTCTTTTCTAGAGTTTTGGGGGCCATTCCAAGGGCACCAATTACAATTGGTATTATTATTATCATTATTAGCTAATATATAAACCCTCCGTGTGGATGTATTTAAGTTTTTATGTAATAAAATACTATATCGAATTAGAAAAGCTAATTAAACTAAATAAGAATGTAGATAAAAAGATTTGAAATAGAGGGAGGTATAATCGAAAAATAGAACCACCGAAACTTACTTTACCATCACTCCTGTCTTTCATTGCTAATTTTTCCTAATTTAACTATTCAGTTAAAATAGGAAGTAAAGAACAAATTTCAAGTTAGTTCTTCTTGTTAATGGATTTCTTTTAAGATTTATTGAGACTTTTGCCCTATTTATTAAGATAAAACCAAACAATTAAAAATCAATAATACTAAGCACATTTATTAAAATCAAATTTTTAATATCAATATGCAAATTATCATTCCCGTACACACTGTGAACTGCTATTTTATTAAATGTATAAATACAATTGCATGTTATTTGTTTGTAAATATTGTCAACAATATTAATAATGTTGAATTTTTTAATCAATAATTGAGTTTTAAGTGATAATAAAATCATGGAGAATATGATGTAAATAACTAAGGGAATTGTGACTTAAGATACACAATTTCCATTATAATAAGATTGTCATCAATATATATATATATATATATATATATATATATAAAGGGTAGTTGTTATGTATGTATGTCCGGTGAAACAAAAACAATCAATAACAAAGTAAATATATATACACATTAAATATCACCAGTTCTTGCTTTCTGTGTAAAAAAATTATAAAGACTTGATTTATTTTTACGAAGATATCTAAAAATTAAAATATACATAATAATGATAATGGATCTGCGTGACTAACTTTCTAAATATTATATTTGAATCGTATTTTCTCCCCCCCCCTTTACCTAGAGAATGCTGGGTAGCTGTTTCTTGTTATATATAAGGTTTTAGGTGGGTGTGTTTGAAGAGGAGAGATTTTACTGGTTTTATAAAAGACGAGAGAGAAAAAAAAAAGGAAAAAATGTGTTCACCATTTTGGTTTGTTTTTTTGGTTATTATGTAGTTGGCTGTCTGATGAATCTAGCCTCATTTATTGAGTTATAGTTGAAATGAATTTATAAATGCCAAATGAGGGTTTGTTAAGTTTTTCTTTCTTATTGAAAGTGTAAATATTGCTCTGTATATGATTAATTATCATACATTGAGCTCTCTTAGGGATTTTTAAAAAATCCTTATATAAATCTATAAGTTGGCATCAATATGAGCATGCATTGTGGATGTACAGGAGATATTGATGATCCCAAATAGAATTATCCTTAACCAACCAGTCAATTGGATACTTTTATATATATATATATGTATATAATTAATTTATTAATTATCATACATTGAGCTCTCTTAGGGATTTTTAAAAAATCCTTGTATAAATCGATAAGTTTGCATCAACATTGTGGATGTACAAAAGATATTGATGTTACCAAATAGAATTATCCCCTACATACCTATATTATATATATATATATATATATATAAATATATATGCAATATATTTAAAGTGTGATTGTTACCATTGGTTTCAAAGTAGCGTCTTAGTTACATATCATCAAGACAATGCACCTGTGAAAGAAATACAACAAATATCAACTCATTTATATATATATATATATATATATATATATATATATATATATATATATATATATATATATAAAGGAAGGAAGAACTCAACACCGTAATTCCATAATAAATTTATTTCAACCAAAATTGGGGCCCATATAAATCCAAGTTGATTTAAACCGGCTCCCCAAATTTTCGTCTCATCAGATGGGTCTCAGTTCACTTATGGACAAGCACATCACAAAAAAACCCAAAAAGCTGAATATTAAAAAAAATATATAAATTTAAACAAAAACAAAAAATAAAAAATATAAAAAATATTTTTAACAGTATAGGATTGTAACTATAGAAACAGGAAGTGAATGAGAAAAAAAGAGATACATTTCAAGGAAATACTAGTTATGATATAAATAATAATAATATATATTATTTTCTTTTATGCATCATTATACTCTAATGTTTAAATTTTTAAAGAATTTTTTTATTTACTTGTCTATTTATATTTTAATATACTACTCTGTTTTTTCTGTCTTGTCACTTTTTTGTCTGTCTGGACACCCTAAGAAGCCAACCTTGAAATGTATCTCTTTTTTTCTCATTCACTTCCTGTTTCTATAGTTACAATCCTATACTGTTTTAAGGAGGTTTAAAGTTATATATACTTGGAATACGAATAACTCCGACGAAGGTTAACAGACAAAACATTTAATATATACAGCACATGGATATGAAGATACAACGTACATAGTAAAAGGGTACATAAACAAGGAGTACACAAATAAAGATGAAGACACATTCATGAATGGTACAAGATAACATATAAAAGTACAGACATGAGACTAGAGATAGTCCATGCTGTAAAGAACTTACAGTAATGTAAGGGGGGCGGAGCCCCAACGAGAGGGGTTAGATAAAATCTACCCCATGTGGCTCGTAGTTGCTGAAACAGGAAAAGAGCCCAAAAGTGTTTGAACCCGGCGCTTAAATACTATAGCACCCTAGCGGGCACCAGCAAACCAAATCGGGCAGACAACTCCACCAGGCAAATACACAACCAACGCTACAAATACTCCCCCTAAATTTTTAGCGGGGCAAAAAATTTATAGACGAGCATGACAAACAAAAAAAAGTATTCCTTTAAGAAAAAGAACAGAGTCTCGAATGTTCAAAGTTCAAAGTTCCAAAGTTCCAAAACAGAAATAAAATTTGCACATACATATTCCCACAAACTAAAAAATAAAAGCATGAAAAAACAGGAATGTAATTTAAAATACAAACAAAAGAATTTTCATGTTTAAGTCCGGTGTGAAAAAGTTCCTATGTGGTATGGTTACAATTTTAAAAAATTCACTTGGTGCCGGTGAGTTTCTTCCAAATTCCTTAGTCGAAATAAGGACTGTTTTTATCCTTGTGGAATAATTTTTCTCCTGGAAAAAAAATGGTAGGCACAAAATGCCAAGTCAAAGTACTTTTACGGGCCATGGTGGGTCCGACTTTGGCCAGGAATTTGGTGAATTCCTGGTAAAATTTGTTAGGCACAAAATGCCAAAAACGACGGGGATCGTTAAAAGGGTGTTTCAAAAGAAACAAAAGTTAAAAGATTTTTACGAACCATATTTCAGGTTCAACTTTTGTCAAAAAAAAAATAGTAGTTGCTGAAACAGGAAAAGAGCCCAAAAGGGTTTGAACCCGGCGCTTAAATACTATAGCACCCTAGCGGGCACCAGCAAACCAAATCGGGCAGACAACTCCACCAGGCAAATACACAACCAACGCTACACTGTTAAAAATATTTTTTATATTTTTTATTTTTTGTTTTTGTTTGAATTTATATATTTTTTTAATATTCAGCTTTTTGGGTTTTTTGTGATGTGCTTTTGTCCATAAGTGAATTGAGACCCATCTGATGAGACGAAAATTTGGGGAGCCGGTTTAAATCAACTTGGATTTATATGGGCCCCATTTTTTGGTCGAAATAAATTTATTATGGAATTACGGTGTTGAGTTCTTCCTTCCTTTATTGATAAATATTGCTCTGTATATAATCTAAAAGGTTATTATACATTGAGCTCTCTTCAGTGATTTAAAGATTCGCTGTATTTATACATACTGGATCATCAATATTAATGCAGTGGATCTTGGAAATCACGTATAGAATCATCCCTTACTACCAAGTTTTGGATAAATCTCTTATATATATATATATATGTGTGTATGTGTGTCAGCTCACACACACATATTATATATATATATATATATATAAATGAACTGATATTCGCTGTGTTTCTTTCACAGGCACGTTGTCTTGACAATAAGTGGCAAACACACTGCTTTGAAACCAATGGTAGCAATCACACTTTAAATGTATTGTATCCTTAACAAATAGATACAGCCACAACCGGGGATTTATTTTCAATTCTACACTCCTGGAAAAAACTACTACTACTATATATATATATATATATATATTCAGAAAATATCCTGGTATTATTTCAGAATTATCCTGGTGATCCATTAGGAGAAACCTAGGTAGATGTCTCTGACTCATTAGACTTACTTATATTATATATACTAGCAAATATATGCACCCTCCGGGTGCAAGTATTTAAGTTTTAATATAATAAAATATCATATTAAATTAGAAAGGTTAATGAAACTAAATAAGAATGCAGATAAAAATATTTGGAGCAGAGGGGGTATGATTGAAAAATAGAACAACTTTGAAACTAACTCTTCCATCATTTTCCATTACTCCCATCTTTCATCGGTAAATTTTTCTAATTTAACTATTTAGTTAAAATAGGAAGTAAGGAATAAAATTACAGTTATTTCTTCTTGTTAATGGATTTCGTTTAAGATTTATCCCCGAGATTTTTGACCATATTCAATAAGATAAAACCAAACAATTAGAAATCAATAATACTAAGCATATATTAATTAAATTCAATTTTTTAAGATCAATATGCAAATTAGCCTTCCCATTCACACTGTAAACGGCTCTTTTGTTGTATATATAAATACAATTGCATGTTATTAGTATGTAGATATTGTTAACAGTCTTAATAATGTAAAACAATTTTATTAATAATTGAGGTTTAAATAGAAATAAAGTCATGGAAAATGTGATGTAAATAACAAAGGGAATTGTGACTTGAGTAGTAATATAGTTTCGGTTACAGACAGAAAAACACACAATCTACATTATAATAAGATATATATGTGTGTGTGTGTATCACTGATTTTTTCACATGTTGTTGATCATGGGATAAACAACATCTTCAGGGACAGCCTTTACACACACACACACACACACATATATATATATATGTAAGTTAAAAAAAAAAATTTAAACATTTTTTCTAAAAACATAATCCATTTTGCGGACCTTCTTTTATATATATATATATATATATATATATATATATATATATATAAATGAACAGACACACTGATAGATAATAACATATTAAAGATAGATAAGACAGATAGATTGACGGATATGAACACATTCAAGCTAAATAGATAGATAGACAGATGGATAGACAGACATATAGAAAAATATTGACAGATAGACAGACAGATATTAACAGAATATTGATAACAGACAGACACAGAGGATATCAACAGATTAAGACAACTAGATAAATCAAAATAAATAAAGATAGATGTATATTTACAATATATATGATACATAACAATAATAATAATAATAATATCACCACTATTAATAATAATAATAATAATAATAGGATTGGAAAAGGGTTTGGAAAATGTGGATATCAAAGGAAGGATTGAAACCATTCAGAACACTGCACTGCTGCAATCTGCCAGAATACTCAGAAGAGTCCTGGAGACCTGAGGAGACTTGCTGTCTCTCAGACTCAGTGAAAGACCATCAGCTAACACTGATGTGAAAACTCAAAAGGAGTAAATAATAATGAAATACAACATTATACTCATTTTCACTTACAAATTCAAACAAATCTTACCCCACCCCCGCCGCTTCTCACAGATACTAACCGAATGAAAATAAAAATAGATAGATAGATGGACATAAAGATAAAAAATAAATGAACAAATAGAGAATTACACATCAAAGACAGATAAGACAGATGGATTGATATACATGAACACATTCAAGCCGAATAGATAGATAGATAGATAGATAGACATACTGATAAATATTAACAGACAAAAAAAAAAAAAAAAAAATTCACACATATACAACTAATGACATTTCCAGTTCCCAAACACACATATATATAAAAAAAACAATTAAAACAGACATACACACATACACATACTCATTCATTTTGACCAATCCCCACCATCCAACATTCTGGACTAACACCTGCAGTACCATATAAACACACCCCATCTAGAGAGAAGAAAATCCACTACCCACCCCCAACCACCCCTGCTCCTACTGACAACCTACTGTTTTCACCATTTGGAAAATGTCCATCATTGAAGCATGAACTATATTCGAGTCCTGAAGAAGGTCTAAATGACCGAAACGTTGCATCGTCAACAATAAACATCCAGTTTCCATAACATCCTGTGTTTGTCTACTTTTCTCCATATATATATATATACATAAGTGAAATAAAATGGAACTTAATCCGACATTGTGAATATGATATATTGAAAAAACAAAGGATGTTTACAAATGCATGGGCTCATCAGGAGAGAATGTGCAAACCGTTTCGGGGCCTTCCTCTCTACGGTTTTAAAAAGCAACATCGGCCCTCCTCACTGATGTGACGACCCTCGGAATATCTGCATCAGTGAGGAGGGCCGATGTTGCTTTTTAAAACCGTAGAGAGAAGGCCCCAAAACGGTTTGCACATTCTCTCCTGATGAGCCCATGCATTTGTAAACATCCTTTGTTTTTTCAATATATCATATTCACATATACATATATATTATATATATATATATATATATATATATATGTAGAGAGAGAGAGAGAGTATGTGTTTTGTTGAACACAACAGACATATGTAAATAAAAATTACATCCGGGATGATCAATAGGTCATCCAGGACAGTTTGCCGGGGACGGTAAAAAATTTCCTAAACGTGCCGTAAAGGTGTGGTGGGGCGGATAATCTCGGTCATGGAGACCAGAATTTAATAAAAAATGAATATGAAAGAATTACCATGAATATTTTTTTCCCTTAGTTTCAATAAAAAATTTTTTTGAAATTTCAATTTTCATGTAATCATTGGTTTCCTTTTTCTGGAAGGACATGCTGAACCTTTGGAATCTGTAAATTATTTTAAACCAGTAAACATATTTATTAGAGTTTTAAAGCAATTCTGTTATGAATAAATCAAACTCAGGGTAACTTAAAGTAAAAAAGGATTTTTTTTTAGCTCAAAACAAACTAGGAAATGGATTTTTGTCCAAATATCCAGAATTATCACTGCTTCAGTTTTTCTTAATGTTTTATTACATGTTATTATGCTACTGATGACTGACAAGTATAGATGATGCTAATGAATTAAACAAAAATATTTTGATTTCAGCACGGTCCAAACCCCTTTCGGGACGGTTGATAATTTTTGTTCAGGACGGTCATGAAAAACGTTAGTGTTGGGGGGGGTACCACTGAGCTAACCCGTCCTCTAATCTTCATTTCTAGACATTTGTTTTACTTTCCTTACCCCCCCCCCCCCAAAAAAAAAAAAGTTTGGATTCCATTATTCATTTCATTTTTCCTACCCTTTTTATTGACGACGCCTTTTGTTCAACGGTCGGTATTTTTTTCCGAAGGAAGAAAAATATTTCCGATAAGGGTTATAATTAATTAATTAAACAAAAATCAAACAATTTGCAATAATCGTGGCATGGCTGCTGCTGCTGCTGTTGCTAATATGAAAACAAATTCGCTGGCTGCTGCCTATTTCAGCAGTGATACAAAATGGCCACACGGCGCTGCCTGCTGATAATTTGAAATAGACAAATTCATGCCCTAATCGTTTCAGCTCCAAACCCCAATTCGGGACGGTTGATAATTTTTGTTTGGGGTGGTTATGAAAAAGTTAGTGTCAGGGCCTGCACCCTACCCATGGTAAATGGATAGGGTAAATACCTATCCCAGGGTAAATGACCTACGCTTGGCTGATTTAGCTGTAATTCTAATTCATGGACTATTTCCTGTGTATTCATATTCATTTTTGAGTGGAGGTATGACTTGTAGGGATATTTTGTTTGTTTTGTTTTATGGCATATCAACCTCAGTGGGTCATTTAATGCCGACAAAGTTTTGAAATAAATTCATTCTTAATTGATACTCAATTTTTTTTTTATAAATCCATTTTTCTATTTAACCCATAGATGAGACCCTAACAGATACTACCATACAGCTGCTTTTTTGTAGGGTGCTGTCTCAAGGATTTGTTCAAAACAGCATGTAGCATCCTTGTATAGTTCTACCTTTTTCTCTTGGCATTACATTAAAGTCCAAGTGGTGCAGCCGTACAGTAGCCCTGATATGATTCCATTGTACTGACATGACTACAGCTTGGAAGAATTATTGTTTTATTTTATCAGAGAGATCACATCTCCATATCGTTTATAACCTGTCAATAGCAGTCAGTGTTTTTTGTTGTTTGTTTTGTTTTATGGCATATCAACCTCAGTGGGTTATTCAATGCTGACAAAGTTTTGAAATAAATTCATTCTTAATCGATACTCAATTTTTTTTATAAATCTTATTAATTAACAATGTCTCTATGAAAATCTGAGTTACATTTGCCTCAAAACAGCCCTTGTTATTAATGCATTTAAAATCTTGCAATGTGTCTTATATCACTAAAAATAAAGGTTTACATAATATATAGTGTTGTTAATTTGCATATTGGTTTTAACAAAACAGGGCTTAATAAATGATTACTTGGTTTGGTTTGGTTTGGTTTACGGCATATCAACCTCAGTGGGTCATTTGATTCAGACTAAGTTATAAAAAATTAATTCTTAATGGATACTCATTTTTTTTATGAACATATATTTCTATTCAACCATGGATGGTACCCTAACAGGTACTACCACTGTAGGTCAGAGTGGACCAGGGAGCAATGGTGATGAAGGGGTGCTCCACATTCCCCAAATGTGCAAATCATTTGTATTAAGAATAGTTACTTGAATTGTTTACTAAGGATTATTATTATTAGTTACTTGAAACCATATAACTGTGTGCAAATTATTTGTATTAAGAATAGTTACTTGAAGCTATAATTGTTTACTAAGGATTATTATTATTTATTACTGAAACCCTATAACTGTGTGCAAATTATTTGTATTAAGAATAATTACTTGAAGCTATAATTGTTTACTAAGGATTATTATTAGTTACTTGAAAACATATAACTGTGTGCAAATTATCTGTATTAAGAATAGTTACTTGAAGCTATAATTGTTTACTAAGGATTATTATTATTAGTTGAAACCTATAACTGTGTGCAAATTATTTGTATTAAGAATAGTTACTTGAAGCTATAATTGTTTACTAAGGATTATTATTATTATTACTTGAAACCATATAACTGTGTGCAAATTATTTGTATTAAGAATAGTTACTTGAAGCTATCATTGTTTACTAAGGATTATTATTATTAGTTACTTGAAACCATATAACTGTGTGCAAATTATTTTATTAAGAATAGTTACTTGAAGCTATCATTGTTTACTAAGGATTATTATTATTAGTTACTTGAAACCATATAACTGTGTGCAAATTATTTGTATTAAGAATAGTTACTTGAAGCTATCATTGTTTACTAAGGATTATTATCATTATTAGTTACTTGAAACCATATAACAAATATATCAAATATCGTAATAATTAAATTATCATACTGTGGTATATCCACAGGTCCTGCTAGTCAAGATTATACTTTTTACATATTGAATTATTTAGCAATAGCTCTCAAGTAAACATATCAAAAGTTGTAATAATTAAATTATCATACTGTGGTATATCCACAGGTCCTGCTAGTCAAGATTATACTTTTTACATATTGAACTATTTAGCAATAGCTCTAAAGTGAACATATCAAAAGTTGTAATAATTAAATTCTCATACTGTGGTATATCCACAGGTCTGTTAATTATTATTATTATTATTATTGCTAACCACAACCCTTTTTATCATATGTGCTGAAGGTTTTTGTATCCTGTGTCACATGCTAAATTGCATTGATGAATTTTTAGAGATCTGGGAAGTATGGAGTATGTCTTCACTGCCATTACTCCCAGGTTCACTCTGACCCGGAGTGATTAGTACCTATTAGAGTTGTTCCGGTTTAGCTCAGTCGGTAAAGTGTTCGGCTAGGAATCTCAAGGTTCTTGGTTCGATACTGGCCCCCCGCCAACTCAGTGTATGAGTAGCACAGGGATCTGTGTGGTAAAGTAAGGAGCTGATGGTAGGTCTGGCGCTCCACTTCACATGCTCAAATAATCTCCTTGGTCTAGCACTAGTGGAAAGGGGATAGACTCCCTCGCTGTCTGGCTGATACCGACATTAGGCCGCCCCGACGACTTTACTTACTTTATTGGTGCAATCTCAGTCAGCAGATTTACATTGTATCAGTCAAAGAAATAATAAGCAACTAGCAGCAACTACCTGGCGTCGCCTGGATAGAGGAGGATTTTTAAGTTAGTCCCGCAGATCCATTATTACTGAATCGTGAGTTGAATCCTCGTGGGATGCCCCATTTAAATGCCTATGTAAAACAAAAATAGACCTTGCATTGATCCAGCTACTCTGAAAAGAAATGTTAATGTCTACTATAAAAAAAAAAATCCATGCTGTTATCATTTAAATTTTATTTTTTTAATCATCTTCACAAATATAAATCAAATCTCTATTATTTTTGCTCAAAAACCAAGCCCTGGTGATATTTAATGTGAATATATATTTATTTTGATGTTAATTGTTTTATTTTCGAAGTTTCCTCCAGACATACATATACACATAACTGCCCTTTATATATGTACTAGCAGCGGCTACCCGTCATCGCCTGGGTAGAAGAGGATTTTTTAAGTCAGTCCCGCAGATCCATTATTACTGAATCAGGAGTTGAATCCTTGTAGGATGCCCCATTTAAATGCCTATGTAAAACAAAAATAGACCTTGCATTGATCCAGCTACTCTGAAAAGAAATGTTAATGTCTACTATCTAAAATATTAAATGAAAAAAAAATCCATGTTGTTATCATTTAAATTTTATTTTTTTAAATCTTCTTCACAAATATAAATCAAATTATTTTTGCTCAAAAACCATATATATATATATATATATATATATATATATATTTATAATTAATGTTGATATTATGATTTCACACTCATAACTTCAAGTTTCTTGGTAGTCCAATCATCAGATGAGAAGTGGTTGAGATGTCAAAAACCAGTCGTGAAATGGTAAAAATCAAATTGTTTAGCGTTTATATGCAGCGTTTTTCACGCGATGGGAATGTAAGGCTAAAAATTGTTTTTTTAAACTGTGGCTTGTTTAACGTTTATGTGACGTGGATTGTATTCACGTGATGTAATGTCATGACGTTAAATTTGTATTTAAAAAACATTATAATCAAACAAACTTGCATTGGTGTTAATTCACGCGGTGTTCAGATGAATTTTTTTTTTTTTTTTTAAATAAATAAATAAATAAATAAAAAAAAAAAAAAGAAAAAAGGAGAGCGAAAATTCAGGGATCATCTGAATTTTCGCTCTCCTTTTTTTTTTTTTTTTTTTTATTTATTTATTTATTTAAAAAAAAAAAAAAAAAAAAATTCATCTGAACACCGCGTGAATTAACACCAATGCAAGTTTGTTTGATTATAATGTTTTTTAAATACAAATTTAACGTCATGACATTACATCACGTGAATACAATCCACGTCACATAAACGTTAAACAAGCCACAGTTTAAAAAAACAATTTTTAGCCTTACATTTCCCATCGCGTGAAAAACGCTGCATATAAACGCTAAACAATTTGATTTTTACCATTTCACGACTGGTTTTTGACATCTCAACCACTTCTCATCTGATGATTGGACTACCAAGAAACTTGAAGTTATGAGTGTGAAATCATAATATCAACATTAATTATAAATCTGCTCTGCTTTATTAGCATTGAGCACCTTTCCATGCAAATACTTTTCTCATTTTTTCATTCACTATTCATTATATTTTTATATATATATATATATATATATATATATATATATATATATATATTCAGGGATTGACATTTTCTCGATTTGTTTAGCCTTACATTTGAACATATATGCCCGCCTAAATTCATTAATTATTAACTAATTAATTTTCAAAATTAGGTATGATTTCAATTAAGCACATATCCTCCAAAAATTGTCGGCTTAAAGCCATATAAAAATAAATACATTTGTTTGTTTACTTACCCTCATATATATATATATATATATATATATATATTGAAAATTATTTGTATTAGATAGGAATACTTGAAACCATATAACTGTGTACAAATTATTTGTATTAGATAGGAATACTTAAAACCATATAACTGTGTGCAAATTATTTGTATTAGATAGGAATACTTGAAACTTATGTGCAAATAAATAAAGACAAATAAAAAACTTATTCAAATGGAATTTTGCAAACATTCTTATGATTATAGCCAAATATTAATAAATGAATCTAATCTTTGCATTAAATGACCCATAAGGAGTTGATATGCCATTAGATGAACCAAGCCAAACTAAAACTGCTGATATTACATATACTGGATATGACCCTCAATTGAATCTGTTGGTAAGGCTCCAGTTCTGGAGCTCTGCAGAGTGATGTGTCACCCATCCATTTTCATTACTGCCAGGTCCACTCTGACTCAAAGTGGGTAGTACATGTTAGGGTCCATCAATAGGTCTAATAGATCTGTTGATTGTGACAATAAATCATTGTACCATATAAAATTGTAAACCATCACTGTTTAAATGACCAGACAAATGTTGACATGCAATAAAACCGACTAATTACTATCTATATATTAATACTCTTGTTCCTTAATCTTTTGACCATTATCATCTTGCTACACCCTCTAATTAAAAGTGAGACTGTCCAAAATTGACCCTAGAGCAAGTCAGGTCAGAGCTCTCGTTCTAGGTCAGCCAGTTACGGATGAATAACTGCTATTAATTAAAATAACTAGATAAAAACCTGAAGTTCCAAATTTTCTTTGCAACTGTAGAAGTATCAGAAACAGATATTTTTCTCCCCATGACACCACGGGCGGAAATAAGGGTGTGACTCTGGCTGAGAAGTGAAAAGTGGTCATGTAGAGAAGTTGGGTCAAGATTCAGTCCAAAGAGAAGCCGTACTAAGGTCGACTCCAGAGGTGCAGAAAATAGTGAGAACGAAGTGTTCTTTTAGTAGGAAAGATTGACCAGTCTTACAGGACAACTCACAGTAGTGATCATGTAATAAATCCTGGACTAATATATGCATATATACATAAACGTTTATCTGTGTGAGTAAGAATCTGACAAAATAGTACATAAGAAATATACTAATGTGTATGTATGTATGTACATATGTGTATATATTATTAGTTTTTTATGAGTATATATTATTGGGGGGGGGGCAAAAGACCACAACACAAGCCAAAAAACGGTTTTGTGATAGTGTGAAGGAGTGTCTAGTGTGCTTTGGTATTCCCGTTGATAATTAGGAGTCCCTGACATCTGATCGTGGTCAATGGAGGGCTGCGATATACAGGGGTGCAGAACTGTTTGAAGCTGCAAGGGTGGACCGAGCAAAACTCAGGAGAGCGTGTTGAAAACATGAAACTCTGCCAGCCAATTCTGGTGATGTGTGGATCTGTGAGGAGTGTGACCTGGTCCTATTGTCAAAGGCGGGCTTGGTCAATCACATGAAAGCTACCTGACTGCAATTGTTGTCTCTACCATGCCACACTCTAAGACTCAGCATGATCCCCAACATGAGGACAATGATGAGTATACAACACCTGTCGACAGTGAACACCAATCGTTATGTGTGCCAGATATGTTCAAGTATATGCAGGACTTTGGTGGGATTAAAAAGTTGTGAACGAGCCCACAAACGGACAATGGATGAAGGAGTGGCAGTTGTCTGATAAGACGTTACGATCAATACATAAGTGTATATATGTGTGTGTGTGTGTGTGTGTGTGTGTGTATATATATATATAGAGAGAGAGAGAAACAATAAACAACAAGGAGACATGATGTGTAATGGTTATCATCATAAGAAATGGATATAACGAGACAAGTTCAAATCCTGAATGAGGCTGATTGTATTTCACATAGTGCCAATACACTTGGGAAAGGTATCCATCCAACTATTATCCCTCAATCCATGGATAAAAAAATAATTAGTAAACTTAGAATTATTCTAACTAAAAAACAAAACGAATATCAGAAAATGATTGTATTTAACTTTGTTTGGATTAGAACCCAATCATGTGAGATATCCAAGCCAAACATTAACCACTGCTCTTCAGATTCTAGTGGATGACATCTCACCAAATTTTTTTTTTTCTGATCTGAACTTGGCACTAGCTGTATTAGATGTGACAGAATAAAAAAAAAGGTAGGCCACATACTATAATAGAATCAAAAATTAGGCCATGTACTATAACAGAATCAAAAAGGTAGGCCACATACTATAACAGAATCAAAATGGTAGGCCATGTACTATAACAGAATCAAAAAGGTAGGACACATACTATAACAGAATAAAAAAAAAAGGTAGGCCACATACTATAGCAGAATCAAAAAAAGGTAGGCCACATACTATAACAGAATCAAAAAAAGGTAGGCATACTATAACAGAATCAAAAAAAGGTAGGCCACATACTGTAACAGAATCAAAAAGGTAGGCCACATACTATAACAGAATCAAAAAGGTAGGCCACATGCTATAACAGAATCAAAAAAAGGTAGGCCACATGCTATAACAGAATCAAAAAAAGGTAGGCCACATATTATAACGACATGAAAACTTTTACTACATTAAATCCTGTATTAGGATTTAAATTCTTACCTCTTTTTACTAACTATGAAAATTCTGTTTTAATCCACTGAGGTCAAAGTTCATACCCAGTAAATCTTATTATAATGGAGATTTGGAATCTGTCTGTAACCGAACTGCAACTTCCTTATGGTAAGGATTTGTTCAATAAAAAAGCACCAGAAATTCCTCTTTTTTTTTTTTTATTCATAATTCTCTTTTCATTCTTTTCATTCATTGATTATTTTCATTCTTCTTCCCTTCAGTACTTTCTCTTTCTTCTTTATTTTTTTCCCTAGATTATCTTTCTTATTTCTACGTTCTTATAACTTCCATTTAATTTTTCCTTCTTTGTTTGCTTCTTTCTACGAACATTCACTCTTTTCTTTCGTTTTCTTTTTTTTTCTTTGAATAATTCCTGTTATTTTGTCTTTCTTTCTTTCTTTCTTTCTTCTTTATTCGTAATTCTTTTTTTCTTCTTTTCATTCGTTGATTCATTTCATTTTTCTTTATTGATGTTTTGAGTCTGGAACTAACTTGGGTTTGCTGGAGGATATCTTGCCTCGTGCCATTTATAGTTTTTAGTAATAACACAAGGTGAAGCCTCATGAGACATTTTTATTTCCCCCCAAGTCAACCTGCCCTGAGTGAGAAACATGTCTAACTCAGTCACCGCCTCTTTGCAAACTCACTCCATACTCTCACCTCTACTCTTTCACACTTCACCACATGACACCTCTCTGCCAATAAGAAAACACCATTTTGCATTGTGCTGACTCATCCCCAAAACTTTCCATGCTAACCTACAGGTAACTCTTACAATCCTGGCTCTTTCCATTCTCTCTCTCTCTCTCTCTCTCTCACTCTCTCTCACTCATCCCCTACTATGTTACATTACTACTATTACTAATACTTCTACTGTTATTACTACTACTACTACTACTATTACTATTTGTACTACTACTATTATTTCTACTACTACTACTGTAATAAACTGTATTAGTATGCAAGCATATGGTGATGAGGAAAGGAACAAATCACAGATTTTAAGTTCAAAATTATATTGAAAAACAACATGAGAACGGTGAAAGGATAGAAATGAGAATTACAGGATAATTTTGGTGATAGTTGTGGGTGAATATTAAGTCCGTAAAATGTCCAGCTTGACTGTGGTAGTGGGGTGGTGATGTAGGCAGAATATTGTGTATGTAGTAGCGTTTTTTTTTGTATCTTCGAATGATGTAGAAATGTTCGCTTGTTGACTTGACTGCCTTGTGAGGTCAGGTTTGGGTAAGTGGGTGGTGTAGGTGAATCGCCGCCTGTGATGTTGATTTCGCTTGCGAGCGTGTATTCGAAATGACGCCCTGGACCTCTCTGTCGGCTGCCTTTCAAGGCTGTTATTTATAGAGAGTGGCAGCCGAAAGTTGGATCAAATGAAGTTATTTTCATTTCACCCGGGAATCGCTTTCATTGGATGAAATTCGAATTTTATTTACCAATTTTTTATTTTTATTTAATGTCAGGAATTGACTATCAAAGCGGAACTCCCGATCGGAGCCTATGCGCAGATATGTGTTAAAATGGTCATTCTGTTTTAGGTAACGATTGAGGACACTTCCGATTTTGTTTGTTTTGTTGGTGAAAACGTATCTTTTATTAGTGAATCGGGAGATTACTATTAATACTGTAGCTCAGTCGGTAGAGCGTTCGGCTAGTCCAATACTGGGCCTTGCCAACTCAGCATATGAGCAACACAGGGATCTTCGTGGTAAAGTAAGGAGCTGATGGTAGGTTTGGCGCTCCACCTCAGATGCAAAAACAATCTTCTTACTCCCTTACTGTTGCTACTACTACTTCAACTATTGTTACTACTACAACAGATGACTACTAATACTACTATTATCATGTATACTATTGCTACTACTACTATAACAGAAGCCCGTGGCCTTAGAATACACTGCCTGTACCTCTACAGAGGGGTAAGACCCCCCTCTCCATGGGGCCACCTGTTGGCCGTGAGTGGCGACCCATGAGGCTTAAGGATGGAATCCTGTTGTATAAACAGTCCATGACATGCAACACTCCACAGGCCCTTACTTACGCTAGAAGAGCAGTCAGAGAGGTCCCCTCCGATCAATCAGCTGGTCACGTCAAGCCAAGCCTTAGCACCTATATGATTGTCCCAAACCAATTGCCCTTATGGCAGCCCTCAACCCTTTTTATTGTATATGTGTTAGAAGGCGCTGACTGAGGGGTCTTCATGTCCTGGGAATGACGTTAAACTCTGAGGGTGAAATTCCAGTTTTGGAGGTTTGGGGAATGTAGAGCACCCCTTCATCACCATTACTCCCTGGTCCACTCTGACTCGGAGTGGTAGTACCTGTTAGGCCACTATCTATGGGTTAAATAGAAAAATGTGTTGATTAAAAAAAATTTAGTATCCATAAAGAATGAATTCATTGCAAAACTTTCTCAACATCAAATGACCCACCAAAGTTGATATGCTGTAAAACAAAATAAATAAACAAACAACTACTACTGCGGTGTTATTCGCTAGGCAGTGATAGCTGAAAAAACAACCCTCCCTACGAATGAAGCCCCTATCTGAAGTGGTGCCTGCTGAAGTGCTTAAGGCATTTTTCCCAAAAAGTTAATGCGAAATAGAAATATTTTGGTAATTTTCACCTTTAGTTGCCAAATTCCTAGCAAATAAGGCAATTAGAGTAACCTCCCTTGACTTTCACTTTGAACTAAGCCGGTAGCCATTTGAAAGTCTCCATGCAAAATAAACAAATCTTAGAAACTTTTTCTTAAACAATACAACTACATGCTTTAACACAAAAATATCATAAAATGTGTTCTTAATAACAATTAAGTTCATTTCAGATAATTTTATGCTAGGAATTTAGCCAACTGACTTTCACTTTGAAACAAGACGGTAGCCATTTTGAATGTGTCCGTGCGAAATATACAAATCTTAGAATCGTTTCGAAAACAATACAACTGCATGCTTTAACACAAAAATATCATAAAATGTGTTCTTAATAACAATTAAGTTCATTTCAGATAATGCGCACGCACAATTTTATGCTAGGAATTTAGCCAACTAAAGGTGAAAATTACCAATATTTTAACCCTCCCTCTCTTTAAAATATGGGGAGGGGGGCTAAATATTTACATTTACTTGCCGATGAAAATAGGTCTTATTTTTAACGCTTTCAAGCTGCAAAAAAAAAAAATAATTTGTCGATAAAAACTCCTCAAATCCACTAAAAAGATCTTTTTTTTTTTTTTTGGTATTTTCCTTTTTTCTTTTCTTTTTTCGACAATCAATTATAAATAAAAAAAATCTAAACTTTTTTTTCAGTATTTTTATTTTATTCAGAGAGGGTTGTTTTTTCAGCTATCACTGCCTAGCGTTTTTTAAGGCAGGAGGCCGGGACGCAATTCTACGAATAGCCAAGATCACCCAAATGACATTCAGTGTATCTTGTGATTGTCAATCACTAATACTATTACTACTACTACTATGTATAGCCCCGCCCAACGGGTGGGGAGTGCTATAATTAACGGCGTCGATCCCAGGGGGCCATCCCCCCAGGCAACACCTGCCCCCTTGATTTAAAGGGGCAGAGCTGGGTTTATTGCCCAGTGCCTGAGGCGCCCCCCTTGAGGGGGAATGCCGACGGGATCGACGCAATTTTTCACCTGCCACTCCATGAGCTTCGGTTTGTGGGTGGTCCCACGTTAATAGGGACTTTGTGCCTGACCCGTACAAGTGGGGTACGCGGTAAATACCATGTATACTACTACTACAACATAACTTTTTCCAGTTTATCTACTTCTACAATAGTTGCTATTGCTACTACTACTATTATTTCTACTACAACTACTACTACTATTACTACCATAACTATGTATATTGTATATTGTTACTACTCCTACTCCTAAATAGATAACATTTTCCGGTTTATCAATCTAATCTTTAAACATCTCTCTCTCTCTCTCTCTCTTCTCTCTCTCTCTCAGATTGTTCATATATATATCTACCAGTTAAGTCAAACTTAACGGACCTAAATTTCACCATCGTATGTCACCCCGCCAAAAAATAAAAATCAGGGAATTAACCGAATTTAATGAAATGTTCAGTGTTGATTTATTAACGAATAAAAGGTATAATGCAATAGTTATTTTATTTTAAAACTTTTACATTTTTTAGGTCAGTTAACTTTGAACCTGAACCACGTATCTTTAAGGCATAACACTAGGGACTGGCAAACTGCGTTTTTGACAAAATAACTTTAGCCCCCCTACAGAAAATAATTTACCAAAAATCAGGAAATTATCGGATTTTAATGAAATTTTCAGTGTTTATGTATCATCGAATGATCTTTATTATGCATTATTTATTTTATTTCAAAACTTTCTCATTTTTTTTTTAATTTTGACCCCCCCACACTTATGTTGGGGGCGTAAAATGTTTTTCAAGTTGATCATTTTCGATACTAATTACAGTATAAATAAAGAGATAAAAAACGAAGTTATGAAAAAAAAAAAATAAAAAAATAAAATAAAAAAAAAAATAATTAATTTTTTGGAGATTTCTTTTTTACTCATTTCGATAAATATTTAATTGGCTATTATTTCATAAAAGAAAAAATTATACATCGATGTTTTTTCTGCTTAAAAAGGGGAGGGGGTACATTTTCAATCGAGTTTTTCTTCAAAACTTATTACTTTTGGCGCCTAAAATAAGGTTTGCATTAAGTAGATATTTATTTTTAGAATCTAAAAATATAACATTTTAAACTTAACATCAGGATTTTCATATTTTAAATGAATTTTATATATTAATTTTTCATAGCAAAAATACTAAATTAAAGTTTTGAAATAAAATAACTGATGCATTATAAAATTCATTAATTGTTAAATCAATCCTGAAAATTTCATTAAAATCGGATAATTCTCAAAGATATAAGTTAACTGACCTGAAAAAATGTAAAACATTTTAAATGAAATAACTGATGCATTATATCTTTTATTCATTAATATACGTCGTATAATAATTTAATTATTGATATACGACGTATATTATACGAACATTGAAGATTTCATTAAATTCGGTTAATTCCCTGATTTTTGGTATATTTTTTTCTTTCGGTGGGGTGACATACGATGGTGGAATTTAGGTTAATGAAGTTCGATTTAACCCTATTTACCTTTGTTCATCTCTCTCTCTCTCTCTCTCTCTCTCTCTCTCTCTCTCTCTCTCTCTCTCTCTTCCTTGTATGTGTGTTTGTCCATCTCTCTCTCTCTCTCTCTCTCTCTCTCTCTCTATCATATCTATCTATCTTTGTTCATCTCACTCTTTCTCTCTCTATCTGTTATCTATGTTCAACATATCTATCTATCTTGTCATCTCTCTCTCTCTCTCTCTCTCTCTCTCTCTCTCTTTCTATGTTCATATCTATCTATCTTTGTTCACCTCACTCTTTCTCTCTCTCTTTCCTTGTATGTGTGTTTGTCCATCTCTCTCTCTCTATCTCTCTCTCTTTCTATGTTCATATCTATCTATCTTTGTTCATCTCACTCTTTCTCTCTCTATCTGTTATCTATGTTCAACATATCCATCTCTCTCTCTCTTTCCTTGTATGTGTGTTTGTCTCTCCTCTCTCTCTCTCTCTCTCTCTCTCCTTGTATGTGTGTTTGTCCATCTCTCTCTCTCTCTCTCTCTCTCTCTCTCTCTCTCTCTCTCTCTCTCTATGTTCATATCTATCTATCTTTGTTCATCTCACTCTTTCTCTCTCTATCTGTTATCTATGTTCAACATATCCATCTCTCTTCTCTCTCTTTCTCTCTCTCTCTCTCTCTCCTCCTCTCTTCTCTCCCTGTTTGTCCATCTCTCTCTCTCTCTCTCTCTCTCTCTCTCTCTCTCTCTCTCCTCTCTCTCTCACACACACACAACACACAGACTTCTTCTTCCTTCTGTTCATCTTTTCATTATGTGATTCAAACATATAGCATTATCACTTCCCTGCGCTCCACCTCTCCCTGTTGTATGTTTACATTAAATGCGGGTTTTTTTGTACTTGCGCGTATGTTGTCATGCGCATGTCCACGGTTGTAAACATACAACACGAGAATACAGTTATATAAAAATACCATCATTTAAAAAAAAAAAAAAAAATTAATTTAAAAGGAAATGCCATAACTAGACTGCTTCAGTTCCAGTGATCTTTTGAAAAAGAGATATTATTCTCGAAAATTCAAGAATTAAATACAGGTTAACACTCAACATCATTGTTACCTATTATTATTTTTTTTCTTTACACCTGCATTGTGATAGCCTTCAAATCAACCTCCTAACCAAATATATACACAGGCTTCAAGCAAATTATAAAATCTCTTATTTATATATATATATATATATATATAAAACGACATTACAAAGTAGAAAGTTACAAAATGCTTCTTCTTCTTCTTCTTCTTCTTCTTCTTATTATATTATTATTATTATTATTATTATTATTATTTACTCCTTTTGAGTTTTCACATCAACATTAGCTGATGGTCTTTCACTGGAGTTTGAGTGACAGCAAGTCTCCTCAGGTCTCCCGGACTCTTCTGAGTATTCTGGCAGATTGCAGCAGTGCAGTGTTCTGAATGGTATCAATCCTTCCTCTGATTTCCAAACTTTCCAAACCCTTTTGGGACTGTTCCAAGTGCACCAACTACTATTGGTATACTTTCACTTTCATATTCCATAACTTTTTCAGTTCTCTGGCAAAGTCCAGATATTTGTCAATTTTTTCCTTTCCTTCATCTTCACCCTGTGATCTGCTGGAACTGCAAAATCAACCAGTTACAAGTTCTTTCTTTTTTTTTATCAACACTAGGTCTGGTCTTCTTGCTGGTAAGGTGATCCGTTTTTATTTCAAAGTCCCAGAGAATTTTATGCATTTCTTCTCAAGAACAGATTCTGGTTTATGCATATACCATTTTGTTGTATGGTCAAAATTAAATTTTTGCATAATTCCCAGTGGATCACCTTTCCAACCCAGTCGTGTCTAGTTTTGTATTCCCTTGTGCTAGTTTGCTACATTCGCAGAGTATATGGTTTACAGTCTCATCTCTATTACCGCAAAGTCTACATTTATATTTTGTTGGGTCTTATCAATTTTTGCTTTGATATAGTTTGTCCTTATGGCATTATTTTGTGCAGCAATTATAAGTTGATTCAGTTCTCTTTTGAGGTTTCCTTTTCTTAACCATGTCCAAGTCTTTTCATGTGCAACCTCTTCGATTTGTCGTTTGGAGCGTCCATATAATTGTTTTTCTTCCCATTTTTGTTTTCTAGTCTTTGTTGTTTTTCTGTTTGTCCATCTGTCACTTCTACTATTGTTGGCCACCATAAATAGAAACCAAAGGCAGTTCTCTTATTTAACGATTTTATTGGTTATCTTTTCAAGCTTTCTGGACAACTTTTTTATATTTGGATGGAATTCGTGGATTAATCCACCAAAGTTCATATCCCGAGTACTTTCGGCACTTCAAAGTGCCATCATCAGGGGTGATGTGTTCCAGTTTTTTTAAGTATATTAATGGATGTGGAGGCTGGAAGGAGGAGAATTGATAGGAAAAGTGTTATAAAGTGTTTTAAAATGTGAGTATTGCATTGAAAATTAATTTTAGTTAAGGATGGTTTGTATTTTTTTCTTTGTGCAGAATATGCGTATTTTCCATTAGGATATTTCCGTAATTAGAGTGGGGGCATGCATGTAATTTTAGATGTTGTGAAATGGAGCTATTATCTGTCATATGAAGAGTTAAACGGCGTGATAAAGTCATTGAGTACTCACACACACACACACACACACACACATATATAGTAACAAATTAATAAATGAACCACCAACAAATTACACATACTTATAATTTCTATTTAAAAAAAATCCCTCATGCTTTTAAAATTAAAATTCCACATAACTTTATTCCAGCCATCCTCTCTCCATTTCAAAATCCGTCGCATGCGACATGACGTCATTATAACCATCTTTCTCGACCGCGTTTAAACACTCTCTTCATGTAATTTTTAAAAAAGTTATTTTTTCAAAAATTCTCCGCTTTCCAACAAATTTTATTTAAAAAAATAAGGATTTACTCTGAGGAAGGTCGATACTTCTTTGTGTGCAGAACATTTCTACATTTTTTTCTATTATTATTATTTCATTTCATTTCATTATTAGTAGTTTGAATAATGTACACATGGATAAACTCCTGACCAAAACACGTGTAAGTTGAATTAATTAAAATATCCTATTTTATCCATTCAATACTTTCTTTCCTTTATTTCTCTTTTCAACATACCGTCGGATTTACTTCCATTTTCATTTTACACACACACACACACACACACACACACACACACACACATGTAATTGCCTTCAAGCAAAAATATAAATATTAATATATACTTTATTCAACAATGCTTCTAAAATAAACAAACATCCAAAAATCTTATTTCCTTCGCCGAAGAGCATAAAGCCCGGGTTTGTTATTGTTCACTCAGCGCCCCCTTGCCTCATATGGTAGAGACGTCTCAGTATCATTGACAGGTTAATTTCGCAGGAATTTCTCCGTGCTGTATCGTGGCCAAAACAATATAGTTTCTGACTATCCTGCTGAAGTCCCGGTTTCAATTTTTGTTGGAGGGAAATCGTTAGTATACATCGCTGATGAGACTTAATAAAGTTGAAACAGTCTGTACGATGTTCTACACACCGAGTAATTCTTTGCAAAATTCATTTGTCATTATTATCTTCTATAATTATCAAATTTTATGCTATATGCGCATTGTAATTGCCTTCAAGCAAAAATATAAATATTAATTAATATATATATATATATATATATATATATATATATATATATATAATGTTATAGTTATTATAATGCTATCCTTTTAATAAAAGACAAATGAAACTTTTTCTTTCTTGTTGCAGAGGTGCCCGAATCACTGGCAAGAAAAAACACCATGGTTTCAGTATCCTGATGGGAAATCGTTACCTCTTCTTTAGCAACACCGACAACAAGTCCATTTCCTACTGGGATCGTCAGTTGGATCTTGACAAACAGAACCAGGGTGAGACAGCTTTAGTCAAAGAAAATGAGAAAACGATTGACATACAGCCGAAACTGCAGTTGTTCCCTGGAAAGATGGCCCTCGACGAAAACGGTTACCTGTGGGTGGTCACAATGGATCTAGCCATGTTTTTTAATGAATCGAAGACATCCGACTTGACAACAAAGATTGTCAAGATCTTTGTGGACAATAAGCCGTACAATGCCCCAGAAATGACTGTTTCTGGTTCTGGGTCAATATTTTTGTCTGCTCTTATTGTACTCGCTTGTTGTCTGCTTGCCGCAGTATAGTTGACAAAACCATTTTTGTACAAATGCAGAATAGCGCGCAAGAGATAATATGATTAGAATTACATTTCACATATAAATAGCATTAGATGTCAGTATTCCAAGATAGCTTAACACTAACCCTGACCGTAACACAAACTGTTTTTTGTTTTTGTACAAATGAAAAAGTTAAGTAGCCTAATCCTAAACTATCACTAACCCTGGCCCAAACTGTTTTGTTTTTGTTTTTGTTTTTATACAAATGCAGAATAGTGTGCAAGAGATAATATCATTAGGATCGTATTTTATGTATAAATAGCATTAGATGTCAGAAACTCCTTAAGTAGCCTAACCCTAACCCTAACCTTAACGCTTCAAAGATTTTGTGCATTTCTGTGAAATGTAATATTTTTTAAAAAGTAATCTAATGATTATTATCTCTTGTGCACTATTCTGCATTAGCACCAATGCTTTTTGTACATAATCTAATGATATTATCTCTTGCGCGCTATTCTGCGTTAGTATCAATGCTTTTTATACCTAATCTAATGATGTTGTCTCTTGCGCTCTATTTTGCATTAGTACCAATGCTTTTTATACGTCATCTAATGATATCATCTCTTGCGCGCTATTCTGCATTAGTACCAATGTTTAAACAAACAAAACAAAAAACAATAAAAAAATAAAAAAACTGCAATTTAACAAGCATAAAAAAAGAACAAAAAAAATCCAGTTTCTTATCATATCTAACTTTTTTAACTGCTTTTCTTCAGGAACCTTCAATGCGAGGTACCTTTCATACAGGGACCTTTCATATGAGACTTTAATATGAGATACCTTTCATATGAGGTACCTTTCATTTCAAATACTTCCATATGAGGTACTTACATACAAGGTACCTTTCATACGAGATACATACAAGGTACTTTTCATATGATGCTTTGATACGAGATTCCTTTCCTATGAGGTACCTTCATATGAAATACATTCATATGAGGTACCTTTCATACGAGGTACTTTAATATGAGGTACCTTTCATATGAGATACTTACATACAAGGTACCTTTCATATGATACTTTAATACAAGATACCTTTCATATGAGGTACCTTCCATGTGAAATACTTTCATACAAGATACCTACATACAAGATACCTTTCATATGAACATGTCTTTTAGCATCAAGGAATGATTGCAGCATTCAGCTTTCTGTCATTTATAAACACTGTACGGTCATAAAACTGTACGGTCATAAAACTGTACGCAGCAGATTTCAATTTTAATAACTCAAAACGTACAAATTATAAAAATAAATCAAAATCAAATGAAATTTCAAATCTTAAAATTAAACAATAATACTGTATATACTCATGAATAGGTCACACTTTTTTTTAACCAAAATTTCCACCAAAATCTGTGGTGCGACATATCCATTCAAGATAAATTTTAAAAAAACAGCACTGTTTTAATTTTTATTTATCATTAAGTTGCAATGATCAGCAATTGCAATGACGTGAAATGCGTAGAATATGAATATGAAGAATATTTAGGATTCCGTCCTGATGAAGTCACATAACTTCTGCTGAAATAATTAAACAATTTTTTCTAAAGTCTTCTATATTTTTGTAACTGCTGAGTAGATAATTATTGATTTTTTAAATTATAGAGTAGACTGTTACACTTTTTTTTTACCCAGGCTCATTTAAACTTACATTACGATTTTTAAACTGTTAAAATTGCAGCCCTAATCTTAAGAGATTCAGTCCTGATGAAGTCAAATAACTTCTGCTGAAATGATTAAACAATTTTTTCTAAAGTCTTCTATATTTTTTGTAACTGCTGAGTAGATAATTATTGATGTTTTAAAATTATAGAGTTGACTGTTACATTTTTTTTTTACCCAGGCTCATATATGATTATAGTACTAAGAAATGCAACCCTTATTTCTATATGTTTGTATTATGCATCACAGTCTATGGAAAAGTTTTCTAGATTTAATATTTGTAAGCAAAGTCTTGAAACAAAAGGTGAATATTTGATAAGTTTTATGTTAGAATAGGTTGTGTAACTAGCCAGATTATAATGCGACCTATCTGTGGGTCAACTGCAAATATCCACTTTTACAACCATAAATTAGGGATGTGACCTATCCACTGGTGCAATCTATATGTGAGTATATACAGTAACACTATTTTAATATGGTCACAATCATTGTTGATATATCTTTAAGGCTTATCCTAAGGCGTATAATAGATATCCTTGACTATAAAAAGAAAAACGTTTTTATTTAACAAAAATGTCTTTTTATAATAGAAGTCCAAAATTAAACAATAATACTATTTTAATATGATTACAAATTTTGTCACAAGTACAAACGATACCTCCCCCACTTTTCTAAATTTAAATCTTTTTTTTTTTTTTTTAATTTCAAAATTTTTTTCAAAGTATTTTTTAAATCAATTTTTTAATTTAATTTTTTTTTCTCTCCCTAATCATTTTTTTTTCTTCTACTGTATATGACTTCTGCAGCTGTCCTGTGGTTTATCTTAGAGATTTTTTTTCTGACAAAAAAAAAAAAGAAAAGATATTTTAAAAAGATGACTCTACTTTTAAAAGTAAAAAGGACTTTTTATTATAGAAGTACAAATTAAACAATAATAATAATACTTTAATATTAACACAATCTTTGTTGATATAACTTTGAGGTTTGTCCATGACGATAATTGATACCCTCAACCAAAGAAAAATATCTTTATTCAATTAAAGTACAAAAAGGCTCCCCTATTTTTTTTTAAATCAATTTTTTTCTAAAAATCAATTTTTTTCTAAAATCAATTTTTTTTTTTTCAAATTTTTTCTTTAACTTTTTTTACCGAATCATTTTGTTTTGTATACTAACTTCTGCAGCCATGTTGTGGTTCATCTTACAAAATGTTTTCAGACAAGATGTAAGAGAAAAAAAAAATTTCCAAAGAATTACTCTACTTTTAAAAGGACTTTATATAATAGAAACACAAGATTAAACAATAATATTAATTTTTTAATATTGTCACAATCTTTGTTGATACCCTCGACCATGCAAAGAAAAATATCTTTATTCAACTAAAGTACAAAAAGGCTCCCCTATTTTTTTAAATCAATTTTTTTCTAAAATCAATTTTTTTTTTTTTAATTTCAAATTTTTTCTTTAATTTTTTTTACTGAATCATTTTGTGTTGTCCCCTAATTTCTGCAGCTATGTTGTGGTTCATTTTACAGAATGTTTTCGGACAAGACGTAAAAGAAAAAAAAAAGAAGATATTTCCAAAGAATTACTCTACTGTTAAAAGTAAAAGGGACTTTAGTATTATTAGTGTTATTCGGACTATTATCCCCATCTTCATTGTTATTTGTACAACGTTTCGGCCGATATACCCTCCGGCCTTCTTCAGGTATTTCTTGTCGGACTCGGGAACATTCTTTTCGAACTCGGGAACTTTCTTGTCATATTCGGGAGCCATCACAGAACTTTGAACCAACCCTTTATTTATTCCACAGGAGTATCCTGTTCTCATTCCGCTAACCATAGCTGGGGTAGGAGTTGTACTAATTAATTATTTTTCTAACTGCTTTCACTCAGGATTGAACTCGGGAACCAGAGATAACTGTCACTTAGAACTGTCTTTTAACCCAACTGCCTAATCCACTTGGCCATAAAAGGTTCCCGAGTCCGACAAGAAATACCTGAAGAAGGCCAGAGGGTATATCGGCCGAAACGTTGTACAAATAACAATGAAGATGGAGACAATAGTCAGAATAACACTAATAATACTAATCTTCAACCCTCATCTCAAACATTCAGAGAAAAAGGACTTTATATTATAGAAGTGTAAAATTAAACAACAATAATACTATTTTAATATTGTCACAATCTTTGTTGATATAACATTGAGGTTTGTCCATGACGATAGTTGATACCCTCGACCAGGCAAAGAAAAATGTCTTTATTTATCTAATGTACTAAATTAAACAATAATGTTTTATTATTTTTCATTGTATGTAAATTTTTAAAACATTCCATAAAATAAGAACAAACTTGTTTGTTGTTGTTGTTGTCTTTCTATGGTTTTTGAGAAAAATCGAGATTATCCTGAAACTCAAAACGTTGATGTGATATAGAAAACCTGGGGTCATCTTTGGATTGTAAACTCTCTTGGCAGGCTGAGGGCTCTCTGTACGTCCTACTGCATACCTTTTTTGCATTTGCTGCAACTGTTCAACTTTCATGACTTTGAACCATGTATCTTTAAGAATCTGTGTTATGCCTCAAAAATACATGGTTCAAAGTTAACTGACCTGAAAAAATGTAAAAGTTTTTAAATGAAATAACTGGTTCATTATATCTTTTATTCATTAATATATCAACACTGAAAATTTCATTAAATTCAGTTAATTTCCTGATTTGGGGTATTTTTTTTTCTTTCGGCAGGGTGACATACGATGGTGGAATTTAGGTCCATTAAGTTTGATTGAACCAATGTTTTTATCTAACTAAAGTACAAAAATGTCTTTTTGTAATAGAAGTCCAAAATTAAACAAATTCTTTAATATGATCACAATGTTTGTTCAAATATTTTTGGCTTGTTGATATATTTTTGAGGTTTGTTATAAATCATAAATACATAATGATAATCATAAAAAGAAAAACGTTTTTATTTAACAAAAATACAAAAATGTCTTTTTATAATAGTAGTAATAATCAGTTTTTTGTGGACACAAAATTTGAGAATTGCAACCATAAGGGGATTCATCCTTAAAAAGAATTCTTTGTTTTTACCTGAGTCTCATCAGAGGATTACCACAGGAAGATATGCAACTATAAGTGGATTCATCTTTAAAAAGAATTCTTTGTTTTTACCTCAGTCTCATCAGAGGATTACCATGAGAAGAAGAATTGCAGCCATAAGTGAATTCATCCTTAAAAAAAATTCTGTGTTTTTACCTGATCTCATCAGAGGATTACCACAGGAAGGAGAATTGCAACCATAAGTGGATTCATCCTTAAAAAGAATTCTTTGTTTTTACCTGAGTCTCCTCAGAGGATTACCACAGGAAAGATATGCAACTATAAGTGGATTCATCCTTAAAAAGAATTCTTTTGTTTTTACCTGAGTCTCATCAGAGGATTACCACAGGGAAGATATGCAACTATAAGTGGATTCATCTTTAAAAGAATTCTTTGTTTTTACCTGAATCTCATCAGAGAATTACCACAGGAAGAAGAATTGCAACCATAAGTGGATTCATCTTTAAAAATAATTCTTTGTTTTTACCTGAGTCTCATCTCAGTGGAGGAAGGTGGAGGGTAGCAGTTAGAAAAAGTTCAGTTTATTTAGTCTTGAGAGTGAGTGAAGACCATTGGCCAAAGAGGGTCTTCCTTCTCGGCCTGGTCAGACAGGCAGTGTAAGCCCTGCAGTAAAATGTGTGAAAGAAAAGTATGACTTAGTATGGGCCAAAGTGGAGTGTTCCATGATATGGACTGCTCAGCCACCTGGAATTCATCCTTTAGCATCCTGAGTCGCCACCCATGGACAACAGGTGGCCCCATTGGGGTGATTTGACCCCTCAGTTGGTAGATTGTACGGCTAGGAATCACATGGTTATTGGTTTGATACCAGCCATCGCCAACTCAGCGTATGAGTAGCACAAGGATCTGTGCGGTAAAATGAGGAGCTGGTGGTAGTTGTGGCGCTCTACCCCAGATGCTAAAATAATCTCCTTGGTCTAGTGTTTGTGAAAAAGGGATAGACGCCCTCGCTGTCTGGATACTGCTATTAGACTGCCCCAATGACTTTACTTACAGAGGTGCAGTCAGCTAATTTTACAACCCCAACCAACAGGGCAGTGTCTGGTTAGGCTTCTTTTTTTTCTCTCTGTGACCTGTCCCTACTGGTACACAATGACATGGTAATTAGTCTGTAGTGACCCCAAAATCAATTCAGGGGTAAATATAAATACCTTCAATGGACTCCTTCTAAAATTATATCCAAAAAAAGTTTAATTTTGTCAAATTTAAGTAAAAATTGCAAAATTGATTTTTGTTTTGATACCAAGTGCAACACACCCACCAATAACTTTAAAACAATTTACACGGCCCTAGATAAATATTTACCGAGAATTAATTCCTTAAGAAGATTTCTTCAGTTAAACAGTTGTTGATCCTTTGCTGTGTAAATTTTGTTGTCAAACTTCTTTCTTTCTTTTAAAAGCAAAAATTCCAATTCAGAAGATTAACATAAAACAAAACAAACAAAAGTATTATTATACTTTTAGGCTACCATACTTTAGAGAAAAAGTTGGGTGAAGTTTTCATAAACTAGTGGTTGTGTACTTAAAAATGTAAATATCACCATTTAATTTCTTTCTTTACAAATACAAATTAATACGTATTTTTATTTGTAAAGAAAGAAATTAAATGGTGATATTTACATTTTTAAGTACACAACCACTAGTTTATGAAAACTTCACCCAACTTTTTCTCTAAAGTATGGTAACCTAAAAGTATAATAATACTTTTGTTTGTTTTGTTTTATGTTAATCTTCTGAATTGGAATTTTTGATTTTAAAAGAAAGAAAGAAGTTTGACAACAAAATTTACACAGCAAAGGATCAACAACTGTTTAACTGTTTTACAAATAAAAATACGTATTAATTTGTATTTGTAGAGAAAGAATTTTAAGGATTTTTTAATCATGAAATTATTCTCAAATTTAAAATGTTTTTCTATTTTCATTAGAATATTCTGAAATTAAAAGATACTTATTATTTCATATTATTTTATCATATCACTGCCGGTAACTTAGTCTGTAGTGACCCCAAAATCAATTCAGGGGTAAATATAAATACTCTCAATGGATTCCTTGTAAAATTATATCCAATAAAAATTTAATTTTGTCAAATTTAAGTAAAAATTGCACAAGTGAAGAAATTGGAAATAAAATTGTTTTTATGTCAAGTGCCAACACACCCACCAATAATTTAAAAACAATTTACAGGACTCTAGATAAATATTTTCCGAGAATTAATTCCTTAAGAAGATTTCTTCAGTTAAACAATTGTTGATCCTTTGTTGTGCACATTGATAACTGTATTCATTAGGGATCACCGATTCAGTCATGTGATCAGTTTAGGTCATCTTGAATAAAACGGAAATAAATATTTCCGAACTTTGTTTATCAAAAATATTGTAAAAAACAATTAAAGATCGTACAGGGTTGTTACAAAGAAAAACAGTTAATTCAAAGATCAAATTATCCAATTACGAAAAATTACATCGTTATCTTAAAAAATAAACAAACCTATCCGTATTACATGTGAAAGGGTAATTTTCAGACCGTAATATAGACAGAAAAGTTACATTTTATTTCCTTTTTACGATTATACCACTTCAAGTATGGAAATACAAGATGGACATATTTTTTCTTGTGCATATTCAATAACCGATTATTTGTTTTCAATGATTTTTAAAATATTCTTTTTTTATTATCTTGAAAATTTTTTACATCACAGTTCAGTTTAGTTAGTCTTGAGAGTGAGTGAGAACCGTTGGCCAAAGAGGGTCTCTCTTCTTGGCCTGGTCAGGTGCACTGAGTGTTATATACGCCATCCTCTGACATGATAGACCATGAACAATTTTTTTTTTTTTTTTTTTTGGTTTGTTTTGTTTTACGGCATATCAACCTCAGTAGGTCATTTAATGCCAATAAAGTTTTGAAATAAATCAATTCTTAATGGATAATACAATTATTTTATAAATACATTTTTCTATTTAACCCATAGATGGGACCCTAACAGGTACTACCACTCCGGGTCAGAGTGGACCAGGGAGCAATGGTGATGAAGGGGTGCTCCACATTCCCCAAACCTCCAAAACTGGAACCTCACCATCAGACAGAGTTTTGCTAGGGCTTGATGTGACCAGCCGATTGATCGGAGGGGGCCTCTCCGACCGCCCGTCTAGCCCAAGATAGGGCCAAAGTGGAGTATTGCAAGTCATGAACTGCTCATCCACCTGGGCTCTATCCTTAAGCATCACGGGACGCCACCCACGGCCAACAGGTGGCTCCATTGGGGGAGTCTTACCCCTCTGCAGAGGTGCAGTTGGTGCATTCTAACGCCCCAGCCAACAGGGCGGATGAACAATTTTATGGCATGTCAACACCTGTTGGGTTGCTTTAAGTCAAAGGCGTTTTATTCGATTCATTCTTGTTGGGTATTCAATTTTTTTTTTTTTAAACTCATTTTTTTTCTATTCAGCCCATAGATGGGACCCTAACAGGTACTACCACTCCGGGTCAGAGTGGACCTGGAACTCATGGCAACAAAAGGTTCTTCACACTCACCAGAGCTCCAGAACTAGAACCTCACCACATGCAGTTTAAGATGTTGTTGGAATTTACGGCATGTCAACCTTTGTTGGGTTATTTTATGCCAAAGACATTTTGTTTTATTCATTCTTGTTGGGTATTCAATTGTTTTGGATTTTATGGCATGTCAACCCTTGTTGGGTTATTTTATGCCAAAGAAATTTTGTTTTATTCATTCTTGTTGGGTATTCAATTGTTTTGGATTTTACGGCATGTCAACCCTTGTTGGGTTATTTTATGCCAAAGACATTTTGTTTTATTCATTCTCATTGGGTATTCAGTTTTTTTCTTAACACATTTTTTAAAACTCATTTTTTCTTCTATTTAACCCATAGATGGGACCATAACAGGTACTACCACTCCGGGTCAGAGTGAACGTAGGCGTAATGGCAATGAAGGGGTACTCCACATTTTCCAGAGCTGAAATTTTACCATCAGACAGAGTTTAATGTCATTCCCAGGACACTAAGAACCTCAGCCACCGCCTTCTAGCAAATATATGATAAAAAAGGTTGGGGGCTTGCCATAAGGGTAATAGGGTTGGGACAATCATATAGGTGCTAGGGCTTGACGTGACCAGGTGAATGATCGGAGGGGACCTCTCCGACCATCCGTCTAGCCCAAGTATGGGCCAAAGTGGAGTGTTGCATGATATGGACTGCTCAGCCACCAGGAACCCGTCCTCAAGCATACCGAGTTGCCACCCATGGACAACAGGTGGCCCCATTGGGTGGGGGGGATTTGACCCCTCTACAGAGGTTCAGTCAGTGAATTCTACAGCCCCAGCCAACAGGGCAGTGTCCTTTGCTAGGCTTCTTTTTTTTTTTTTGCTGTCATTTGATTTTCTCTGTGACCCGTCCCGACTGGTGCATAATGACATGGTAAGGTTAAGTAATGCACAGGAAAATGATGCAGGGGGGACTCTGATGTTATATTACACAAAGCTGTTTGCATTTCACATAGTATTACTAGGTGTAAAGAAGCAAGAAAAATAAGATGAAAGAAATACCCTTGGGAAAGGTATGAAACCAACTATTCTCCTTCTAGCTATGGGTAAATATGTATTTACCCAACCCTTCCACCAGAGAAGCATAAAGTCAATTTTTAAAGCAGAGTTTAACAGGTTTAAACTCAGTTTTCCTTCTCCTAGACTGGTTGCCTAACCAAGGTTAAGGAGCCCAGTTTCCCTTACTATTTACCCATAGCTAGAGCAAGAGAATTGAATGCATACCTTTCCCAAGGATATTAGCACTAAGGTAAATACAAACAGCCAGCATTTGAACTGGATTCACAGTGGGATAATTCCATGTTAAATCATCCAGGCCGTGTCACCCACCCTCTTCAATTTTTCTGAAATTTTAGCCAAATGCAGATTATATTAAAGTTAACTAATCGCCAAAATGTAAGCTACCAATTCCAAAGGGTCCAATCTATTTATGTCTGTAAAATGAGTTCTAGAGCTTCCCTACTCCTAAAAATTGATTTATAAAAACATTTTTGACCAAGGAATCCAAAAATTCTATCAAAAAAGTTTTAAAGTCAACCAATTTTAAGTTATTGATGATTTCTGATTTTTTCATAGCAAAATTGGAAGCTCAAATTTTCGGGATTGTTTAATGTTAACATAGTCCACACCTGGAAAAAAATTCAGAAAAATTGAAGTGGGTGGGTGACAATTTTACTTTTTTCTGGGTGACATGACATAGAATTACCCAGTAACCATTACACCACAAACACCTCCAGTTATTAGGCAACCAATCTAGGAGAAGGAAAACCCTGAATTCAAATCTGTTAAACTTGTGTCACATCCTACTTGTGGTAAAGTAGTTGGTAAAGGTGAATGGTTAGGCAACCAATTTAGGAGAAGGAAAACCCTGAATTCAAATCTGTTAAACTTGTGTCACATCCTACTTGTGGTAAAGTAGTTGGTAAAGGTGAATGGTTAGGCAACCAATTTAGGAGAAGGAAAACCCTGAATTCAAATCTGTTAAACTTGTGTCACATCCTACTTGTGGTAAAGTAGTTGGTAAAGGTGAATGGTTAGGCAACCAATTTAGGAGAAGGAAAACCCTGAATTAAATCTGTTAAACTTGTGTCACATCCTACTTGTGGTAAAGTAGTTGGTAAAGGTGAATGGTTAGGCAACCAATCTAGGAGAAGGAAAACCCTGAATTCAAATCTGTTAAACTTGTGTCACATCCTACTTGTGGTAAGTAGTTGGTAAAGGTGCATGGTTAGGCAACCAATTTAGGAGAAGGAAAACCCTGAATTCAAATCTGTTAAACTTGTGTCACATCCTACTTGTGCTGAGGGGTTGGTAAAGGTGCATGGTTAGGCAACCAATTTAGAAGAAGGAAAACCTCTGAATTCAAATCTGTTAAACTTGTGTCACATCCTACTTGTGCTGAGGGGTTGGTAAAGGTGCATGGTTAGGCAACCAATTTAGGAGAAGGAAAACCTGAATTCAAATCTGTTAAACTTGTGTCACATCCTACTTGTGCTGAGGGGTTGGTAAAGGTGCATGTTAGGCAACCAATTTAGGAGAAGGAAAACTCTGAATTCAAATCTGTTAAACTTGTGTCACATCCTACTTGTGCTGAGGGAGTAAAGGTGCATGGTTAGGCAACCAATTTAGATAAGGAAAACTCTAAATTCAAATCTGTTAAACTTGTGTCACATCCTACTTGTGGTAAAGTAGTTGGTAAAGGTGCATGGTTAGGCAACCAATTTAGGAGAAGGAAAACCTAAATTCAAATCTGTTAAACTTGTGTCACATCCTACTTGTGCTGAGGGGTTGGTAAAGGGCATGGTTAGGCAACCAATTTTAGAAGAAGGAAAACTCTGAATTCAAATCTGTTAAACTTGTGTCACATCCTACTTGTGCTGAGGGGTTGGTAAAGGTGCATGGTTAGGCAACCAATTTAGGAGAAGGAAAACTCTGAATTCAAATCTGTTAAACTTGTGTCACATCCTACTTGTGCTGAGGTTGGTAAAGGTGCATGGTTAGGCAACCAATTTAGAGAAGGAAAACTCTGAATTCAAATCTGTTAAACTTGTGTCACATCCTACTTGTGCTGAGGGGTTGGTAAAGGTGCATGGTTAGGCAACCAATTTAGAGAAGGAAAACTCTGAATTCAAATCTGTTAAACTTGTGTCACATCCTACTTGTGCTGAGGGATTGGTAAAGGTGCATGGTTAGGCAACCAATTTAGGAGAAGGAAAACTCTAAATTCAAATCTGTTAAACTTGTGTCACATCCTACTTGTGCTGAGGGGTTGGTAAAGGTGCATGGTTAGGCAACCAATTTAGAATAAGGAAAACTCTGAATTCAAATCTGTTAAACTTGTGTCACATCCTACTTGTGCTGAGGGGTTGGTAAAGGTGCATGTTAGGCAACCAATTTAGGAGAAGGAAAACTCTGAATTCAAATCTGTTAAACTTGTGTCACATCCTACTTGTGCTGAGGGATTGGTAAAGGTGCATGGTTAGGCAACCAATTTAGAAGAAGGAAAACTCTAAATTCAAATCTGTTAAACTTGTGTCACATCCTACTTGTGGTAAAGTAGTTGGTAAAGGTGCATGGTTAGGCAACCAATTTAGGAGAAGGAAAACTCTAAATTCAAATCTGTTAAACTTGTGTCACATCCTACTTGTGCTGAGGGGTTGGTAAAGGTGCATGGTTAGGCAACCAATTTAGAAGAAGGAAAACTCTGAATTCAAATCTGTTAAACTTGTGTCACATCCTACTTGTGCTGAGGGTTGGTAAAGGTGCATGGTTAGGCAACCAATTTAGGAGAAGGAAAACTCTGAATTCAAATCTGTTAAACTTGTGTCACATCCTACTTGTGCTGAGGGGTTGGTAAAGGTGCATGGTTAGGCAACCAATTTAGAAGAAGGAAAACTCTGAATTCAAATCTGTTAAACTTGTGTCACATCCTACTTGTGCTGAGGGGTTGGTAAAGGTGCATGGTTAGGCAACCAATTTAGAAGAAGGAAAACTCTGAATTCAAATCTGTTAAACTTGTGTCACATCCTACTTGTGCTGAGGGGTTGGTAAAGGTGCATGGTTAGGCAACCAATTTAGGAGAAGGAAAACTCTGAATTCAAATCTGTTAAACTTGTGTCACATCCTACTTTGTGCTGAGGGGTTGGTAAAGGTGCATGGTTAGGCAACCAATTTAGAAGAAGGAAAACTCTGAATTCAAATCTGTTAAACTTGTGTCACATCCTACTTGTGCTGAGGGGTTGGTAAAGGTGCATGGTTAGGCAACCAATTTAGGAGAAGGAAAACTCTGAATTCAAATCTGTTAAACTTGTGTCACATCCTACTTGTGCTGAGGGGTTGGTAAAGGTGCATGGTTAGGCAACCAATTTAGAGAAGGAAAACTCTGAATTCAAATCTGTTAAACTTGTGTCACATCCTACTTGTGCTGAGGGGTTGGTAAAGGTGCATGGTTAGGCAACCAATTTAGAGAAGGAAAACCCTGAATTCAAATCTGTTAAACTTGTGTCACATCCTACTTGTGCTGAGGGGTTGGTAAAGGTGCATGGTTAGGCAACCAATTTAGAAGAAGGAAAACCTGAATTCAAATCTGTTAAACTTGTGTCACATCCTACTTGTGCTGAGGGTTGGTAAAGGTGCATGGTTAGGCAACCAATTTAGAAGAAGGAAAACTCTAAATTCAAATCTGTTAAACTTGTGTCACATCCTACTTGTGCTGAGGGGTTGGTAAAGGTGCATGGTTAGGCAACCAATTTAGGAGAAGGAAAACTCTGAATTCAAATCTGTTAAACTTATTAAACTTAGTTAGAATTGTAGTAAATGGACTCGTCAATCTGAGTTCAAATCCTGGATGAGGCTGTTTGCATTTCCGATAGCTCTAATATCCTTCTTTTCTCCCTCCAGCCATGGGTAAATAGTAGGGCAGACTGGGCTCTTTAAGTTTGGTTAGGCAATCGGTCTAGGAGATGGAAAATTCTGAATTAAAACCTGTTAAACGCTGCTTAAGAAATTGACCTTGTGTCACATCCAGCTCGTGCGAAGGGGTTGGGTAGATATATAAAAACAAAAAACAAAACAACCGATATTAGATAAATAAATTTTCATTTTATTTATTTTTAACCCAATACAATTTTAGGCAATATTAAATAAATGTTCATCTTTCATTCTTCAAAAAGGACAATTTATTCACAGGCATTTTTGAATGGTAAGGGGTAAGGATTACAGCTGCTTGAGGACGGTCCACGTTTTTTTTTTGTATTTTTTGGAATCTTAAATTGATCACATATTGTGCTAATACTCTTTGGAAAGGTAAGGATAAATTTACATGATCTTTGAATCTCAAGAAAACCTAAAACTATTTGTAAATTTTCAACATCTATCAATAGTGGAGATTCAGTCTCAATTTATCTGTAACCAAAACTATGTCACTGCTTACATCACAATGATCAAAATCCTCAATACATAAAATAAGGGACAATTAATATTTAAAAAATAAATAAAAGCCCTTCCTTATAATTCAACGTTTGAATCC
>CM042178.1:18740918-18847053 GCA_023376005.1 Doryteuthis pealeii
GGTTTCAGAAAAAAAAAAAAAAATTTACTGACAATAAGAAGTCTGTGAGCCTCTGTTTTTGGTATGTTTTTAAGACACTGACGTTTGTTGACAATTTTAAATAGATTTTTTCTTCCTCACACTTGAAGATCAACAAAAATAAGCCTAAAATATATATATATATCCATTCAACATTTTCTTTCCTTTATTTATTTATCGTTTCAGCATTATATATATCTATTAATAATGGAGATTCGTTTCCGGTTTTTGTCTGTAACAAAAACTACGTCACTGCTTACGTCACATTACCCAAAATTGTCATAACATAGAATAAATACACTCAAAATGTGAACATGCAACATTAGACAGTCCTCATTGTTTTTTAAAACAAGTTTTAATAAATACACGACTGGTATTATTTATCTATATATAGTTTGTTTTATTTTAATACATATTTAAAGTTTACATTTTAATTGTTTTATTTTTTAATCCTTTAATGAATTTGATAATTTTACTTACTTAGGGTACAAACTCGCTGACATTGAAATTTTAACTCCCACCCTCTCAGACAATATGTTTTAAAATTTTTTTTTATTTTGCTAGTATATATATATATATATATTTTTAAAAATTTGTTTTGGGATGAAACAAAGAAATCACAGTGCTCAACCACAAATTTTATTTATTTGTTGAATCTTTTAAATATAAAAGTTTTTCATAAGCAACTACCCAGGTTTCAGGTTATTTCAAATAAACACCAGAAGATTTAGCAGCCTGACGATGGTGAAATAACCTGAAACCTGGGTAGTTGCTTATGAAAAACTTTTATATTTAAAAGATTCAACAAATAGATATATATATATATTATATATTAAATTTTTACTTGAAGGCACTTACAACGCATGTATTGTATAAAATTCGATACCTTTTCTTATAGAAAATGAAATTGACAAGTGTAATCCCGGCCAAGGATCGCTCGGTGTGTAGAATGTCGTACGTCAATTCATATCTCTCTCTCTATATATATATATATGTGAGTGTGTGTTCAGATTTTGCTATTAAATGAAGAAAAGATGAAAAAAAAAAAAAAACATCCTAGGGCTTCATTTTGACATTCAATAAGAAGTTACCATCACAATATGACTCAATGCCATCTTCTTTCAATGTAAGAATTTATAAATATATATATATATATATATATATATATATATATATATATATAAAATCAATGGTAATATTATGGTTTCACACTCATAACTTAAAGTTTCATGGTAATCCAATCATCAGATGAGATCAATAGTTGAGATGTTATAAACCAGTCGTGGAATGGTTGAGATGTTAAAAACCAAATTTTTTAGCGTTTATTTCAAACTATATATCTCAAACTATACATATCTGATATAAAAAAATTAATAAATAAATAAACAAAAACAATTATGATAGCTTTTTGGATAGATGTAAGTATTGCTAATTAAAGCCCCATTTGAAAGTATAATGTAATTAGATTTTTAAAAAGAAGAAAATTGTTTAAAAGATATATATATATATATATATATATATATATATATATATATATATATATATGTATGTATGTATGTATGTATGTATGTGTATAATATTTTTTCCAGTCTTCTGGCGATCTTTTTGAGTCTGGATCCAGTTGATTTATGACTTTTCCCATACTTATATCCCGAGCGCTTTTGACCGTTTCGCCAGTCGTCATCATGGGGTTACGTAATTTGGTATACCTAATATCTTAGCTTCCAATACGAAACAAAACATAAATTGAATGATAACTCGGAAAACTCATGAGTTGAATGACTTGTAAGTCAATGCATATATATATATATATTTTATAAAAAAAAAAAAAAAAAAGAAGGTCCGCAAAATGTATTTTGTTCTCAGAAAAAATTTTTTAAATTCTTTTTGTTTTACATATGCAACACGTGTTTCAGATCTTCTGGTATCTTCTTCAGGCTTTGATTGATAATATGAAAAAATATTCATTTTCATATTATCAATCAAAGCCTGAAGAAGATACCAGAAGATCTGAAACACGTGTTGCATATGTAAAACAAAAAGAATTAAAAATTTTTTCTGAGAACAAAATACATTTTGCGGACCTTCTTTTTTTTATAAAATATTGAATTTTCTCCTGTTGAAAACCAGAACAACATTTTATATATATATATATATATATATATATATATATATATATTCTCAAGGCATGTGTTATTAAACAATACGGAGTATTCCTTTTTCATTTTTTGTATTAATATTTTTTCCAGTCTTCTGGCGATCTTTTTTGAGTCTGGATCCAGTGGATTTAGGATATTTCCCATACTAATATATATATATATATATATATATATATAATTTAAAAGACATAATCCATTTTGTGGACTTTCTTTTTTATAAAATATTTCATCCAGTTGGACTCATAACAATATATATATATATATATATATATATGCATGTAGACAGCAAGCATTCCTTTGATTCTGTCACTATACATCCCTATTTATCATAGCTCCTGGCATTTCCAACGGAAAAAAAATCTTTTACTAGTTCTTCAGTCCTTCTGCAACAGTGCTCAGCAGGTATTGTCTCATCTTATTTTAATGTGATAGAAGGGAAGTAGCCCTATAGCTGTCTTAACAGATCGAAACACTGCAGCATCGGCTAATAAACTTACCACTCAATTTATTTAAATCTGTGTTTTTTCAATTTTCTTTTCTGTATCTATCTACCTCGATGTGTTCAGATGTATCTATCTATCTACCTTCAGATCTATCTATCTATCTACCTCAATGTGTTCAGATCTATCTATCTATCTATCTCAATGTGTTCAGATCTATCTATCTATCTATCTCAATGTGTTCAGATCTATCTATCTATCTATCTCAATGTGTTCAGATCTATCTATCTATCTCAATGTGTTCAGATCTATCTATCTATCTATCTCAATGTGTTCAGATCTATCTATCTATCTATCTCAATGTGTTCAGATCTATCTATCTATCTCAATGTGTTCAGATCTATCTATCTATCTCAATGTGTTCAGATCTATCTATCTATCTCAATGTGTTCAGATCTATCTATCTCAATGTGTTCAGATCTATCTATCTATCTCAATGTGTTCAGATCATCTATCTATCTCAATGTGTTCAGATCTATCTATCTATCTCAATGTTTCAGATCTATCTATCTATCTCAATGTTCAGATCTATCTATCTATCTATCTATCTATCTCAATGTGTTCAGATCTATCTATCTATCTATCTATCTATCTATCCTCAATGTGTTCAGATCTATCTATCTATCTATCTCAATGTGTTCAGATCTATCTATCTATCTACCTCAATGTGTTCAGTATCTATCTATCTACCTCAATGTGTTCAGATCTATCTATCTATCTACCTCAATGTGTTCAGATCTATCTATCTATCTACCTCAATGTGTTCAGATCTATCTATACCTCAATGTGTTCAGATCTATCTATCTATCTCAGTCTGTTCTATCTATCTTTCCATGTGGATTATGTTTAAAAAAAAGAAAAAAAAAGAAAACAACCATAATACCACCAATACCATTCAAAATAAAAATTAATTTGTAACATTTGCCTAAAAAGCCATGATACCAATGAAATATAAAAATACATACGTAAGTGTCTGTACTCACACATGTATGTATATGTGTGTTTTTTTTCTTTTTCTCTGTATAAGTCCAGATAATTATACATCAGTAGGGGCTCAACTTTTTATTTGTTTTTGCATGTGCATAAAAATTCCTTACAAATGTCCCCCCCCCCAGTCAGAATGGAAAAAATTGGTAGCCATCTTGCATGGCACCAGAGTTTAAAAGAGGGGGGGTAGAAAAAAAAAAAAAGGATTGATGTCTCAAAAATAAGACTTGCTTCATCATCAATCATTTGACACTGGAGGTCTTCCGGAGACAGTGGCTCCCAAATAAAGATAGCCATCGATTGGTAGCCTTCTTGCATGGTACCAGGGTTTAAAGAGAGAAAAAAAATGAAAAAATGAAAGAGAAAAAAAAGAAAAAAAAAGACAAAAGAAAAAAAAAAGACAAAAGAAAAAAAAAGAAGCAGAACTGATGCCTTAAAAATAAAGTATTTACAAAGATTTTCATCATCATCAATTCATTTAACACTGGAGGTCTTCCAGTGACAGTACCTCCCAAATAAAGATAGCCATAAATCAGACTTGGTTGTTTGAGTCCAGACCATATTGGATATACAAGTTGGATAAGACGTCCAAGTTGGTAAGCATCACTTGCAAGTAGACTTCAAGATCGTTGAGAATCTGAAAAGAGATAATAATAATAATAATAGTGAGGGGCTGCTGTTTTGTCTCCCTCTTTCTGGCTCTCTTTGCTGTTGAGGCAACTCTCCTCTCCACCTCACTTAATGTTAAGGTGCCGGGTCGCTCGATTTTTTGCATCTACCAGTAGATGAGACCAGTATAACACTATAGTAATGTTATAAAGTTGACTAATGATATCAAATTAAACACTTAAGATTAATTAATTTATTAAAAGCTATGTTATAATCCTTTTGTAAAGAAGTGTAAAACAAAACCCGGACCAAGTAACCAATAAGCACCCCAAATCATCAACATAATGAAAGGTTCGTATTTTAACTCATCACCGGTAAGTTTCACTTTCAAATATTTGAAAATAAATGAACAGACAATTTTTGCAATTATATTAATTATATTACAATAACAATTAAGTTCATTTCAAATTATGTGCAAGCACAATTAAGAACATAGTTTATGATATTTTCATGTTAAAACATGCAGTTGAATTGATTTGAACAAATTTGTATTTTCAGTGTAGATTCACAGTGAAATGAAAATGGCCGACCAATTACAAAGCGAATATTATTGTATGATAAAAGTTGTACCTATTTATTTAGTTCATTTTGACTAAAATAACTTTAAAAGATTAAGTTTATTTCAGTGATAAAAAAAAAAAGGTTTAATAAGAAAGAAAGAAAATAATCTTTAAAAGTAAGAGTATTTCTTTATATTTTCCAAAAACAAAAATCAATAATTATTTATCATAATTTTTGAGATGTGGCTTGATATGTTTTATTTTGACAATATAATACTGATATATATGTATATATATATATATATAATAATGGAAGTACGATGAGGAAATTAATCCGACAGCATGTGGAGAAAAATGTTTAAAGAATATTTAAAAAAAAACGAAATACCTAAGTATCAATATAAGAGTTTCCATTGTTCTTGACATCCTGTGTTTGTTTTCTTTAAACATTTTTCTCCATATATAATAATATCTTATTATAATGGAGATTATGTGTTTGTTTGTCTGTAACCGAAACTATATCACTACTCCAGTCACTATCCATTTAGTTAGCATACATCACATTCTCGATGAATCATTTTTATTTAAACCTCAATTATTAATAAAATTGTTTTTCATTATTACTACTGCAGCCATATCTACGTTCTAATAACATGCAATTGTATTTATATATACAACAAATAGCGGTTTACAGTGTGAACGGCAATCCTAATTTGCATATTGATATTTAAAATTTGATTTTAATAAATATCTGCTTGGTATTGTTGATTTCTAATTATTTGATTTTATCTTAATGAATATGAGTAAAAATCTTGGAGATAAATCTTAAAAGAAATTGATTAACAAAAAGAAATAACTGTAATTTTATTCTTTACTTCCTAATCTAACTAAATAGTTAAATTAGAAAAAAAATAGCAATGAAAGACAGGAGCGATGGAAGAGTAAGTTTCAGCTGTTCTATTTTTCGATTATACCCCTCTCTGTTTCAAATCATTTTATCTGCATTCTTATTTAGTTTCTTTAGACTTTCTAATTTAATATAATATATTATGACATTAATACTTGCACCCGGAGGGTGCATATATTTGCTAGTATATATAATATAAATAATAAATATAAGAAATAGTATAACAATATAGTAAATAATAATTTTGAGAATATAAGTAGCAATGCGACCCCTGCCTAACCCTAACCTGCCACAGTGATGACCTCAACAAGAAGCAAAATCAGTTTCTTACAGAGTTTGACAAGGTTCAAGGACACACTGGCAAAAATGTTGTGTATCTAACAATAAAGATGAGAACAACAGAATGAAAAATCTAAATAATAAAATGTATTGAGGGAGTCATTCAGACAAATTTCATCCACCCAGCCAGAAGTCACATTCGTTTTCCTAATCCACCCCAAACGATAGCCTTTGTCTAAATGTAATAAACATATTTAGAAGTCTTTATTTTTAGGGAAATAACAGGTCACTTTAAATGAAAAGGCAATTTTTAGCTATTTTTTGATAAATCCTTATAAGAATGGAGACTCTGGATTTGGAAAATTTTCAACAGGGTGTTAAAATTAAGCTCACTGGCTGTCAAAATGAAGAGAGTATATGCGTATTAATCAGTACATAGGCCAAAGATTAGAACATAGTATCTGCATAAAGCAAAAAGCAGTTTCTTACTTGTTCTTCATCGATTTCTTCTCCTTTCGATAAAATGGTCATTACTTTTGTAAGTATTACCTCTCTTACTTGCCATGTGTCTCTTATTTGATGCTAGGGACATGAAAGGTAATTACCTCCTGTGTCTGCCAATAGCAACTAGGTGGCATGGTCAACAGTACATATAAAAAGGATAGTGCTAAATTTAAACTCTCTTTCTTACTCTTCTGTCCTTTGAGAGAAGTAACAATGCAACCCTTTGCTAAACCTAACCCTGTCACAGAGGTGACCTCAACAAGAAGCAAAAAAGCATGCTCTTACTCGTTCTTCATCGACTTCTTCTCCTTTCGATAAAATCTTCATTAAACTTGTCCAACTTGGTGCAGCCATAGCAACGAGCTGAAAAAGATGAAGAAATAAATTTTAAAAAAATAAAGAAATAAATTTTTAAAAAATAAAAAATGAATTAAAAGAATAAAGAAATAAATTTAAAAAGATGAAAAAATAAACCTAAAAGAATAAAGAAATAAATTTAAAATGATGAAAAAATAAATTTTAAAAAGAATAATTTTAAAAATAAAGAAATAATTTTAAAAAGATGAAGAAATAAATTTAAAAAGATGTAGAAATAAATTTAAAAAGATGTAGAAATAAATTTAAAAAGATGAAGAAATAAACTTAAAAAGATGAAAAAATAAATTTTAAAAAGATGAAGAAATAAATTTTAAAAAGATAAAAAAATAAATTTTAAAAAATAAAGAAATAAATTTTTTAAAAATAAAAAAATAAATTTTAAAAATAAATAAATAAATTTAAAAAGATAAAGAAATTAATTTTTAAAAAAAGATGAAGAAATAAAATTAAAAAGATGAAGAAATTAAAGATGAATGATACATACAAACAAGTAAATATCACTTTGCTTCACATACATATATACACACACACACACACATACAAACAAACAAGTAAACAATACACATACACTAATATATACACTTTGTAACCTATCAAAGATTACTAAATGAGAAGTAAGCAAACGAAGGTTGGAAAAAAATGGGATCTTTATAACATAAACAAAATACAATACTCGCCAGCGGTGTGAAGAAGGTAAACCACTGCTAGTGGTATAAGACTATGCAGTCAGCATAATACTCCCATATTTATGAGGATTGGGACATACCCATTAATGTTTATAAGTTGGGCATATAACATTCACATAAACACACTCACATAAACACACTCACACAAATAAACATGCAAAGCACACATACATACACACAAAACGCATACCCTGACCAGACAGAAAAAATAAATACACACGAGAACAAACACACATGCTCACACAAAGACTCTCACACACGCACACACATGCATACACAAACACACAGACAACTGTTTTCCTCAGGTTAAATTAGGTTTGGTTTGTTGAATTTTACGGCATCTCAACCCTTATTGGGTCATTTTATTCATGTTACATACTGATGTTTTCACGGTACCAAATCGATATAATGTTGTATACCCTTTCTTTACTTCTTACTTGCTTCTATATCTGGACATCTATTCCTTCTGGCCAGCTGCTATTCTGATCGTCTTTGGCTTGGTCTGGAATCTTCTAAGGTCTTCTGTTGCTATGTTCCTGCTGGCTGGTCGTCCTGGATTCATTTCTTAGTCTTGTTACCAAGACATTAATCAACCACAAGAACATTTTACTTATATAAACTTTTATTTCCATAACTATACATTTCACATAACTAAATATCTGACTAACATAGCGCGTGTGAGTTCCAGGTTTAGGCAGAGCATAAAATGGCCGCTGCTCTGCCTGACGTCTAACTGCAAACTGGGGACTCTGAAAAAGGTCCCACATGACTTCACATATTTGGCGGGCTTCTGTAATTTTCCATAGAAGGACCCGGCCATGGTATGAAAGGGGTCATCCCCTCAGAATTACAGGGGATTGACAATAATCTTATGCAACCGCATAGATTATGTAACATTCATTCTTGATGGTATTCAAAATCTCAACCCTTACTGGGTTATTTTATTCATTCTGATGGTATTCAAATTCTTTTTTCAAACTCATCTCAACCCTTATTGGGTTATTTTATTCATTCTTGATGGTATTCAAATTCTTTTTTCAACTCATCTCTTATTGGGTTATCTCAAACTCATCTCAACCCTTACTGGGTTATTTTATTCATTCTTGATGGTATTCAAATTCTTATTTCAAACTCATCTCAACCCTTATTGGGTTATTTTATTCATTCTTGATGGTATTCAAATTCTTTTTTTCAACTCATCTCAACCTTATTGGGTTATTTTATTCATTCTTGATGGTTCAAATTCTTTTTCAAACTCATCTCAACCCTTATTGGGTTATTTTATTCATTCTTGATGGTATTCAAATTCTTTTTCAAATCTCAATCAATTTTTTCTCAAAACACACTTTTAAAACTCATTTTTTCTATTTACCCAGAGAATAAAAATGTTATGAATAAAAACATAATCACCTTAAACATTTTCTGAGTTAAGAAGTTGTGATATCTGTGTAATGTTTCATCATAAGCCTTTTGGATGTGTGGCTGAAGGTTTTCTCGTTGTTCACCTTTTCTGTATTCCTGCACCATATTCGAGAGGAAGGCATAGACAAATTGTAAGGCCCTGCAATTACAAAGAAAAAAAAAAGGTTTAAGTTAATATAAGCAAATATAATAAGAAAGAGAAGGAGAGGGAGAAGGGAACAGTAATGCTATACATCAGGAGATTATCATCTGCTTCAATTGAATGAAAGAAAGGAAGGAAGGAGGGGAAAAAAAGAAAGAAAAAACAAACAGAAGAGATAGAGACAAATGAGTAAAAGAAAAAAAATGAGTATTTTGGTAAATCTGCATGTATATATAATTTATTTGATGATAAATTTTGTAAAACTGATCTAAAAAAAAAAAAAAAAAAAAAAAAAAAATTTTTAAATAGAAAAGGCACGATTCCTAAAATTTTCCCAAATGTTTCAACCGTACCAACTATCAGGTAAGGTGTACGGGCATGGACCCTTACTAGAAAAAACAGTTGGAACGTTAATTTCATAGTTTTAAGGACATTCTACAAGAGTTTTTAAGTTTGTTTTTTTTACTTGTGTCATTAGAAATGATTTCTACTATGAAAATGCATTGGACAATGATTTTTACTATAAAAATGCATTGGACAATAATTTCTACTTTAAAAATGCATTGGACAATGATTTTTACTATGAAAATGCATTGGAAATGATTTTACTATAAGAATGCATTGACAATGATTTTTTAGAAAATGCATTGGAAATGATTTTACTATGAAAAAGCATTGGACAATGATTTTTACTATAGAAATGCATTGGGCAATAATTTCTGCTACTGAAAAAAAAAAAAAAAAAAGATCCAAGATGAAATATGGAAATATCAAGTGAAAAACATACCTTTTGAACCAAAGGATTTCAACTTGTCTAATCTTATTATAATGGAGATTGTGTGTTTGTCACTCTATTCATTTTATAGATCTATCTATCTCACTCCGATCATTCATTCATTCTATCTCACTCACTCACTCACTCTAATTCATTCTATCTCACTCACTCACTCTATTCATTCTATCTCTCTCATCTCACTCACTCACTTCATTCTATCTCTCTCTCTCTCACTCACTCTATTCATTCTATTCTATCTCTCTCTTCTCACTCACTCTATTCATTCTTCTATCTCTCTCACTCCTCTATCATTCTAATCTATCTCTCTCACTCACTCTATTCATTCTATCTATCCTCTCACTCATCATCTATTATCTCTCTCACTCACATTCATTCTATCTATCTCTCTCACTCACTCTGTTCATTCTATCTATCTCTCTCACTCAACGTCTGTTCATTCTAATCTTATCTCCNCGAAATTTTATATGATATATGCATTGTAATTGCCTTCAAAAAATATGAATAATAATACTTTACATAACAATACTTCAAAAGCAAATTATCAAATTCCATTATTTCTTATGCCTGGGCATAGGCCTAATTTGCGATTCCCTCAAATGCTCACTGTACTATGTATAATAGTGGCGTGTTTATCTTGAAGGTTAAATTTGGCATGTATCGTGCGCTATGGGCCGGTGACCAAGAGGTAGAGTTTTTGACTCTACATGCTGGGTTCCCAGTTTCGATCTCTGTCAGAGGGAGATCATAGGTATACACCACTGATGAGACTTAATAAAGTTGAAACAGCTGTACGGTGTTCCACACATGGCCATGTTATTCATTGTTATTCAATAATTATCAAATTTTATATGATATACGCATTGTAATTGCCTTCAAAAAATATAGATATAATATACTTTACATAACATGCTTCAAAAGAAAATTATCAAATTCCATTTACATATCTATTTGTTTCAGAGATTACTCAATAATACTGAAATTGCTAAATCATTGATGCACTCAGCTTTAGTCATGATTATTTTCTATAATTATCAAATTTATACGATTCATTCATTCATGAATTTCCCGTGATGCTTAAGGATAGAGCCCAGGTGGATGAGCAGTTCATGACGTGCAATACTCCACTTTGGCCCTATCTTGGGCTAGACGGGCGGTCGGAGAGGGGGCCTCTCCGACCGATCAATCGGCTGGTCACATCAAGCCCTACACCTATATGATTTTCCTAATCCTATTGCCTTATGGCAAGCCCCAACCCTTTTTTATCATATGGGTGCTAGAATGCGGTGGCTGCGGGTCTACATGTCCTGGGAATAACGTTAAACTCTATCTGATGGTGAATGAATATTGAAAATAATCATTACAAGCAAACCCGGCGAATAATGTGCACCACGTGGAACACTGTACAGTTTGTCATGATTATTTTCAATAATTATCAAATTTTATACGATATACACATTGTAATTGCCTTCAAACATAAAGTTTAAATAAAGACGCCGACAACAATTTTAGATAGATCTTTTCTTCCTCACATTTGAAGATTAACAAAAACAAAAGCCCAAAACACCAAAAACAGAGGCTCACAGACTTTTTGTTTTCAGTCATTATTTATTTTCTCTTTAAACCAACAAAAGCCCTGATGAAGGTCTATCTAAAACAAACCGAAACACTGCAGCATAGGCGTAATAAACATCATTTGTTTATGAAACTTGTGTTTTTTCAATTTTTACAATATTACACACACATATATATACTAGCTAAAGTACCCGGTCCATGACCGGACTAAAAAAAAAAAAAAAGGAAGACCAAAGAGTGAGTGGCGAAAAAATAAGAGATAGGTATACCCAATTTCGGTTCATTTTTTTAATATCTCATAAAATAAAATAGGGGATGGGGGTAGACCTCGTAAAAAAATATTTCCCCTAATATATTTTTGTGAAAATCGGACCATTAATTGATTTTCATAGTATATTTTTAAAATCCTCTTGTCGTAATTTGTTTTTGGCTACGTAAAATTTCAGTTGATTTAACACTGCAAAAATGAAAACATTGTTTTTCAATCATAATTTTCATTATTTCCGTTAGCTGAAAATTTTAAAAAATCATCAGTAGTTTGTTTAATATATTTTTTCGAACTGAAAATTTTTTCAAGATAATATTAACTTTTATGCAAGTTTCATTGTATTAAATATAGGGGTGGGGTAAATTTCACAGGGAAAATTGGTGGTAACTAATAAGAGATAATTATTTATCAAAATTTTTTAAAAATCGCTGAGAATTCTCTAATGAATAAATAGTCGAAATAAATGTTATATTCGAGACGACACTAATTTGAATGAATTAAAGTGATTCCTAAAGTTTTTTAAAAATGTTAATAAATGATATATATATATATATATATATATATATGGCAACATGGCAATAGCATAATCTTTACAGATCATTGCCGTCCCTCACAATCCCACAACTCCACCACCAGAACCCTTCCTTGCATGAGCCCTCAGATGACTCATCAAACCTGCTGCAGATCCACAAAGTTTGATGCAAATATGACACTGAAAAGACTTCCTTCCCGTTGAATGAGATGATTCAGATGAATCAGATGATAAAATTTGATGCTTATGCACCACCATATGTGTCTTAAGACCAGAAGCCGACTTACAGACCTTGCCACAGATAGCACAAGACACATTGTTTGCTCCTAGAATCTACATGGATTGACCCAGGTGAGACTTCCTATGATTGACATAGGCAGCCTTAGAAAGCAAAACTCGACCACATGTCAGACATTTCCAACCCTCCATGTTCTCTCCAATATGACAGGTGTAACCCTTTCGAAGTTAACGCTTTAGGTTTTCATGCATAATTCTTTCACTCTCAAAACTGGTACAGCCATCATCCACATATATATATATAATACATACACACACACAGGGTGTTTGGGATAAATTTGACAGTTTTATAAGGAAAAAGAAAAGTGCTTGGTAAATTTGATGGATTGTAAAGAAATTCAACAGACATGGAAATTACATTACTGTCAACAAGTTTCACTCAAAATAACCACCATTAGCGTCAACCACAGCCTCAATCCTGCTCCGGAACTTAGAGCAAGCTGATGTTACAGTTTCCCTGGGAAGGGTCTCAAAAACTACCTTAATTCTGTCAATTAACTGGGCTTTTCTAGTACTGGCACGGTGATTGGTGTCTTTCTCAACAGCGCCCCATACATAATAATCCATGGGGTTAAGATCTATGGAGTTCAGAGGCCAAACATTAGGACTGGTGTAGTCGTAAAAATTCACCGACAACCATCTTTTACTTTTCCCAGAGGTGTGGCAGGAGACCAAATCCTGCAGCCCTACATATAGCCTACCATTAGCTACCCTTGTTATCCAGGGCTTGAGTGCAGTGTTTAGCAACTCCATGTAGGCATCTGAGGGTCCTCCAACACTTTTTTCTGCAGATTTTTTAGGAATTCTGCTGTACAAATGCAATCAGATTGTCTGTTATGTTGCTTTCTTCTAACCACAGCCTCATAGTCTCTATTGCAATTCTCCAGTTCATGCCTGATTGTTTTTACAGTGTTCAGGGACCATTGGGCAACAACCATAATCTCCTTATCTTGAGGGCTGGTGCAGATCCTCATGATACAAGTTATTCTCTTCCATGATTCAGGAGGGTTCCAGTCATCCATTCTATGTCAGTACGTATATGAATGAAGAAGGGTCCAAGCTTTTAAATGATACGTAGTGTGCATCAATACCTCCAACCTACAGAGAAAAACAACCAAATATAAATATGTCAAATTTATCCGGAACACCCTGTATATATATATATATATATATATATATATATGCATGTTGAATTAAACAAAAGACACATCTTGTGTTTAACAATTTTATTTTTGATCTTTTCGAGTTTTCTAGCCAACTTTTTAATATTTGGGTGGAATTTGTGGATTTGTCCACCAAAGTTCAGGTCCCAAGTACTTTTGGCACTTCGAAGTGCCATCATCAGGGGTGATGTGTTCCAGTTTTTTCAAATTATATTAATGTGGAGGCTGGAAGGAGAAGAATTGATGGGAAAGGTGCTATAGGCATTTTAAAATATGTGTACTGCATTGGAAATTAATTTTGTTTAAGGATGGTTTATATTGTTTTATGTATAAAGCTTCTAGTATTTGGAGTTTTTGTTTATTTTTTTCTTTGTGCTTATTTATTATACAAAATTCAAAACAACTAATCTCGTTGTCCGCAACAATTCCTCTCCCCAGACAAGTCGGCTTAATGAGACCAATGTAGTATACAGATTTAAATGTCTCTTAGGAGATTGCAGTCTCCCAGAAAATGAAAATACCTACATCGGTTTCACCTCAACCACATTGTCACATCGTCTAACTCTCCATTTAACAGATAATAGCTCCATTTCACAACACCTAAAATTACATTCATGCTCCCACTCTAATTACCGAAATATTCTAACAGAAAATACACACATTGTACACAAAAAAATTCATCGACAACCATTTTTGACCTTTCACATCACCCCTGATGATGGCACTTCGAAGTGCCGAAAGTACTCGGGACCTGAACTTTGGTGGACTAATCCACGAATTCCACCCAAATATTAAAAAGTTGGCTAGAAAACTTGAAAAGATCACAAAAAAAAATTGTTAAACAGGAGATGTGTCTTTTGTATAATTCAACATTATATATATATATTATATATTATATATAGATAGATAGATAGATAGATAGATAGAGACAAATTTCCATTTCAGATTGTTTTGTTCTTTTTTACTTAGATAAATTTGATTATTTTACTTACTTATGATACAAACTCTCTGACATTGAATTTTTAGTTTCCTATCTAATTTGCGCACAGTTATATGGTTTCAAGTATTTTAATACAAATAATTTGCACACAGTTATATGGTTTCAAGTATTCTTATTTAATACAAATAATTTGCATACAGTTATATGGTTTCAAGTATTCCTATCTGATACAAATAATTTGCAGTTATATGGTTTCAAGTATTCCTATCTAATACAAATAATTTGCACACAGTTATATGGTTTCAAGTATTCCTATCTAATACAAATAATTTGCACACAGTTATATGGTTTCAAGTATTCCTATCTAATACAAATAATTGCACACAGTTATATGTTTCAAGTATTCCTATCTAATACAAATAATACTTTTGCACACAGTTATATGGTTTCAAGTATTCCTATCTAATACAAATAATTTGCACACAGTTATATGGTTTCAAGTTATATGGTTTCAAGTATTCCTATCTAATACAATAATTTGCACACAGTTATATGGTTTCAAGTATTCTATCTAATACAAATAATTTGCACACAGTTATATGGTTTCAAGTATTCCTATCTAATACAAATAATTTGCAGTTATATGGTTTCAAGTATTCCTATCTAATACAAATAATTTGCACACAGTTTTATAGTTTCAAGTATTCCTATCTAATACAAATAATTTGCACACAGTTATATGGTTTCAAGTATTCTATCTAATACAGTTATATGGTTTCAAGTATTCCTATCTAATACAAATAATTTGCACACAGTTATATGGTTTCAAGTATTCCTATCTAATACAAATAATTTGCACACAGTTATATGGTTTCAAGTATTCCTATCTAATACAAATAATTTGCACACAGTTATATGGTTTCAAGTATTCCTATCTAATACAAATAATTTGCACACAGTTATATGGTTTCAAGTATTCCTATCTAATACAAATAATTTGCACACAGTTATATGGTTTCAAGTATTCTATCTAATACCTTGGTTTCAAGTATTCCTATCTAATACAAATAATTTGCACACAGTTATATGGTTTCAAGTATCTAATACAAATAATTGCACACAGTTATATGGTTTCAAGTATTCCTATCTAATACAAATAATTTGCACACAGTTATATGGTTTCAAGTATTCCTATCTAATACAAATAATTTGCACACAGTTATATGGTTTCAAGTATTCCTATCTAATACAAATAATTTGCACACAGTTATATGGTTTCAAGTATTCCTATCTAATACAAATAATTTGCACACAGTTATATGGTTTCAAGTATTCCTATCTAATACAAATAATTTGCACACAGTTATATGGTTTCAAGTATTCCTATCTAATACAAATAATTTGCACACAGTTATATGGTTTCAAGTATTCCTATCTAATACAAATAATTTACAGTTGCACACAGTTATATGGTTTCAAGTATTCCTATCTAATACAAATAATTTGCACACAGTTATATGGTTTCAAGTATTCTATCTAATACAAATAATTTGCACACAGTTATATGGTTTCAAGTATTCCTATCTAATACACAGTTATATGGTTTCAAGTATTCCTATCTAATACAAATAATTTGCACACAGTTTATAGTTTCAAGTATTCCTATCTAATACAAATAATTTGCACACAGTTATATGGTTTCAAGTATTCCTATCTAATACAAATAATTTGCACACAGTTATATGGTTTCAAGTATTCCTATCTAATACAAATAATTTGCACACAGTTATATGGTTTCAAGTATTCCTATCTAATACAAATAATTTGCACACAGTTATATGGTTTCAAGTATTCTATCTAATACAAATAATTTGCACACAGTTATATGGTTTCAAGTATTCTTATCTAATACAAATAATTTGCACACAGTTATATGGTTTCAAGTATTCCTATCTAATACAAATAATTTGCACACAGTTATATGGTTTCAAGTATTCCTATCTAATACAAATAATTTGCACACAGTTATATGGTTTCAAGTATTCCTATCTAATACAAATAATTTGCACACAGTTATATGTTTCAAGTATTTCTATCTAATACAAATAATTTGCACACAGTTATATGGTTTCAAGTATTCCTATCTAATACAAATAATTTGCAGTTATATGGTTTCAAGCATTCCTATCTAATACAAATAATTTGCAGTTATATGGTTTCAAGTATTCCTATCTAATACAAATAATTTGCACACAGTTTTATAGTTTCAAGTATTCCTATCTAATACAAATAATTTGCACACAGTTATATGGTTTCAAGTATTCTTATCTAATACAAATAATTTGCACACAGTTTTATAGTTTCAAGTATTCCTATCTAATACAAATAATTTGCACACAGTTATATGGTTTCAAGTATTCTATCTAATACAAATAATTTGCACACAGTTATATGGTTTCAAGCATTCCTAATACAAATAATTTGCAGTTATATGGTTTCAAGTATTCCTATCTAATACAAATAATTTGCACACAGTTTTATAGTTTCAAGTATTCCTATCTAATACAAATAATTTGCACACAGTTATATGGTTTCAAGTATTCTTATCTAATACAAATAATTTGCACACAGTTATATGGTTTCAAGTATTCCTATCTAATACAAATAATTTGCACACAGTTTTATAGTTTCAAGTATTCCTATCTAATACAAATAATTTGCACACAGTTATATGGTTTCAAGTATTCTTATCTAATACAAATAATTTGCACACAGTTTATATGGTTTCAAGCATTCCTATCTAATACAAATAATTTGCAGTTATATGGTTTCAAGTATTCCTATCTAATACAAATAATTTGCACACAGTTTTATAGTTTCAAGTATTCCTATCTAATACAAATAATTTGCACACAGTTATATGGTTTCAAGTATTCCTATCTAATACTAATAATTTGTACACAGTTTTATGGTTTCAAGTATTCCTATCTAATACAAATAATTTGTACACAGTTTTATGGTTTCAAGTATTCTTATCTAATACAAATAATTTGTACACAGTTATATGGTTTCAAGTATTCTTATCTAATACAAATAATTTGTACACAGTTTTATGGTTTCAAGTATTCCTATCTAATACTAATAATTTGTACACAGTTTTATGTTTCAAGTATTCCTATCTAATACAAATAATTGTACACAGTTTTATGGTTTCAAGTATTCTTATCTAATACAAATAATTTGTACACAGTTATATGGTTTCAAGTATTCTTATCTAATACAAATAATTTGTACACAGTTTTATGGTTTCAAGTATTCCTATCTAATACTAATAATTTGCACACAGTTATATGATTTCAAGTATTCAAGTATAAAAAAATAATTTTTAATATTTCAAAACTAGTTGACTAATTGTACTAATGGAACAAAAAATAAAAAATGAAAATAAAACATTTTCTTTTTTCATTATGTCAGATCACCAGCTTGCCAACAGAACAAATAAACGGAAAGAAAATCAAATACTCTTACCTCTATGTTTCCATTTACATCAGATTTCACAATTTTGAAGGGTGTGCCAAGGGAATCTATAAAGAAACAAGAAAAAGGTTCAGGTTTGAGCTGGTTTAGTGTTATAGGTGATATAACCTATGTACATAAATGGAATGTGACGACTACTACCATAAGTAGGAAGGACAATTGTGGCTTTGGACACAAGCAACGCGAGTCAGTTTGCAACTGTATGGTCGGACGCAACTCCATTTTCTTTTCTGTAATTTCTACTCATTTTTGTTCAATACATTCGTATCCATTTTCACCAGTCGTTTGTCTTATTTTTTTACCCTTAAAAACCCCACAACATTTAGTACTAGGATAAGTGACAAATTTAGTAATAGTAGATCTTATAAACTTAGCATATATATATATTTACCCAACCCCTCCGCACAAGTAGGATGTGATACAAGATCAGTTTCTTAAGCATCTTCTTAAGAGTTTAACAGGTTTGAATTCAGAGTTTTCTGTCTCCTAGACTAGATACCTAGCAATGGTTAAAGAGCTCAGACTGCCCTACTATTTACTTATAGCTGGAGGGAGGACAGTTGTATTTATACCTTTCCCAAGGGTATTAGCACGATGTGAAATGCAGCTTTGTCCAGGATTTGAACTTTGGTCTACAAGTCCATTTTCTATGACTAACCATTATACCACATACCTTAGCACATAAGCACAGTTAAGCAATGACCATTTTGAAACTCCGCCCTGTCGGCTGGGGCGTTAGAATGCACCGACTGCACCTCTGCAGAGGGGTAAGACTCCCCCAATGGGGCCACCTGTTAGCCATGTGTGGCGTCCCGTGATGCTTAAGGATAGAGCCCAGGTGGATCAGCTGTTCATGACATGCAATACTCCACTTTGGCCCTATCTTAGGCTAGACGGGCGGTCGGAGAGGCTCCCTCCGATCAATCAGCTGGTCACGTCAAGCCGTAGCACCTATATGATTTTCCTAACCCTATTGCCCTTATGGCAAGCCCCAACCCCTTTTTATCCTATGGGTGCTAGAAGGCAGTGGCTGCGGGTCTACATGTTCTGGGAATGACGTTAAACTCTATCTGATGGTGAGGTTCCAGTTTTGGAGGTCTGGGGAATGTGGAGCACCCCTTCATCACCATTGCTCCCTGGTCCACTCTGACCCGGAGTGGTAGTACCTGTTAGGGTCCCATCAATGGGTTAAATAGAAAAATGTATTTATAAAAAAAATTGTATTATCCATTAAGAATTGATTTCAAAACTTTATCGGCATTAAATGACTCACTGAGGTTGATATGCCGTAAAACAAAACAAACCAAACCCAAACCATTTTGAAACTGCAACTATTGTAAGCAATAAAGAATAAAATCATATATATATATCCAATTCATCTCAATTATTGAATGGAATATCTTACGAAAATCAAATGTGTGCAGATCTCTAAATGATCCATGCTACCTATATGTCGACAAAAAAAAAAGTTGACTAATTAAATTCCCAGATAAGAAAAATCTTTTGAATGATAGATTTAAATCAATCTGCAATTGTAGACATAGATTGGATTGGTCACTAAAATATTATTAGGATTTAATTTATCAAATTTAATTTTCCAATTAGACATCATTTGTCTGAATTTTTGAGATGAGGCTTGATAATTTGTATAATTTACATTTCTGACTATGACATGAAATACTTAACATATCTTATTCGTTTCATCTTAATAAAATAAAATCACAAGCATTTTTGTTTTAAATATTGAAATGACTCAATTTTCTAACCAATTTCTGAACCAAATGTTGCAAAAATGAGAATTTTATATATATATATATATATATATATATATGATTTTAGTACATTTGATGCTATCTCCTCAAACAATGGTACAAGTAAGAGATCTAATTTTTGATATCTGTATTCATTATACCAAGATACAATTTCACTGTTTGTAAGAATTTGATTTTTTTTAAAATATGAAAAATCAACCTACCCTAGTGACCAGCTATAGGTAAATAGTAGGGCAGACTGGGTACTTTAGCCTTTCTGTGTCAGGTCACTCAATGTGCTACTGGTACTATGTAATCCAGTACTACCTGTTTCATAGTCGGATCATCAGCAACTAAACTGGTGACCCCTGGTGAGGAGGGTGGCTAGACACCCTACAGAATGAAAGACAAAACCGCTAAAACCGGTCATGGTTAACAGAACAATCTACCTGAATCAAATGTTCAGTTTGAAGCTCCATGAAGGCTCCTACGTTTGACCAGAAGGTATTATAGGTATTTTTTCACATGGTCCTATCAAATAGGAATCATTTTTAAACCTAAGCATCACGGGTCGCCACCCACGAACAACAGGTGGCCCCATTGGGGGGGGGGGGGGGGGGGTCTTACCCCTCTGCAGAGGTGAAGTCGGTGCATTCTAACGCCCTAGCCGACAGGGCAGGGCACATCGTCCGAAACACTGTATATATCTATATATAATGGAGATAGATGGCATTTCTGTCTGAAGCCAAAACTACGTCACGGCTTACGTCACAGATTCCACAATAACCTAAAGGATTTATTAATGGGAACATAATTTATAATCAATATAGTTTATACATACATTTTTTTTGTTTACATCTTTTATGCTGGAAAGGATAAATTTTGTTTAAAAACTGTATTTTTATTATTCAGTGTAGTGTATTATCTATTCAACAAATAAAACACTGAATAATAATAAAAAAAAACACCCTTCCTTTTATTTTAATAAACTTTATTACGATAAAAAGGAAGAGTGTTTTTTTTTATTATCATTCAGTGCTTTATTTATCAAAATAAAAGATTTTTTTATCATCTTCTCTCTACAGATTTCTCTATTAAAATAAAAGGAAGAATTTTAAAAAAATATTTTGGCATTGTTGTTTTTTATTACTTTAATTGATTTATTAATTTTACTTGGATACTACCCCTCTAACATTGAATTTTAACTCTCACTCCCCTCAGGTTATATTTTTTTAAAGTTTATTTTTACACGTTTATCTCCCCCTGCCACTAGAGGGTGAATCGCCAACAGGAGGTTGGCGCCAGAATCAAACCCCGGCACTTGTCTGTAGGCCATCGACCTGGATGGAGGCATTTTTTAACAGCATACTTTCTGAAGGACGTTTCAACAGCACACTTATCAGAAGGCTGAGGACCTAAATAGTCAACTTGAAGAGGGCCCCATCCACCGTTAACTTATCACAGAACAGTTACCAGGGAAGGACGCGAAAATAAGCACCTCCAGCCACCTTGCCCATAACCAGCAAACTTTCTAAGGCGTTGTATCAGCATACTACTGAAGGCTGAAGAACGAGAACCGACCTGACGAAGCGTTTAAACAACATTCCAACCAGCGACCAGAATACCCCTGTTATCACCACTTCTCTCCAACGAACAGTATTTAACCTCACAGATAAGTCTTGTAGCAAATGCCAATAAAATTTGCAACAAGTTCTTGTATTATTTTTCAATACATGTTTTAAATTTCCATTGCGTGTTTGTCTTCTTTCGTCCAAATTATTTGCCTACAACTGGGAGATTTAAGAGGCACCCCCCTTTAAACCCGTAATTCCTCAATTCCTTAATTAAGAGGGGCTGAAATCAAAAAATCTCAAGGCAATGCTATTGTTTGTGAATTTCTCCTGCCAACAAAAATACCCCATGCATTGTCAAAGTTGCTCCCATGTAATCAACTTGGTCGAAAGGAACTAATTTCCCCTCAAAGGCCACTATGCCCATGCAATGTGGTGGGATGAAGGGGAGATGTAGAATAATCATGCAAAGTTCCAATTACCATCGAATTGGTAAGACAAGGCAACAAGTAGCTGTAACTCGATACAGATCTAACCTTGTTGCAATCCTACTGCAGAAAACCAGAGTATTTATGAAGCCTCATAACATCATAGTAACCAGCCAGCCAGCCAATCAGAACTGAAAGAATGGAATCGCCCAAACACATGAATGGACTATTCTTGAGTCCCATAAGTACCAGCTGTCTTGGGCACTAGTTCAGTTGTGCTTAGCCAGTTGCTGTTGTCCAAACCAACAGTAGACTGACTGATTGACTTCAATATCTCCAAGGCACTTGATCAATTCACAGAGGAAAAATGGAGCAAATACTACTAGAATATAACGTCTGCAAACAGATAGATAGATGTGATCAGAAATATATATATATATATATATATATATATATATATGGCAATAGCATAATCTTTACAGATCATTGCCGTCCCTCACAATCCCACAACTCCACCACCAGAACCCTTCCTTGCATGAGCCCTCAAATGACTCATCAAACCTGCTGCAGATCTACAAAGTTTGACGCAAATATGACATTGAAAAGACTTCTTCCCCGTTGAATGAGATGATTCAGATGAATCAGATGATAAAATTTGATGCTTATGCACCACCATATGTCTCTTAAGACCAGAAGCCGACTTACAGACCTTGCCACTGATAGCACAAGACACAATATTTACTCCTGGAATCTGCATGGATTGACCCAGGTGAGATTTCCTATGATTGACATAGCCAGCCCTCGAAAGCAAAACTCGACCACATATATATATATATATATATATATATATATATATATATATATATATATATATATATATATATATATACATACATACAGGGTGTTCAGGATAAATTTGACATATTTATATTTGGTTATTTTTCTCCGTAGATTGGAGGTATTAATGGATACTACCCATCATTTAAAAGCTTGGACCCTTCTTCATTCATATACATGATGACAGATAGAATGGATGACTGGAACCCACCTGAATCATGGAAGAAAATAACTTGTATCATGATGATCTGTGCTGGCCATCAAAATAAGGAGATTATGGTTGCTGTACATTGTACAATGCTCCCTGAACACTGTAAAAACAATCAGGCATGAACTGGAGAATTGCAATAGAGACTAGAGGCTATGGCTAGAAGAAAGCAACATAACAGACAATCTGATGGCGTTTGTACAGCATTTTTTCAGAGAGGGTATCAGGTTGAATCCAGATGCCTATGTAGAGTTGCTAAACACTGTACTCAAGCCCTGGATAACAAGGGTAGCCAATGGTAGGCCATATGTATGGCAGCAGGATTCGGTCTCCTACCACACCTCTAGGAAAAGTCAAAAATGTTTGTCGGTGAATTTTTACGACTACACCAGTCCCGATGTTTGGCCTCTGAACTCACCAGATCTTAACGTCATGGATTACTACGTATAGGGAGCTGATGAGAAAGACACCAATCACTGTGCCAGTTCTACAAAAGCCCAGTTAATTGACAGAATTAAGGTAGTTTTTGAGACCCTTCCCAGGGAAACTATAACATCAGCTTGCTCCAGGTTCCCGAGCAGGATTGAGGCTGTGATTGATTCTAATGGTAGTTATTTTGAGTAAAATTTGTTGACAGTAATAAAATATGATTTGACAGTAATGAAATTTCCATGCCTGTTGAAGTTTATTACAATCCATTAAATTTTTAGTTACCAAGCACTTTTTCTTTTTCCTTATGAAACTGTCAAATTTCTCCTGAATTCCATATATATATATTTTTTTTTGGGGGGGGGAGAATATGTGCTTAAATGAAGTCGTACCTAATTTTGAAAGTTAATTAATTAATTAGGCGGGCATACCTATTTAAATGTAAGGCTAAACAAATGTTTAGAAGTAGATATCCTCTTATAGTGACTTCTTGTACACGACAGTATGAGAAGTAAATACACACGCATACATACCTATTTAAATGAAAATGAAAAATCTAATAAGGTCCGGTTGGTGTAGAGGTTACAATACTCGCCTGTCAGCTTGACAGTTGGGTTTCGAATCACGCACAAGGCGGTCTTCCTATCTACAGCTCTGCTGATGAGGCCTAATAGGCCGAAATGCACATACAGAGATTGATTTTTCACGATTTGTTTAGCCTTACATTTAAATAGGTATGCCCGCTTAATTAATTAATTATTATAATATATTATAATTTTGAAAGTTAATTAATTATTAATTAATTAAAAAATGTCGGCTAATAAAAGCCATATCATAAACACACCGCATGTGTATTTACTTCTCATATATATATATATATATATATATATATATTTGATCAGAAATCAATATATATATATATACATATATATAGAGAGATAGACACATAGTTTGTGTGTTCAAAATAGGCCATAACATTAGGAGTGGTAGTACCTGTTAGTGTTCCATGTATAGGTTAAATAGAAAAAAGTTTAAAGAAAATGTGTTTAAAAAAGAAATATTGCATACCCATCAAGAATAAAACAAAAACATCTTTGACCTAAAATAACCCAACAAGGATTGACATGCCATAAAATCCATCCAACCAACCAAAATTCCTCCGCCCTGTCGGCTGGGGCGTTAGAATGCACCGACTGCACCTCTGCAGAGGGGTAAGACTCTCCCAATGGGGCCACCTATAGGCTGTGGGATGCACCGTGATGCTTAAGGATAGAGCCCAGGTGGATGAGCAGTTCATGACATGCAATACTCCACTTTGGCCCTATCTTGGGCTAGACGAGCAGTCAGAGAGCCCCTCCGATCAATCGGCTGGTCACGTCAAGCCCTAGCACCTATATGATTTTCCCAACCCTATTGCCCTTATGGCAAGCCCCACCCCTTTTTATCATATGGGTGCTAGAAGACGGTGGCTGAGGGTCTACATGTCCTGGGAATTACGTTAAACTCTATCTGATGGTGAGGTTCCAGTTTCTGGAGGTTTGGGGAATGTGGAGCACCCCTTCATCACCATTGCTTCCTGGTCCACTCTGACCCAGAGTGGTAGTACCTTGTTAGGGTCCCATCTATGGTGTAAATAGAAAAATGTATTTATAAAAAAATTGTATTATCCATTAAGAATTGATTTATTTCAAAACTTTATCGGCATTAAATGATCCACTGAGGTTGATATGCCGTAAAACAAAACAACCAAAATTCCTGGTACATACAATGATCAGTCAATAATGTTAAGTGTCATCATGAGAGCTTACAGTTTTTCAGTATAAAAAAAGATTTGAACTGCTCCAGTTTTGTCAAATGAATATTGATTATAGAAAAAAAACTAAATTTGTTTGACAAACATTTGTAAACAGATGTTAGCGGGGAAATAGGAAGACAAAAAATATTCCAAAAACATTTGTAAAAGGTGGCAATTACCTCTACCCCACCCCCCAACACCCAGGTAATGAGTATATATATATATATATATATATATATATATATATATATATATATATATATATATATGATAATTGAATCATATTAACACGACCAGACAACTCAGCAAACACCATTTGCGACATCCGGAGCACTGGACAGCTGTTTCGACCTCCTTTGGTCTCATCAGCAGTGCATACCACAATCTCCGCCACTAGAGATTGAACCAGCGACCACAGCGTGAAGAGCGGGGACTCAACACACTGGGCCACCAGCCCATGCCACAAACGGAGAATGCCAAATCATCTAGTCAATGGTAACATTAATTCAAACTGCGCAGCCACCTAACCTGTATTGCAGTGAATCTCATCGCAGGATTACAGAAGGCAGGTCACCCCCAGGACAACGACTTCCCAACAGCTGTCCAGTGCTCCGGATGTCGCAAATGGTGTTTGCCGAGTTGTCTGGTCTTGGTAATATGATTTAATTATCAATTATATATAATTCCTCTATCAAAATTAATATATATATATCATACTAAAGCTGAGCGAATCAATCTTTGTCTCCTAAAACTTTTTTATATATTTAATAACATGAAAGTTATACTAAATTATTCCTTATTTCTAGGATTGTGTTATGTTTAAAACAAATTCCATTTCAATTGGTTCTAATTAGTCATAATTTGCAATCAACTGAAAAACTGACCCGTCTCTTACCTCACATTCTGCTTATCACTTTCCTCCTCTCGATGTATATCTTGATTACTTCCTCATTATATATGTTACCTTCTCATTGAGATAGAGAGAAAGGTGGGGGTTGAAACATATTTGTATGTTACGTTTCATAAGCAACGAGCCTGTAGCGTCAATATCTTGGCTCTTAATAAATTTAAATAGTAGAGTGTTGCATGTCATGGACTGCTCCTCCACCAGGATTTCGTCCTTTAGCATCACAGATTGCCACCCACAGTCAACAGGTGGCACCATTAAGGGGGGGGGTCTTACCCTCCTGCAGAGGTATAGTCGGTGTATTCTAAAGCACCAGCCAACAGGGCTGTAACCGAAAATTATGTCAACAATTAGTCCTACATGCTGAAAATACTTTATATTCGTTCTCTCTGCCGTCGTTGTCTGTGTCATCTGCTAGGTAACTTGGACCTCCACCTGTTGTGTCCATAACAAAAACCCGCCCTGTCGACTGTGACATTAGAATGCACCGACTGCACCTCTGCAGAGGGATAAGACTCCCCCAAATGGGGTCACCTGTTGGCCATGGGTGGCGACCTGTGATTCTTAAGTATGGAGTCTTGGTGGATGAGCAGTCCATGACCTGCAATACTCCACTTTGGCCCTTTCTTGAGCTAGACGGGCCACGTCAATCCCTAGCATCTCTTTATGATTGCCCCAACCCCATTACTCTTATGGCAAACCCCAACCCCCTTTTATCATATGGGTGCTAGAAGGCGGTGACTGCGGGTCTACATATCCTGGGAATTATGTTAAACTCTATCTGATGGTAAGGTTCCAGTTCTGGGGAAGCACCCCTTCATTACCCTTGCTCCCTGGTCCACTTTGACCAGAGTGGTAGGACCTGTTAGGGTCCCATCTATGGGTTAAATAGAAAAACATGTTTATAAACAAAATTGATTATCTATTAAGAATGAATTTATTTCAAAACTTTGTCAGCATTAAATGACCCACTGAGGTTGATATGCCATAAAACAAAACAAGCAACAACGTAACAAAAATAACTTCTACTTTAGTTTGTGGTCAACTCTCTGCTGCTAAAAGTCAATATCACCTCCTCGGCTCCTGGATCCTCACTCGGTCACTGCCCGATTCTAACTAACTTCTTTCAAATTTTTCACTGTCCCCGTTCTCAAATCTTGTTTCCAAATCTCATTCATTCTCGTTTCACACGGGACTTTAAAATTCCTTTGTTTAAGGCTACTCCGTGTCAGATTTATAACCATCTTGACCTCCACCTAACTTCCAGCTTTGCCTAAACCCAGTCCACACGTCTCCTTAGTGGGATTATCACAATTATTAATCTTTATTCTCTTCTTCTTCTACGTTTTCTTTTACTGTTTTTATAAACTTTGTTTGACCAGCACAAGCCAAACCTTCTATTGTATACTTATATATACCTACACCCATATACACATACCCTCCCATATATAATATATATATATATATATATATATATATATATATATATATATATAGATATAGATATAGTATATCCGATTGCTGCTTTAATATACTGTTATTATATTCAATTTAACTGAGGAATAACATCAACTTGGTTAATGTAGAGTTGGGGTCCTGACGAGATCAATTTTTGATTGAAACCATGGTAGACCCTTTATTTTACATATAACAATATTATTAGTATATATATATATATAATATATATATATATATATATATATATATATATTTTTAAAATAAGTGTATTTTGCAGCATTTTTCTTTTATACAAGTTTTGTTGAACTGTACAGACAATTCTTGTCGGACAAGTTTTTGTTGATCCTTTCTAATTTCGGCCATCTTTTTAGTGTCAGGGTGGAACTGGTATAACAGCGCACCAAAGGTTTCAAAACGAGCGCTTTCGGCAATACAGTTTGCCATCATCAGGTAGGAAACGATGGTATGGTTTCATGTCACGTTTTTACGAGAACGAGTAGTAGCAAGGAATTAGAAGTGGGAGTAATAACAATTGGTAGTGGGAGGTTGTAGGAATTGTAGTGGTTCAAGTGAGCGATGCAGTAGTGATTTTTTTGTGGGAGGGGGTGCACATATATATATATATATATATATATATATATATATATGCACACAGATATATATGTACACACAAAACATGTACCTATACCTTATCTCATACCACTTATCTTATTATAATGGAGATTGTGGGTTTGTCTGTCTGTAACCGAAACTATATTACTATACAAGTCACAATTCCTTTATTATTTACATCATATTCTCCATGATTTTATTTTTATTTAAACCTCAATTATTAATAAAAATTGTTTTACATTACTTACACTGTTGACCACATCTACATACTAATAACATGCAATTGTATTTATATATACAAAAAATAGAGGTTACAGTATAAATGGGAAGGCTAATTTGCATATCGATCTTAAAAAATTGATTTTAATAAATATATGCTTAGTATTATGATTTCTAATTGTTTGGTTTTATCTTATTGAATATGAGCAAAATCTCTTCAATAAATCTTAAAAGAAATCCCTTAACAAGAAGAAATAACTGTAATATCATTCTTTACTTCCTATTTTAACTAAACAGCTTAATTAGGAAAATTTACCAATGAAAGACGGGAGTAACGGAAAATGATGGAAGAGTTAGTTTCAAAGTTGTTCTATTTTCAATCATACCCCCTCTGTTCAAAATCTTTTTATCTACATTCTTATTCAGTTTCATTAGCTTTCTAATTTAATATCATATTTTATTATAAAATTTAACTAAAATACTTGCACCCGGAGGGTGCATATATTTGCTAGTTTATATAATTAACTAATACTATCTCTTTATATACTTCCTCACTTGCTGCACCCAATTGAATCGTGCAGGCATGCATTGTGTCATAAAACGTTATTGATTGATTAAACTTAACGGCATGTCATCGGTCACGGGTTATTTTATGCCTAGAGAATGGTGTTTATTGTACATTTTGTATAGTTGTTACTAAAGGGTTTGGTTTTTCTCAATCGGTAGAAGAAGTTCCTGGTGCAATACCGGCCTTGCCAACTCAGCGTATAAGTAACATGAGGATCTGTGCAGTAAAGTAAGGAGCTGATGGTAGGTGTGGCACTTCTCCTCAGACGCCAAAACAATCTCCTTGGTCTAGCGCTAATGAAAAGGGATAGACTCCCTCGCTGTTTGGCTGATACCAACTTTAAGCCACCCCAATGACTTTACTTATTCATTTCTGTATAATACAAATAATTGGCACACAGGTGTATAGTTTCGAGTATTCTTGTCTAATATTTTCAAGTAATCATCTTTTTATTATTTCTCCCACCCTGAACGTTGACCTGTATTGACCATGTGAATACCCTCCATCAAGCATCTAACATACTCTGAGCACCTTGCAACACTTGGCATGGATACATTGAAGCTTCAAAGCCCGAGTCACTCCCTTTCTTCCGCCTGTGGTATCATGGGAAGAAAACATATCCATTTCTGATGTTTCTACTCTTGTGAAGAAATTTTGAACTTCTGTGTTTTTATCTAGTTATTTTAATTACCAGTTGTCATTTATCCGTAACTGGCTGACCTAGAATGAGAGCTCTGACCTGACTTGCTCTAGGGTCAATTTTGGACAGTCTCACTTTTAATTAGAGGGTGTAGCAAGATGATAATGGTCGAAAGATTAAGGAACAGAGTATTAATATATAGATAGTAATTAGTCCGTTTTATTGCATGTCAACATTTGTTCTGGTCATTTAAACAGTGATGGTTTCCAATTTTATATGGTACAATGATTTATTGTCACAATCAACAGATCTATTAGACCTATTGATGGGACCCTAACATGTACTACCCACTTCGAGTCAGAGTGGACCTGGCAGTAATGAAAATGGATGGGTGACACAATCACTCTGCAGAGCTCCAGAACTGGAGCCTTACCAACAGATCCAATTTAGGGTCATATCCAGTATATGTAATAATATCAGCAGTTGTAGTTTGGCTTGGTTCATCTAATGGCATATCAACTCCTTATGGGTCATTCAATGCAAAGATTAGATTCATTTATTAATATTTGGCTATAATCATAAGGATGTTTGCAAAATTCCATTTGAATAAGTTTTTTATTTTGTTCCTTATTTATTTGCACATAGGTTTCAAGTATTCCTATCTAATACAAATAATTTGCACACTGTTATATTGGTTCAAGTATTCCTATCTAATACAAATAATTTGCACACTGTTATATGGTTTCAAGTATTCCTATCTAATACAAATAATTTGCACACTGTTATATGGTTTCAATTATCCTATCTAATTACAAATAATTTGCACACTGTTATATGGTTTCAAGTATTCCTATCTAATACAAATAATTTGCACACTTATATGGTTTCAAGTATTCCTACTTAATACAAATAATTTGCACACTGTATATGGTTTCAAGTATTCCTATCTAATACAAAATAATTTCACACAGTATAATGGTTTCAATGATTCCTATCTAATACAAATAATTTGCACACAGTTTATATGTTTCAAGTATTCCTATCTAATACAAATATTACACACAGTTATATGGTTTCAAGTATTCTTATCTAATACAAATAATTTGCAACAGTTATATGTTTCAAGTATTCCTATCTAATACAAATAATTTGTAACTTTATTTCAAGTATCCTATCAATACAAATAATTTGTACACAGTTATATGGTTTCAAGATATTCTTATCTAATACAAATAATTTGCACACAAGTTATATTGTTCAAGTATTCTTATCTAATACAAATAATTTGCACAGCAGTTATATGGTTTCAAGTATTCTTATCTAATACAAATAATTTGCACACAGTTATATGGTTTCAAGTATCTTATCTAATACAAATAATTTGCACACAGTTATATGGTTTCAAGTATTCTTATCTAATACAAATAATTTGTACACAGTTATAGTTTCAAGTATTCCTATCTAATACAAATAATTTGCACACAGTTATATGTTTCAAGTATTCCTATCTAATACAAATAATTTGCCACACAGTTATATGTTTCAAGTATTCCTATCTAATACAAATAATTTGCACACAGTTATATGGTTTCAAGTATTCCTATCTGATACTATAATTGTACACAGTTATATGGTTTCAAGTATTCCTATCTAATACAAATAATTTGCACACAGTTATATGGTTTAAAGATTCCTATCTAATATAAATAAATTGCACACGATATATTCAAGTATTTCTTATCTAATACAAATAATTTGCACACAGTTATATGGTTTCAAGTATTCCTATCTAATACAAATAATTTGCACACAGTTATATGGTTTCAAGTATTCCTATCTAATAAATAATTGCACACATTTTATATGGTTCAAGTATTCCTATCTAATAAAATAATTTGCACACAAGTATATGGTTTCAAGTATCTTATCTAATACAAATAATTTGACACAGTTATATGTTTCAAGTATTCTTATCTAATACAAATAATTTGCACACATTATATGGTTTCAAGGTATTCTTATCTAATACAAATAATTTGACACGTATATATTTCAAGTATTCCTATCTAATATAAATAATTTGCACAACAGTTATATGGTTTCAAGTTATTTCCTATCTGATACAAATAATTTGCACACAGTTATATGGTTCAAGTATTCCTATCTAATACTAAATAATTTTGCACACAGTTATATGGTTTCAAGTATTCTTATCTAATACAAATAATTTGCACACAGTTATATGGTTTCAAGTATTCCTATCTAATACAAATAATTTGCACACAGTTATATTGGTTTCAAGTATTCCTATCTAATACAAATAATTTGCACACAGTTATATGGTTTCAAGTATTCCTATCTAATACAAATAATTTGCACACAGTTATATGGTTTCAAGTATTCCTATCTAATACAAATAATTTGCACACAGTTTATAGGGTTTCAAGTAATCTCTATCTAATACCAAATAATTTGCACACAGTTATATGTGATTTCAAGTATTCCTATCTAATACAAATAATTTGCACACAGTTATATGGTTTCAAGTATTCCTATCTAATACAAATAATTTGCACACAGTTATATGGTTTCAAGTTATTCCTATCTAATACAAATAATTTGTACACAGTTATATGGTTTCAAGTATTCCTATCTAATACAAATAATTTGCACACAGTTATATGGTTTCAAGTATTCTTATCTAATACAAAATAATTTTGCAGTACGGCTTCTCTCTGGACTGAATCTGACCCAACTTCTCTACATGACCACTTTTCAATTCTTCAGCCAGAGTCACACCCTTATTTCCGCCCGTGGTGTCATGGGGGAAAAAATATCTGTTTCTGATACTTCTACGTGCGAGAAAATTTGGAACTTCAGGTTTTTATCTAGTTATTTTAATTAATAGCAGTTATTCATCCGTAAACTGGCTGACCTAGAATGAGAGCTCTGACCTAACTTGCTCTGGGGTCAATTTTCAAACTGATCGTTTGCGACTCTCTTGGCTGCTAAAAACATTATTTTTCTTTCTGCAGAAATTAGACTCACATTTTTTCTTTATTCAATTTAAATTTAATATAAACCGTCATTATGTTACAACATTTAGAATTTGCATCACCAGTCTGGAACCCTTCTCTCACTCAGATCATTGACCTAAGTGAAACTGTTCAGAGAGACGTGCAGCCATGTGAATACCTCCATCAAGCATCTAACCATACTCTGAGCACCTTACTGTCCTTGCAGGATACATTGAAGCTCCAGCATCTGGCAACTGACTTGGTAAACACCTACAAAATTATTTACCATCTTGCCAACAGCAACCCTGAGCACCTTGTTGATTTCCATGTGTCTGACACACATGGGGTATTAGGGCAGGTCGATTTTTTTAAATTCATTTAGAATATCAAATTCTCTCAAACAGCAAAACTTACATGTTGTATAATGAATACTGTTACCAAAAACTAGATTCTCTTACTTGCACCATTTATTTGATTTTGGTTTGTTTTTGTTTTACGGCATTATCAACCGCAGTGGCGTCATTTAATGCTGGATAAAGTTTTGAAATAAATTCAATTCTTAATGGATAATACAATTTTTTTTATAAATACATTTTTTTATTTAACCCATAGATAGGACCTAACAGTACTACCACTCCGGGTCAGAGGACCAGGAGCAATAGGGATGAAGGGGTGTCCACATTCCCCAAACCTCCAAAACTGGAATATCACCATCAGACAGAGTTATAACGTCATTCCCAGGACATGTAGGCCTGCAGCCACCGCCTTCTAGCATCCATATGATAAAAAGGGGTGGGCTTGCCATAAGGCAATTAGGTTGGGAAAAATCATATAGGTACTAGGGCTTGACGTGACAGCCGATTGATCGGAGGAGCCTCTCCGACCGCCCGTCTAGCCCAAGATAGAGCCAAAGTGGAGTATTGCAAGTCATGAACTGCTCATCCACCTGGGTTCTATCCTTAGCATCACGGTGTCGCCACCTACGGCCAACAGGTGGCCCCATGGGGGAGTCTACCCCTCTGCAGAGGTGCAGTCGGTGCATTCTAATTTTTTTAAATTACACAAGGAGTTGATAAGTTTGAGTAATAGTATATCATAACAAATTGAAGCGCGTGGTGTAATGGTTAAAGTCATAGGAAATGGACTCGTTATCTCTCTCCCNTCGATACAATATTCCTGATATGTTTGAATTCTCCTTTATCTTCAGCGTTCTATATATTATTCTTGATGTTGTGGTGTTCTGCTTTCCATATCCTGAATGTTTGTTAATGTCTCCCTTTCTCCAAGCGTTCTTATATTATTCTGATGTTGTGCTTCATGCTTCCAATATTCCTGAATGTTTGTTAATTCTCCTTTTCTCAAGGCGTTCTTATATTATTCTGATAGCAAATATATGCACCGCCCGGGTGCAAGTATTTAAGTTTAATGTAATAAAATATTGTATTAATCAGAAAGGCTAATGAAACTAAATAAGAATGCAGATAAAAAGATTTGAAACAGAGGGAGTAATAATAAAAATAGACAACTGAAACTTACTCTTCCATCACTCTCGTCTTTCATTGTTATTTTTTTCTAATTTAAGTATTTAGTTAAAAGAGGAAGTAAATAAAAAATGACAGTTATTTCATCTTGTTAATGGATCTCATTTAAGATTCATTGAAGAGATTTTGCTTATATTCATTTAAGATAAAACCAAACAGTTAGAAATCAATAATACTAAGCACATATTTATTAAATTCGATTTTTAATATTAATATGCAAATTAGCCTTTCCCATTCACACTGTAAACCACTATTTTGTTGTATATATAAATATAATAGCATGTTTCAGTATGTAGACATGGTTAACAGTATTAATAATGTAAAATAATTTTATTAATAATTGAGGTTTAAATAAAAAATAAAATCATAGAGAATGTGATGTCAATAACTAAGGGAATTGTGACTTGAATAGTCATATAGTTTCGGTTACAGACAGAAAAACACACAATCTCCATTATAATAAGATGTTGTAGTTCTATTCCCTCCATTGTTATCTTTCTCCCGTTTTCATCTCGAGCATGGCACACTTTTCAATTCCAAATTCCATTCCTATATCTTGCTGCATTTTCTAGGTACTGGCAAAATGAGCCTAAAATGCGTTTTTGACAAATGACTTAGCCCCTCCCCCTACAGAAAATAATTTACCAAAAATCAGAGAATTATCGGATTTTAATGAAATTTTCAGTGTTTATTTATCAATGAACGATCTTTATAATGCATTTTTATTTTATTTCAAAACTTTCTCATTTTTCTTCAGGTCACTTAATTTTGACCCCCCCCCCCTTATGTTGGGGGTGTAACATTTTTTGAATTGGTCTTTATTTTGTACTAATTTACAGTATAAATAATGAGATAAAAGACCAAAGTTATGAATAGAAACAAAAAAAAATTTTACGGTGGCTTTTCTATGAGAAAATAAGTACTGAAAATTGAAAAATAGAATGTAAAAAAAATAATAAATGATTAATTTTTTTGGAGATTTCTTTTTTACTCATTTCAATAATTATTTAATTGGCTATTATTTATAATAATTAAAAAAAATTTAATAAAAGAAAAATTATACATTTGATATTTTTTTCTGCTTAAAAAGGGGGGGGGTACATTTTCAATCAAGTTTTTCTTCAAAACTTATTTACTTTCGTCTAAAAAGATAAGGTTTGCATTAAAGTAGATATTTATTTCTAGAATCTAAAAAATATAACATTTAAAACTTAACATCAGGCTTTTCACATTTTAAATGATTTTATATATTAATTTCATAGCAAAAATACTAAATTAAAGTTTTGAAATAAAATAACTGACGCATTATAAAATTCACTAATTGTTAAATCAATACTGAAATTTCATTAAAATCGGATAATTACCTGATTTTGGTAAAATTTTTTGCAATTGTGAATGTTACATTAAAATTGGTAAACAAGCGCGTACAACCATTGAAAAATAGACAGAATGGCAGATTGCATCAAAATTGACCAAACAACAAATCGTTTTAAATCTATTAAAAATAAACTGCATCTATGATATTTTCTTCTTTTTTTTTAATGATCATTATGTACTACTATTTGATTTAGACAAAGTTTGACCTTAAATAATAGATTTGATTATTTTTAATTCGTTTTAAAATTTCGTAGCAGACGATTTTATTGCCAGTACCTCTACAAGGGTTTCCTGCTCTTTTTCATTTTTGGCAAAATCTTGATATCATCCATATACATAACGTGGTTTATTTTTTCCTCTGATTTTATAAATTTGTTGCACCCTACACATTTCCTGAGTAAGTAATTTAATGACACTGTAAGAAGGATGCAAAGTTATTAGTAAAAGAGTTACATATATAAAGGGTACACAAATAAAGATAAAGACACATTCATGAATGGTACATTATAACATATAAAAGAGTACAGACATGAGACTAGCGATAGTCCATGCTGTGAAGACTTACAGTAATGTAAGGGGGGGGCGGAGCCCCAACGAGAGGGGTTAGATAAAATCTACCCCATGTGGCTCGTAGTTGCTGAAACAGGAAAAGAGGGAGAAAGGGTTTGAACCCGGCGCTTAAATACTATGATGCCCTAGCGGGCACCAGCAAACTAAAAGGGGCAGACAACTCCACCAGGCAAATACAAACTAACGCTACAACACCATTGCTATAACAAATAGCAGTTGCAAGAAATTATTGTGTACAGTGCTTTTGTGTTAAGTTTTATGGGCCATCCTTTGGCCTTAAGCAAAAGCGCTTGTCCTGTGGAATTGGATCACTGGTAAAGAGTCCCTCGATAATGAATCCTTTGGTTCCTCTGGTAATTGTATAAGTCCTTCCTGAATATTGGTAAAATCTGGTAATCCTGTCCATCCTCAGTGAGTTGAATTGTAATTATGACCAGTGGGGTAGTAGGTTAAATTAGTGTGTCTTCCATGCAGTATGGTTAGTGATTGGCCTGCAGGAACAACTCACATAACCTTGGGTAGTCTATAAATCCATATACAAATTATTCTCGTTTTTCCTCTAAGCAATTTTTTTTTAACCGGTGAATTGGATTTTCTGCCATAAATACTAATATCATTTTATTTTTACAAAACGTTTTAATTTTTTTTTTCATCTTTTCATTGGGGTTTTTAATTGTACATATGTATCATCTTCCCCTCCCTCAAAATATGTAAATATGGGTTAGGTGTAGGAATTTCATAGAGTGAATGAATGTTTTGGTGACTGTGGTGCGAATTGGTTTTATGGTGAATGAAAATTGTCGAAAGAATCGGGTCACGAATGAGAATAGTTAAGTTAAAAAGATAGGATAGTGAAGACCAGCCTCTTACCCCACCCCCTTTAGGCCTTGTGCCAAATTTATGTATATATATCTATATCCATAATAAATATCTATATACAAAATATTCCAACACTTAGGTGTACTACAAAATATCAAAAGGTGCATGTATCATACATAGAATAATGTACAAATGTCAGGAAAATGCTAACAGTGTATGAATCTATGATAATATATGTGGAGGATCCGTGGTGTAATGGTTATCATCGCTAGGAAATGGACACAAGTGAGACAAGTTCAAATCCAGGACTTATGCTATTAGCATTTCATATAGTTAGTACTAATGGTAAAAGAACAATTTCCTCGTAAATTCCTACCATAAAATAAACTGAACTCCCATTTTATGTCCGTGTTTTGCAATAAATGTTTTGTTTTTTTTACACCTGTTATTTTACAATACTAAATATATTTTATTTATTTATTCTAATATTCACTTCAATGTGTTATATTCTAAAAGTTTTTATTTTGTGAGAATAGTGTTAGTTTTAAAGTGGGGGCTCGTTTACAATTTAGGCATAAATTGGATCCTCTTTAGGACCGAAATTTTGTTTTTCATTAACGATGATTAAATCTGACAATTTTTATTTTAGAGTACCAAAGCCAAAAAAAAAAAAAAAAGAAAATAACAACAACAAAATGAACCCCCACTTTAAAACTAACCATTCTCACAAAATAAAAACTTTTTAGAATAACACATTTAAGTGATATTAGAATAATAAAGAAATATATTTAGTATTGTAAAATAACGGGTGCAAAAAACAAAACATTTATTGCAAAAAACACGGACATAATGAGGGTTCAGTTTATTTTATGGTAGGAATTTACGAAGGAACTTGTTCTTTTTACCGTACTATTACCCTTGGGAAATGTATAAATCTAACTATTCTCCCTCCAGCTATGGGTAAATAGTAGAGGCGACTGGACTCTTAACTGGTTTAGGCGAAAAAAGAAAAACTTTGAATTTTAACCTGTTAAACCCCACAAAAGAAATTGACCTGTGTTCACATCCTACTTGTGCGGAGGGTTGGTAAATATATATGTGTGTATAGAGGGGGATATCAGATATAGTGTGGGCAAATTACAGGAAGCATGGAGGTTTGGAAGGATGCAGTGTGTCGGCAGCTAACAACTGATCAGATAGTTTTGTTCCATGCTTCACAGGGAAAGATGTTTCCAAAAAGTCATGGGAATTGTGCTGTTTTCTGACTTTGTAGGCATGCCACTAGAGTAGGTCGATTTTGGAACTGTAATGTATTCTATGTTGTGAAAGTTGCAAATTTACATAAGAATTACCACACAAAAGATTTTTCTTCAAAACTTTTCTTTCCTTTGAGGAAAATTAGATTTCAATCTTTTTAAAATGTTATCACTGTTAAAACTTAATTAATGAATAAAAAGTAGCATATCAGAGTGTTGGTGGTGATGGGGGGGGATATTTTCAATTTTTAATTCTAGTTAGAATATTCTAATTGTTTCATTTTAAAATAAGAGTATTTTTCTGTTTTAAATGTTGAAATTGCTAGTTTTCTAACCAATTTCTGGCCAAATGTTAAGATAGGAATACTTGAAACCATTATACTACATGCAAATTATTTGTATTAGATAGAAATACTGAAACCATATAACTGTGTGCAAATTATTTGTATTAGATAGACAATACTTGAAACATATAACTGCATGCATAATTATTTGTATTAGATAGCAAAACTTGAAACCATATAACTGCACTGCAAAATATACTTCTGTATTAGATAGCAATTATACTTTTTCGGCAAACCCATAATACTCATGCAAAACTATATTTCGTATTAGACTAAGACAATAGACTTATAAACCATATAACTCTCATGCAAATCATTCTTTGTAATTAGAATAGAAATAACTTCGAATACCATATACTACCTGCATTGAAACTTATTTGTATTAGATAGAAATACGTTGAAAACCATTATATACTTCACTCTCATGCATACTATTTATTTTGACTACACTTAGAAATACCTTGAAACCCATTATAACTGTGCTGCAAATTATTTGTATTAGAAGAAATTACTTTTGAAACCATATAACTGCCATGCAAATATTTGTATTAGATAGAAATACTTGAAACCATATAACCTCATCAAATTATTTTATTGAAGAAATACTTGAAAACCATATAACTGTGTGCAAATTATTTGTATTAGCATAGAAATACTTGAAACCACTATAACTCATGGCAAATTATTTGTTTAGATAGAAATACTTTGAAACCATATAACCCTCATGCAAATATTTGTATTAGATAGAAATACTTGAAACCATATAACTGTGTGCAAATTATTTGTATTAGATAGAAATACTGAAACCATATAACTGCTGTGCAATTATTCTGTATAGATAGAAATACTGCGAAACCATATAACCTTTCATCTGCGAACATTATTTGTTATTAGCATAGATATATACTTTGAAAACCATATATACTGTGTGTGCAAATTATTGTATTGGATAGAATACTTGAAAACCATATAAACCTCATGCACAATTTTTGATTAGATAGAAATACTTGAAACCATATAACCTCAGTGCAATTATTGTATTTAGATAGAATACTTGAAACACATATATACTGTGTGCAAATTATTTTGTATTAGATAGAAATACTTGAAACCATATAACTGCATGCACAATTATTTGGATTAGAAGAATACTTGAAACCATATAACTGGTGCCCAAATCTATTTGTATAGATAGAAATATCTTGACAACCCATATAACTGCTTGCAAATTATTTGTATTTAGATAGAAAAACTTGAAACCATATAACCTCCTGCAAACTATTTGTATAGTCATAGAAACTACTGCAAACATATTCAACTACATGCAAAATTATTTGTATTAGATAGAAATACTTGAAACCATATAACTGTGTGCAAATTATTTGTATAGATAGAATTACTGAAACCATATAACTGCATGCAATATTATTTGTATTAGATAGAAATACTTTGAAACATATAAACCTCATGCAAATTTATTTTATTAGATAGAAATACTTTTGGAAACCATATTAACTACATGCAAATTATTTGTATTAGCATAGAAATACTTGAAACCACTAAACCTCAGGCAAAATTATTCTGTATTAGATAGAAATTACTTGGAACCATATAACTGGTGTGCAAATTATTTGTTATTAGATAGAATACTGAAACATATTTAACTGCCATGCAAAAATATTTGTATTAGATGAGAAATACTTGAAACCATATTACACTGGCATGCAAATTATTTGTATTAGATAGAAATTACTTCTGATAATATAACGTGTGCAATTTATTTGTATAGATATGGGCCGGTTAGTTCCAGTCGGGATAGAGCGTTCGGCGAGAAACCGCAAGGCTTCCTTAGTTCGAGTACGGTCCTCGCCAAACTCAGCGTATGAGTAGCACAGCGGATCTGTACCGGTAAAGTAAGGACTATGGTAGGTGTGGCGCTCCGCCTCAGACGCCAAAACAATCTCCTTGGTCTAGCGCCTATTGAAAAGGGATAGGATCCCTCACTACTGGCTGATACCGACTTTAGGCCGCCCGACCAACTCTTATGTATTATATATAGATAGGATTATACTTGGCAAACCATCATAACTGCCGTGCAAATTATCGTTGTATTAGTAGGAATACTTGAAACCATATAAACTGTGTATAAAATTTATTTGATTAGATAGGAATACTTGAAACCATATAACTGTGTACAAATTATTTGTAATTAGTAGGAATACTGAAACTATAAACGTGTGTGTACAAATTATTTGTATTAGCATAGAATACTTGAAACAATATAACTGCCAAATTATTTGTATTTAGGTAGAATACTTGAAACAATATAACTGTGTACAAATTTATTTGATTAGCGTTAGGGAATACTTGAAACCATATAACTGTAGTGCAAATTATTTGTAGTAGATACAAAAATACTTGAAACCATATAACTGTTTTGCAAATTATTTGTATTTAGATAGAAATACTTTGAAACCATATAAACTGTGTGGGCAAATTAGGCTGTATTAGATAAAGAATACTTGAAACCCCATATAACTGTTTTGCCAAATTAGCTTGTATTAGATAGAAATACTTAAACCATCATAACTGTGCTACAAATTATTTTGTATTAGATAGGAATACTGAAACCATACAACTGTGTGTAAATATTTGTATTAGATGGAATACTTGGAAACCATTAATAACATGCTGTGCAATATTTGTATTAGCATAGGAATACTTGAAACCATATAACTGTGACAATTATTGGTATTAGATAGGAATACTTGAAACCATATAACTTGTGTACAAATATTGTGTATTAGATAGGATACTTGAAAACATATAACTGTGTACAAATTATTGTATTTAAGATAGGAATACTTGAAACCATATAACTGTGTGGAAAATCCGCTTCTTTCTTTCTTTTCTTTCTTCTCTTATTCATTTATTTTAATTCATCTTCTACATGTTATGTTTTCTTTCTTATACTCTTTTATTTCATCTTCTCTTTCTTTCTTTCTTCTTTTCTTTCTTTCTTTCTTTTGTTATCCGCCCTTACTTACACTTTCTTTCTTTCTTTCCTTCTTTATTTCTTTTTTATCTTTCTGTCTCTTTTCCTTTCTTTCTTTCTTTTCTTCCTTTCTCTCTTGTGGGGAATACTTGAAACCATATACAGCAGACAAAAACGTTTTTATTTAAATTCCCAGACATCAGGTTGAAAAAATCAGACGAGGAGTCCGAACGAAAAAAAACACGAAAAATACTAATCAACGGTATTTCATCTCCCATGAAAATCTCTAATATCCATTAATCTCATACATTTACCAGTGGACTAACTCCCTTTAAATCTATCACCTAATTTTGTTCTCAGAAATCTCACCAACTTAATTATCAATCGCCAGGAAAAATCAAAACATCATTTTGTCTTACAATTTGTTATATATATATTTACCAACCCTTCCCGCACAAGTAGGATGCGACACAAGGGTCAATTTCTAAGCGGAGTTTAACAGGTTTGAATTCAGAGTTTTCCCTTCTCTAGACCGGTTGCCTAACCAAGGTTAAAGAGCCCCGTCTGCCCTACTATTTACCGATAGCTGGAGGGAGGAATTCATACCTTTCCCCACAGGGTATTAGCGCTAGTGAAATGCAATTACCACATCCAGCGATTTGAACTCGGGCAACGAGTCCATTTCCTATGACTTTAACCATTACCACCACGCGCTTCAATTTGTCATGATATTACTATTACTTCAAAACTTATCAACTCCTTGTGTAATTTAAAAAATTAGAAGTGCACCGACTGCACCTCTTGCAGAGGGTAAAGACTCCCCCATGGGCCACCTGTTGGCCGTAGTTGGCGACCCGTGATGCTTAAGGATAGAACCCAGGTGGATGAGCGCAGTTCAGACTTGCAATACTCCACTTTGGCTCTATCGTTGGGCTAGACGGCGGTCGGAGAGGCCTCCTCCGATCCAATCGGCTGGTCCACGTCAAGCCACCTAGTACCTTCATATGATTTTCCCAACCTTATTGCCCTTATGGCAAGGCCCCACCCCTTTTTATCATATGGATGCTAGAAGGCGGTGGCTGCAGGCCTACATGTTCCTGGGATGACGTTAAACTCTGTCTGATGGTGAGATTCCAGTTTTGGAGGTTTGCGGGGAATGTGGGAGCACCCCTTCATCACCATTGCTCCCTGGTCCACCTCTGACCCGGAGTGGTAGTACCTTGTAGGGTCCTATCTATGGGTTAAATAGAAAAAATGTATTTATAAAAAAAATTGTATATCCAGTAAAATTGAATTTATTTCAAAACTTATCAGCATTAAAATGGACCCACTGCGGTGAATTGCCGTAAAACAAAACCAAACCAAAATCCAATATAAATGGTGCAAGTAAAGAGATCTAGTTTCGTAAACAGGTATTCAATTATACCAACATGTAAGTTTTTGCTGTTTTTGAGGAATTTGAGATTCTAATATTAAAAATCGACCTGCCCTAATACCCATGGTGTCAGACACATGGAAATCAACAAGGTGCTCAGGCGTTGCTGTGGCAAGATGGTAAATAATTTGTAGGTGTTTACCAAGTCAGTTGCCAGATGCTGCCGAGCTCCAATGAACCCAGCCAGGACAGTATAGGTGCTCAGAGTATGTTAGCATGCTTGATGGAGGGTATCTCACATGGCTGCCACGTCTCTTCTGAACCGGTTTCACTTAGGTCAATGATCTGAGTGAGAGAAGGGTTCCCGACTGGTTGATGCAAATTCTAAATGCTTTGTAAATAATGAACCGGTTATATTATAATTTAAATTGATAAAAACAAAAAGTGAGTCTAATCTCTGCAGAAAGAAAAATAATGTTTTTAGCAGCCAGAGAGTCGCAAGACGATTCAGTTGAAATTGACCCCAGAGCAAGTTAGGCAGAGCTCTCATCTAGGTCAGCAGTTACGGATGAATAACTCTATAATTAAAATTAAGACTAGATAAAAAAACTGAAGTTTCCAAATTTCTTCGCCAACGGTAGAAGTATCAGAACAAGATATTTTTCTCCCCATGGACACCACGGGCGGAAATAAGGGGTGTGATCTGGCTGAGAAGTGAAAAGTGGTCATGTAGAGAAAGTTGGGTTCAAGATTCAGTCCAGAGAGAGCCGTACTGCAAATTATTTGTATAGGATAAGAATACTTGAAAGCCATATCAACTGGTGTGCAAATTATTTGTATTAGATAGGAATACTGAAACCATATAAACTGTGTACAAAATTATTTGTATTAGGATAGGAATACCTTTAAACCATATAAACTGTGTGCAAATTATTTGTATTCAGATAGGAATATTGAAACCATATAACTGTGTGCAAATTATTTGCAGTACGGCTTCTCTCTGGACTGAATCTTGACCCAACTTCTCTACATGACCACTTTTCACTTCTCAGCCAGAGTCACACCCTTATTTCCGCCCGTGGTGTCATGGGGAGAAAAATATCTGTTTCTGATACTTCTACCGTTGCGAAGAAAATTTGGAACTTCAGGTTTTTATCTAGTTATTTTAATTAATAGCAGTTATTCATCCGTAACTGGCTGACCTAGAATGAGAGCTCTGACCTAACTTGCTCTGGGGTCAATTTCAAACTGATCGTTTGCGACTCTCTGGCTGCTAAAAACATTATTTTTCTTTCTGCAGAAATTAGACTCACATTTTTTTTTATTCAATTTAAATTTAATATAAACCGATCATTATGTTACAACATTTAGAATTTGCATCACCAGTCTGGAACCCTTCTCTCACTCAGATCATTGACCTAAGTGAAACTGTTCAGAGAGACGTGCAGCCATGTGAATACCCTCCATCAAGCATCTAACATACTCTGAGCACCTTACTGTCCTTGGCATGGATACATTGAAGCTCCAGCATCTGGCAACTGACTTGGTAAACACCTACAAAATTATTTACCATCTTGCCAACAGCAACCCTGAGCACCTTGTTGATTTCCATGTGTCTGACACACATGGGTATTAGGGCAGGTCGATTTTTAAATTCATTTAGAATATCAAATTCTCTCAAACAGCAAAACTTACATGTTGGTATAATGAATACTGTTACCAAAAACTAGATCTCTTACTTGCACCATTATTTGATTTTGGTTTGTTTTGTTTTACGGCATATCAACCGCAGTGGGTCATTTAATGCTGATAAAGTTTTGAAATAAATCAATTCTTAATGGATAATACAATTTTTTTTATAAATACATTTTTCTATTTAACCCATAGATAGGACCCTAACAGGTACTACCACTCCGGGTCAGAGTGGACCAGGGAGCAATGGTGATGAAGGGGTGCTCCACATTCCCCAAACCTCCAAAACTGGAATCTCACCATCAGACAGAGTTTAACGTCATTCCCAGGACATGTAGGCCTGCAGCCACCGCCTTCTAGCATCCATATGATAAAAAGGGGTGGGGCTTGCCATAAGGGCAATAAGGTTGGGAAAATCATATAGGTACTAGGGCTTGACGTGACCAGCCGATTGATCGGAGGAGGCCTCTCCGACCGCCCGTCTAGCCCAAGATAGAGCCAAAGTGGAGTATTGCAAGTCATGAACTGCTCATCCACCTGGGTTCTATCCTTAAGCATCACGGGTCGCCACCTACGGCCAACAGGTGGCCCCATGGGGGAGTCTTACCCCTCTGCAGAGGTGCAGTCGGTGCATTCTAATTTTTTAAATTACACAAGGAGTTGATAAGTTTTGAGTAATAGTATATCATAACAAATTGAAGCGCGTGGTGTAATGGTTAAAGTCATAGGAAATGGACTCGTTGCCCCGAGTTCAAATCCTGGATGTGGTAATTGCATTTCACTTAGCGCTAATACCCTTGGGAAAGGTATGAATTCTCCCTCCAGCTATGGGTAAATAGTAGGGCAGACGGGGCTCTTTAACCTTGGTTAGGCAACCGGTCTAGGAGAAGGAAAACTCTGAATTCAAACCTGTTAAACTCCGCTTAAGAAATTGACCTTGTGTCGCATCCTACTTGTGCGGAAGGGTTGGTAAATATATATATAACAAATTGTAAGACAAAAATGATGATTTTGATTTTTCCTGCGATTGATAATTAAGTTGTGAGATTTCTAGAACAAAATAGGTGATAGATTTAAAGGAGTTAGTCACTGGTAAATGTTGAGTTAATGGAATATTAGAGATTTTCATGGGAGATGAAATACCGTTGTTTAGTATTTTTTCGTTTTTTCGTTCGGACTCTCGTCTGATTTTTCAACCTGATGTCTGGGAATTTTAAATAAAAACGTTTTGTCTGCTGTATATGGTTTCAAGTATTCCCAAGAGAGAAAGGAAGAAAAGAAGAAAGAAAGGAAAAGAGACAGAAAGATAAAAAAGAAATAAAGAAGGAAAGAAAGAAAGAAAGTGTAAGTAAGGGCGATAAACAAAAGAAAGAAGAAAGAAAAGAAAGAAAGAAAGAAAGAAAGAATGAAATCAAAAGAGTATAAGAAAGAAAACATACATGTAGAAGATGAATTAAAATAAATGAATAAAGAAAGAAAGAAAGAAAGAAAGAAAGCGGATTTTCACACAGTTATATGGTTTCAAGTATTCCTATCTAATACAAATAATTTGTACACAGTTATATGGTTTCAAGTATTCCTATCTAATACAAATAATTTGTACACAGTTATATGGTTTCAAGTATTCCTATCTAATACAAATAATTTGTACACAGTTATATGGTTTCAAGTATTCCTATCTAATACAAATAATTTGCACACAGTTATATGGTTTCAAGTATTCCTATCTAATACAAATAATTTACACACAGTTTATGGTTTCAAGTATTCCTATCTAATACAAATAATTTGTACACAGTTATATGGTTTCAAGTATTTCTATCTAATACAACTAATTTGCAAACAGTTATATGGTTTCAAGTATTCTTATCTAATACAACTAATTTGCACACAGTTATATGGTTTCAAGTATTTCTATCTAATACAAATAATTTGCAAACAGTTATATTTTCAAGTATTTTTATCTACTACAAATAATTTGCACACAGTTATATGGTTTCAAGTATTCCTACCTAATACAAATAATTTGTACACAGTTATATTGTTTCAAGTATTCCTACCTAATACAAATAATTTGCAGTTATATTGTTTCAAGTATTCCTATCTAATACAAATAATTTGTACACAGTTATATAGTTTCAAGTATTCCTACCTAATACAAATAATTTGTACACAGTTATATGGTTTCAAGTATTCCTATCTAATACAAATAATTTATACACAGTTATATGGTTTCAAGTATTCCTACCTAATACAAATTTTGCACGCAGTTATATGGTTTCAAGTATTCCTATCTATATATATAATAAAGTTGTCGGGGCGGGCCTAAAGTCGGTATCAGCCAGTCAGTGAGGGAGTCTATCCCCTTTTCAATAGCGCTAGACCAAGGAGATTGTTTTGGCGTCTGAGGCGGAGCGCCACACCTACCATCAGCTCCTTACTTTACCGTACAGATCCCTGTGCTACTCATACGCTGAGTTGGCGAGGACCGGTATCGAACTAGGAACCTTGCGGTTTCTAGCCGAACGCTCTACCGACTGAACTAACCCGGCCCATATCTAATACAAATAATTTGCACACAGTTATATTATAAAGTATTTCTATCTAATACAAATAATTTGCATGCAGTTATATGGTTTCAAGTATTTCTATCTAATACAAATAATTTGCATGCAGTTATATGGTTTCAAGTATTTCTATCTAATACAAATAATTTGCACACAGTTATATGGTTTCAAGTATTTCTATCTAATACAAATAATTTGCATGGTTATATGGTTTCAAGTATTTCTATCTAATACAAATAATTTGCATTTATATGGTTTCAAGTATTTCTATCTAATACAAATAATTGCAGCAAGTTATTGGTAGTTATATGGTTTCAAGTATTTCTATCTAATACAAATAATTTGCATGAGTTATATGGTTTCAAGTATTTCTATCTAATACAAATAATTTGCATGCAGTTATATGGTTTCAAGTATTTCTATCTAATACAAATAATTTGCACACAGTTATATGGTTTCAAGTATTTCTATCTAATACAAATAATTTGCATGCAGTTATATGGTTTCAAGTATTTCTATCTAATACAAATAATTTGCACACAGTTATATGGTTTCAAGTATTTCTATCTAATACAAATAATTTGCATGAGGTTATATGGTTTCAAGTATTTCTATCTAATACAAATAATTTGCATGAGTTATATGGTTTCAAGTATTTCTATCTAATACAAATAATTTGCACACAGTTATATGGTTTCAAGTATTTCTATCTAATACAAATAATTTGCATGAGGTTATATGGTTTCAAGTATTTCTATCTAATACAAATAATTTGCACACAGTTATATGGTTTCAAGTATTTCTATCTAATACAAATAATTTGCACACAGTTATAGGTTTCAAGTATTTCTATCTAATACAAATAATTTGCATATTATATGTTTCAAGTATTTCTATCTAATACAAATAATTTGCATGAGGTTATATGGTTCAAGTATTTCTATCTAATACAAATAATTTGCACACAGTTATATGGTTTCAAGTATTCTATCTAATACAAATAATTTGCATGAGTTATATGGTTTCAAGTATTTCTATCTAATACAAATAATTTGCATGCAGTTATATGGTTTCAAGTATTTCTATCTAATACAAATAATTTGCACACAGTATATTGGTTTCAAGTATTTCTATCTAATACAAATAATTTGCACAGGTTATATGGTTTCAAGTATTTCTATCTAATACAAATAATTTGCATGCAGTTATATGGTTTCAAGTATTCTATCTAATACAAAAATTTGCATGAGGTTATATGGTTTCAAGTATTTCTATCTATACAAATAATTTGCATGAGGTTATATGGTTTCAAGTATTTCTATCTAATACAAATAATTTGCATGCAGTTATATGGTTTCAAGTATTTCTATCTAATACAAATAATTTGCATGCAGTTATATGGTTTCAAGTATTTCTATCTAATACAAATAATTTGCACACAGTTATATGGTTTCAAGTATTTCTATCTAATACAAATAATTTGCATGTAGTTATATGGTTTCAAGTATTCCTATCTTAACATTTGGCCCAGAAATTGGTTAGAAAACTTAGCAATTTCAACATTTAAAACAGAAAATACTCTTATTTTAAAATGAAACAATTAGAATATTCTAACTAGAATTAAAATTGAAAATATCCCCCCCCCCATCACCACCAACACCTCTGATATGCTACTTTTTATTTCATTAATTAAGTTTTAACAGTGATAACATTTTAAAAAGATTGAAATCTAATTTCCTCAAAGGAAAGAAAAGTTTTGAAGAAAAATCTTTTGTGTGGTAATTCTCTATGTTAATTTGCAACTTTCACAACATAGAATACATTACAGTTCCAAAATCGACCTACTCTAGTGGGCATGCCTACAAAGTCAGAAAACAGCACAATTCCCATGACTTTTGGAAACATCTTTCCCTGTGGAAGCATGGAACAAACTATCTGCATCAGTTGTTAGCTGCCGACACACTGCATCCTTCAAAACCTCCATGCTTCCTGTAATTTGCCCACACTATATCTGATATCCCCTCTCTATACACACATATATATTTACCAACCCTCCGCACAAGTAGGATGTGACACAAGGTCAATTTCTTTTGTGGGGTATTAACAGGTTAAAATTCAAAGTTTTTCTTTTTTCGCCTAACCAAGGTTAAAGAGTCCAGTCGCCTCTACTATTTACCCATAGCTGGAGGGAGAATAGTTAGATTTATACATTTCCCAAGGGTAATAGTACGGTAAAAAAAGAACAAGTTCCTCGTAAATTCCTACCATAAAATAAACTGAACCCTCATTTTATGTCCGTGTTTTTGCAATAAATGTTTTTGTTTTTTTGCACCCGTTATTTTACAATACTAAATATATTTTATTTATTTATTCTAATAATCACTTAAATGTGTATATTCTAAAAGTTTTTATTTTGTGAGAATGGTTAGTTTTTAAAGTGGGGGTTCATTTTGTTGTTGTTATTTCTTTTTTTTTTTTTTTTGGCTTTGGTACTCTAAAATAAAAATGTCAGATTTTAATCATCGTTAATGAAAAAACAAAATTTCGGTCCTAAAAGAAGGATCCAATTTATGCCTAAATTGTAAAACGAGCCCCCACTTTAAAACTAACTATTCTCACAAAATAAAAACTTTTAGAATATACACATTGAAGTGAATATTAGAATAAATAAATAAAATATATTTAGTATTGTAAAATAACAGGTGTAAAAAAAAAAAAAACATTTATTGCAAAAACACGGACATAAAATGGGGGTTCAGTTTATTTTATGGTAGGAATTTACGAGGAAATTGTTCTTTTTTACCATTAGTACTAACTATATGAAATGCTAATAGCATAGTCCTGGATTTGAACTTGTCTCACTGTGTCCATTTCCTACGATGATAACCATTACACCACGGATGCCTCCACATATATATCATGATTCATACACTGTTCATTTTCCTGACATTTGTACATTATTCTATGTATGATACATGCACCTTTGATGATTTTGTAGTACACCTAAGTGTTGGAATATTTTGTATATAGATATTTATTATGGATATAGATATATACACATAAATGTGGCACAAGGCCTAAAGGGGGGTGGGGTAAGAGGCTGGTCTTCACTATCCTATCTTTTTAACTTAACTATTCTCATTCGTGACCCGATTCTTTCGACAATTTTCCATTCACCATAAAACCAATTCACACCACAGTCACCAAAACATTCCATTCACTCTATGAAATTCCTACACCTAACCCATATTTACATATTTTGAGGGAGGGGGAAGATGATACATATGTACAATTAAAAACCCCAATGAAAAGATGAAAAAGAAAAATTAAAACATTTTGTAAAAATAAAATGATTATTAGTATTTATGGCAGAAAATCCAATTCACCGGTTAAAAAAAATTGCTTAGAGGAAAAACGAGAATAATTTGTATATGGATTTATAGACTACCCAAGGTTATGTGAGTTGTTCCTGCAGCCAATCACTAACCATACTGCATGGAAGACACACTATTTAACCTACCACCCCACTGGTCATAATTACAATTACACTCACTGAGGATGGACAGGATTACCAGATCTTTACCAATATTCAGGAAGGACTTATACAATTACCAGAGGAACCAAAGGATTCATTATCGAGGGACTCTTTACCAGTGATCCAATTCCACAGGACAAGCGCTTTTGCTTTAAGGCCAAAGGATGGCCCATAAAACTTAACACAAAGCACTGTACACAATAATTTCTTGCAACTGCTATTTGTTATAGCAATGGTGTTGTAGCGTTAGTTTGTATTTGCCTGGTGGAGTTGTCTGCCCCTTTTAGTTTGCTGGTGCCCGCTAGGGCATCATAGTATTTAAGCGCCGGGTTCAAACCCTTTCTCCCTCTTTTCCTGTTTCAGCAACTACGAGCCACATGGAGTAGATTTTATCTAACCCCTCTCGTTGGGGCTCCGCCCCCCTTACATTACTGTAAGTCTTCACAGCATGGACTATCGCTAGTCTCATGTCTGTACTCTTTTATATGTTATAATGTACCATTCATGAATGTGTCTTTATCTTTATTTGTGTACCCTTTATATATGTAACTCTTTTACTAATAACTTTGCATCCTTCTTACAGTGTCATTAAATTACTTACTCAGGAAATGTGTAGGGTGCAACAAATTTATAAAATCAGAGGAAAAAATAAACCACGTTATGTATATGGATGATATCAAGATTTTGCCAAAAATGAAAAAGAGCAGGAAACCCTTGTAGAGGTACTGGCAATAAAATCGTCTGCTACGAATTTTAAAAACGAATTAAAAATAATCAAATCTATTATTTAAGGTCAAACTTTGTCTAAATCAATAAGTAGTAACATAATGATCATCATTAAAAAAAAAAAAAAAAAATATCATAGATGCAGTTTATTTTTAATAGATTTAAAACGATTTGTTTTGGTCAATTTTGATGCAATCTGCCATTCTGTCTATTTTTCAATGGTTGTACGCGCTTGTTTACAATTTTAATGTAACATTCACAATTGCAAAAAATTTTACCAAAAATCAGGTAATTATCCGATTTTAATGAAATTTTCAGTATTGATTTAACAATTAGTGAATTTTATAATGCGTCAGTTATTTTATTTCAAAACTTTAATTTAGTATTTTTGCTATGAAAATTAATATATAAAATTCATTTAAAATGTGAAAAGCCTGATGTTAAGTTTTAAATGTTATATTTTTAGATTCTAGAAATAAATATCTACTTAATGCAAACCTTATCTTTTTAGACGAAAGTAATAAGTTTTGAAGAAAAACTTGATTGAAAATGTACCCCCCCCCCTTTTTAAGCAGAAAAAATATCAATGTATAATTTTTTCTTTTTATTAAATTTTTTTTTATTATAAATAATAGCCAATTAAATAATTATCGAAATGAGCAAAAAAGAAATCTCCAAAAAAATTAATCATTTATTATTTTTTTACATTCTATTTTTCAATTTTCAGTACTTATTTTCTCATAGAAAAGCCACCGTAAAATTTTTTTTTGTTTCTATTCATAACTTTGGTCTTTTATCTCATTATTTATACTGTAATTAGTACAGTATAAGACCAATTCAAAAAATGTTACACCCCCAACATAAGGGGGGGGGGAGGTCAAAATTAAGTGACCTGAGAAAAATGAGAAAGTTTTGAAATAAAATAAAGAATGCATTATAAAGATCGTTCATTGATAAATAAACACTGAAAATTTCATTAAAATCCGATAATTCCTGATTTTTGGTAAATTATTTTCTGTAGGGGGAGGGGGCTAAAGTCATTTTGTCAAAAACGCATTTTAGGCTCATTTTGCCAGTACCTAGAAAATGCAGCAAAGATATAGGAATGGAATTTGGAATTGAAAAGTGTGCATGCTCGAGATGAAAACGGGAGAAAGATAAACAATGGAGGGAATAGAACTACAACATCTTATTATAATGGAGATTGTGTGTTTTTCTGTCTGTAACCGAAACTATATGACTATTCAAGTCACAATTCCCTTAGTTATTGACATCACATTCTCTATGATTTTATTTTTATTTAAACCTCAATTATTAATAAAATTATTTTACATTATTAATACTGTTAACCATGTCTACATACTGACAACATGCTATTATATTTATATATACAACAAAATAGTGGTTTACAGTGTGAATGGGAAGGCTAATTTGCATATTAATATTAAAAAATCGAATTTAATAAATATGTGCTTAGTATTATTGATTTCTAACTGTTTGGTTTTATCTTAATGAATATAAGCAAAAATCTCTTCAATGAATCTTAAATGAGATCCATTAACAAGATGAAATAACTGTCATTTTATTATTTACTTCCTCTTTTAACTAAATACTTAAATTAGAAAAAAAATAACAATGAAAGACGAGAGTGATGGAAGAGTAAGTTTCAGTTGTTCTATTTTTTATTATACTCCCTCTGTTTCAAATCTTTTTATCTGCATTCTTATTTAGTTTCATTAGCCTTTCTGATTTAATACAATATTTTATTACATTAAAACTTAAATACTTGCACCCGGAGGGTGCATATATTTGCTAGTCAGAATAATATAAGAACGCTTGGATGACACCACAACATCAGAATAATATAAGAACGCTTGGAAAACAAACATTCAGGAATATTGGAAGCAGACACCACAACATCAGAATAATATAAGAACGCTGGAGAAAAGGAGAATTACAAACATTCAGGAATATTGGAAGCAGACACCACAACATCAGAATAATATAAGAACGCTTGGAGAAAAGGAGAATTACAAACATTCAGGAATATTGGAAGCAGACACCACAACATCAGAATAATATAAGAACGCTTGGAGAAAAGGAGAATTACAAACATTCAGGAATATTGGAGCAGACACCACAACATCAGAATAATATAAGAACGCTTGGAGAAAGGAGAATTACAAACATTCAGGAATATTGAAGCAGACACCACAACATCAGATAATATAAGAACGCTTGGAGAAAAGGAGAATTACAAACATTCAGGAATATTGGAAGCAGACACCACAACATCAGAATAATATAAGAACGCTTGGAGAAAAGGAGAATTACAAACATTCAGGAATATTGGAAGCAGACACCACAACATCAGAATAATATAAGAACGCTTGGAGAAAAGGAGAATTACAAACATTCGGGAATACTGGAAGCAGACACCACCAAACAGAGATGAATGAACAAGAAAACTTCTTGAAACCAAACTTTGCAATAGAAATCTCGTCGAAGGAATAAACACCTGGTCTCTCCCCCTTGTAATATACTCTGGGCTATTCTAAAATGAAGAATTGACAGATAAACCAAAGAACAAGGAAATTGAAAGCAAAAATATCTAACCCTTTGCTTACCAAATTTCCCCCCAAATGATTCAACTAATTACTTATTGCAAAAGTATCAAGTACCAGTCTTAGTGTTGGTTCACTGACAAAACAATAGATGGCAGGGGTGTTCACATAGTGAGTTTTCAGTGTAAACTAGTGACATATGCAAGAGCCACTGCCAGCAGCTTACGGTAGGATCGCAGTAGTGGGAGAGCCATTCAACTTGTTCCCTATTGCAAAAGTATCAAGCACCAGTTTTACTGTTGGTTCACAGACAAGACAAAAGATGGCAGAAGAGTACACGTAGTTATTTATCAGTGTAAACAAGTGACATATGCAAGAGCCACTGCCAGCGGCTTACGGTAGGATCGCAGTAGTGGGAGAGCCATTCAACTTGTTCCCTATTGCAAAAGTATCAAGCACCAGTCTTAGTGTTGGTTCACAGACAAGACAAAAGATGGCAGAAGAGTTCACGTAGTTATTTATCAGTGTAAACAAGTGACATATGCAAGAGCCACTGCCAGCAGTTTACGGTAGGATCGCTGTAGTGGGAGAGCCATTCACCTAGTTCCCTATTGTAAAAGGATCAAGCACCAGTCTTAGTGTTGGTTCACAGACAAGACAAAAGATGGCAGAAGAGTTCACATAGTTATTTTTCAGTGTAAGCAAGTGACATATGCAAGAGCCACTGCCAGCAGTTTACGGTAGGATCGCAGTAGTGGGAGAGACATTCAACTGGTTCCCTATTGCAAAAGCATCAAGTACCAGTCTCAGGGTTGGTTCACAGACAAAACAGTAGATGGCAGGGGTGTTCATGTAGGGATTTATCAGTGTAAACAAGTGACATATGCAAGAGCCACTGCCAGCAGCTTACGGTAGGATTGCAGTGGTGGGAGAGCCATTCAACTTGTTCCCTATTGCAAAAGGATCAAGCACCAGTCTCAGAGTTGGTTCACTGGCAAAACAAAATATGGCAGGGATGTTCCACATTCTGATTTTTCATTGCGAGATTTTTTTTTAAAAAGTTCAAAAATATTTACGTTTCTTCAATATTGCCTTAACTGATCACGTAACATGATTTTGGTGGTACCTATTGAGCAGGGAGTTTATTTTGTGTTAGCAACACTAGGTGTGCGGGGAATTAAGTAGGATTTTCTGACCCCCCCCCAAAGGTGGGTGGGGGTCACGACGAGCTTAGTGGTCCATTTCTGTTGTGCTATCATTAATCATGTGATCTAGATTTGAGAAAAGATAAGCTTACCTAGAACATGGATTAGATTGCATAGGTTGGGGATAGAGAGAGGGTAAGTGAGTACATTATTTTTTATTTTTTTTTTACCAAACCTTATATTGCGAATTAACAATTTTAAACTATTGAAATAAAATTAAACTATTGAAAATAAATTGAAAAAAAAAAAAAAAAAAAAAAAAAAAAAAAAAAAAAAGTAAACGCTTGAGAGTTCAAAAGATTAAAAACAAAAAAAAAAAGCTACAGAACTTTTTAACTCTGAAAAAGAGGGTATTTTTTTTTTTAAAGGAAAGGAAGATTTTATTCCTTTTGATTTGAAAAATAAAATAAAATTGATATAGATAAATAAATAAAAATGAATAAAATAAGATACAATAAAAATAAATAGATAAATAAAATAGATAAAAACGAAAAGAAATTATCAATTGTCACATTTTTTTCAGAAAGGGAAAGAATTTTTTTTTTTGTCTTTTAATCCATAGAATAAAATAAAATAAATAAAAGGGAACAAAAAATAATTGTCACATTTCTTTAGGAAAGGAAAAATAAAATTATATATATATTTTTTTAATCTTTAGAAATAAAATAGAATAGAATAAATAAAATAAATAAATAAAAAACAAAAAAGAAAATTAACAAAGAAAAACCAAACAGGTTTTCTTTTCCTAAAAGGAAATATAGACGTTAAATTGTTTTTCGTTAATGATACTTCTTTTCTTTTCTTTTCTTTTTTAAATTAAAAGCACTTAAAACAAAATGATATCCCATAATAATAATAATGATGATAAAAAAATTAATTAATTCATATTTTTAATTAAAAGAATAATTCCGATAAAAAAAACAAAATAAATAAAAAAAACAAAACAAAAGTAATTAAACTTTTCTAATCGAAAATTCATCATTCGAAAATTCAAGTTAAAATAATTAATCAATCAAGGGCTGAACTTGCACAAAGGTGTCAAAATTAGGGTGACCCAGAAAAAACAGAACCCAAATTATTTTTTTTTCCCCATTAAACTAACCTTAAATCCCAAAACCAACCATAAGCCTAACTCTAACCCCTAACCCCCAAGTTAAAATTAACAGTTTTGTTACAAAATTTATGGGTTCTGTTTTTTTGGGGTCACCGGTATACAGGATGACCAAAGAAAAACAGAACCCAAATTATTTATTAATTTTCCCATTAAACTAACCCTAAACCCCAATCCTAACCCTAGACCCCCATAGTTAAAATTAACAGTTTTATTACAAAATTTGTGGGTTCTGTTTTTTCTGGGGCACCCTAATTTTGACACCTTTGTGCAAGTTCAGCCGATAAATTTTAGTTTAAAAAAGTTTAATTACTTTTTTTTTTTTTTTTTTTTTTTTAGATTTTAAACTTTTTAAGAGTTATTTATTTATTATTATTTATTTTTTTGACAAATAAAATAATTCACGATGAAATATGTTCATTAAAAAGTTTTGTTTAGTGGTTAAAATAATAGTATTATTTCAATCACAAAACAAAACTTTATAATGACCATATTTCATCGTGAAAGATTTTATTTATCAAAAAAACTCATAAAAAGTTTTAAAATCAAATCGTAAAATCGTCATTAAAAAAATTTAAAAAAAAATGATAATAATCGTCAAATTTTATTCATTTATTTGTTTTTATTTCATAAATTCATAAAAAAATAATTTTGTGCAAAGCATTTAAAAGATTTTTTTTAATTGTAAATAACAAATTTAGATAAATAAATAGATAGGTAAATAAAACAGGATTATGTTTTTTTAAAAAGACAGCTGTGTTGCCGTATCGGTGATGTTCCTTATTAAAGACATTGTCTAAACTTTTAAGTAAAGATTCCCAGGGAAACTTATGAAAATTTGATTTTAAGAAATAAAATAATTAACAAAAAAAAAACGATGAAAAAAAATATTTTTCATACTGTTGTTTTGATATTGGAATTCGAATATAAGACAAGGTAAAAAATATACAAAGACACAGCCGAAGGATGGGGGTTATTGCGGGTTATTAGCAAACCAGGTAAATAATAGGTAAGTTGTAAATTAATATTATTACTTACCAATAAATTGGACTACTTGGCGACTTGCTTGCAGAAATTGGACTACGTCTATTTTTCCTTCATCAGAAACCACAGGGAAATGAATTTGTTTAGGACCGAAGAAAGTCATCGTTTTTACTATTATCATCAATAATAAAATTATTATTGTATGTATAGATATATATCTGTATTATTATTATCACTTATTATTTACTTATATCAGAAAATCTTGGTATAAGCTATAATAGCTAACCGAACAGTTAACTATATCCGTGTTACAAAGAGATAGTGATGGAAAGAGAGAGGAAGTACTTGTTTCAAAAAGTTTAAATTAGTGAAAATACGAAGGGAGAGGAGGAGGGGGGACAATTAAAATAAATATATATAAATATGTATATAAATAAATGAGACTTTCTTTCTTTCTTTTTTCTACTTATTATATGCAACTAAAGTTTGTGGTAATTTAAAAATAAAAAATAAATAAAAAAACAGGAAAATATATACGTAAAATATATATTGTAATCAAGGAAAAAAAATAATTAAAAATATGTATCAATTACTAAATTGAATTACTTTTTTTCTTAGTTCATTTTAGCAAACCAGCTGGTACAATATTTTTTGTTATTGTCACACAAAAGTTTGTTTTTGTTTGTGTTTTCTTTTTAGGAGGGGGGGGGGTCTCTTTCTTTTTTTTCCTTCGAATATTTTATCAGTAAATAAGTTTTTAGTCTACCTGAAAAAGAAGAAAGAAAAGTTTTAGTTTTATTTCATTTTTATTTATTTCCAAGAAAAAATAAACAGGTACTTATTTATTTAAAGGACTGCCAATTTGTTCGCTCATTTTCATTTTAAAAACGAATTAAAATTAATCAAATCGATTATTTAAGATCAAATTTTTCTTTTAGTCGAAAAGTTGTAACATAATGAACACCAAGGTAATTTATTTTTAATACATTTTTAAACAAATGAATTTTTTGCTAAGAGCTAAGTGAAGTTTTATACAGCGCTCTAAACAGTCCTAATTATCGTCATTTTAAAACACTTTTTAAAGTTTCTTAGAAATCAATAACAAAAAAACATTAAATACACTTTATACAGAAAAATGACAATTTTTTAATTTTAATTATTATTATTATTATTATTATTAATATTATAAATAAAAACTTTTTGTTGTTGTTCAAAACACGCAAAAAACTGGAGAGTTCAAGAGAAAATCTGTCGCTTTTGTTTACAAGGTAAATTAAAGAGGTAATTGAATATTATATACTTTAAAAATTAAAATAAAAAGTTACATAAAGTAATTGTTAGTAAATTATCGATTACTAAAGTAGATCAAAATCTTTTTTGGTTCCTTTTTAACAAAAATAAAACTTGTTTTTTATTTTAAAACAAAAAAGGAAGAAAAAAAAAACAAAACAAAGAAATAGAATTGCCACGTTTGTTTTTAATGATTTTGCAGAAAAAGCCGTTTATGAAAAATTTAGCAAACGAAGTAAATTTAACACTTTTGTTTTGTTTTTTGTTTTAAGTTTACTGTAAGGTTGAAATGTTAATTTTTTATGTAAAAAAAAAAAGTTGTTCAATTTTTTATTTTTTTTTGGGGGGGGTGATAACTATAAACAAAATTAAACGGGTTAAAAAAAAACCAAAAAAAAACACACACCACACACAGAGAGAGAAAAAAAGAAGGTATGTGTATTAGTAGATTCGGTAATAGTATTACCGAATGTACTAATACACACATAAACTATGCGTGTATAATATAAACGATTAATTTTACCTAACTAAATTTCTTACTTTAATTATTTTAAAATGAATGCTAAATTTTACTATATCTCTGAATTTTTTTCTCTAAATAAACCTTATATATTGGTGAGAGTTAGTTATAAAGACGAGGACAACAGTCCGAAAAATCTAAATACAAATTATTTGAATTAGAGTGAATACTGAGTTTCATAGATTACGTTACGTTACGTAACGTACTAAAAGCATTCACTTTTTTCTGTAGTTTTATTTTTAAACCTGTCTAACTTTGTTTACAAAACAAACATTAAGAAAATAATATTTCAAACTTAATCTTAAAGAAATTAAATTTAAAAAACACAAAAAAAAGACTCGTAATTTTACCTTACTAACTAAATTTCTTTCTTAAAATAAATGCGAATTTTATCATATTTTTTAATGTACAATCAAATGAGCATTTATTTTAAAATTTTAAAATTAGTCAAGGCGAAATTATAATAGTTAAACAAAGTTTATACTTTCTTTTTAGAGTCTGTTTTTATTTATTTATTTAGAAAACTTTTCGACAGATTCTTTTTTGGTAGATTTTTGAGAGCACGGGTTTTAACTTCTTTTTTTTTTGAGGAGGGGTGGTCATACAACTGAATTCAGTATAATCACAAAACAAACAAAAAAAAACTTAATCATTACATTTTTGTACCTTTGAAGAAAAAAAAAGAATGTTTTGTTTCGATAGAAAATAAACAACAAAAACACTTACATCACATGGTCTAAAAATACATCAACAGCCTGGGTACACATCGTATAATAATGGTACGTTTTTCAAAAGAACTTAATTAAAAAAAAACTTTCCTTGTTGTTGTTAATAATGATGATGATAATGCTGCTGCTGCTGCTGCTGATTATGAATTCTAATAATAATAATAATAATAATAATAATAATTGTTTTGTCACACGTAATTTTTTTTTTATGTCGGCAAGTGCCCGGTTTCAAATAAACGAGTTATTCATTTCTCTTGCTGTTCTTTCTTTTCTTTTCTTTTCTTTCTTTTATTCGTTCTTCTGTTTTTCTCTTCTCATCTTACTATCGTCACTATAATAAGCGCTTTCACTCTTGGTAGACTGTGAAATCAGTAGCATAATCTTTTAAAACCTAATCTTACCGGACAGCTGTTAGTAGAATATGAAACGAAGTTCAATGTGTGTATTTTTAATTTCTCAACTGGGACTAATATTTTTAATAAAATCTATAATTATTATAATCTAAGGAAAACAAAGTAATACGACTATATTAATTCATTTATAAGTTTTAAAAAATAATTAAAATTGTTGCGTAGTGATTCAGTTATACACTTTTTTGATCGGAACTGCTTTCATTTTTTGAAATTATTATTATTATTGTTTCTCTGAAATAGACATATCGTTAAATAGTAAGTCACCAGGGTGGCCTAAAGTCGGTATCAGCCAGACAGTGAGGGAGTCATCCCCTTTTCACTAGTGCTAGACCAAGGAGATTGTTTTTTAGCATCTGAGACGGAGTGTCACACCTACCATCAGCTCCTTACTTTACCACACAGATCCCTGGACTACTCATACGATGAGTTGATGAGGGCTGGTATCGAACTAGGAACCTTGTGGTTCCCAGCCTGACACTCTACCAACTGAGCTAAGTAAAGTCGTCATTGATGCCTAAAGTTGGTATCAGCCAATCAGTTAGGGAGTCCATCCCCTTTTCACTAGCGCTAGACCAAGGAGATTGAATTGGCGGGGGCTGGTATCGAACTAGGAACCTTGTGGTTTCTAGCCGAATGCTCTACCGACTGAGCTAACCCGGTCCTCTCTGCCAAATTACCAGTGAATCGTAATTTTCAGTTTATTTCAGTATAGGAATTGATAAGTTTAATCTCAATTTCCTGAAAATAACAAAGCCCTGTCGGTGGGGCTTTAGAATATAATGACTGCACCTCTGCAAAGGGGTAAGAACACCCCACCCCCAATGGGGCCCCCTGTTGGCCGTGGGTGGCGACCCGTGATGCTTAAGGACGGAATCTTAGTGGATGAACAGTCCATGACATAGAACACTCCACTTTGGCCCTTACTTAGGCTAGACAGGTGGTCAGAGAGACCCCCTATGATCAACCGACTGGCCACGTCAAGCCCTAGTACCTATATGATTGCCTCAATACTATTGCCCTTATGTCAAGCCCCAACCCTTTTTATCATATGGGTGCTAGAAGGCGGTGGCTGAGGGTCTACATGTCCTGGGAATGACGTTAAATCTTGAGGTTCCAGTTCTGCAGGTTTGGGGAATGTGGAGTACCCCTTCATCACAATTGCTCCCAGATCTACTTTGAGCTAGAGTGGTAGTACCTGTTAGGGTCCCATCTATGGGTTTAATAGAAAAATGTGTTTATAAAAAATTTGAGTATCCATTAAGAATGAATTTTATTTCAAAACTTTGTCGGTATTAAATAACCCACTGAGGTTGATATGCCGTAAAACAAACCAACCTTAAAATAACAATATTGAGGTCAAACTAACAGGTACTACCACTTTGGGTCAGGGTGGACCTGGGAGTAATTGTGATGAAAGAATACTCCACAATTCTCAGAGTTCCAGAATTGGAGCCTCCCTATCGTGGTGCAATGGTTATCAAGTTAGTTCGATCCTCACTGGATGCCCCATACCTGTGACCTAGTGTCACATGCACATCCTAACCACAGCGAATGTGTAGGGTAAAAAGGGTGTCCCAGCGTGGTGCGATGGTTAGCAAGCTAGTCTCGCAGATCCATTACTAGTGAAAAGTGAGTTCAATCCTTACTGGATGCCCCATACTTATGACCTTGTGTCAGACATGTTTGGTAAATACCTTGGGCATCTCATTGAATGGTTATCAAGTTAGTCTTGCAGATCCATTACTAGTGAAAAGTGAGTTCAATCCTTACTGGATGCCCCATACTTATGACCTTGTGTCAGACATGTTTGGTAAATACCTTGGGCATCTCATTGTGGTGTAATGGTTATCAAGTTAGTCTTGCAGATCCATTACTAGTGAAAAGTGAGTTCAATCCTTACCGGATGCCCCATACTTATGACCTTGTTTCAAATCCTACTCTTACATAGTTCATAGATAGTTTATGAATTATGCAAGTACTGTAGCTAGATATTTGTGAATCAGAATTCGTTAGATTCAAAATAATGGGGGTTGAGTGGAAAGTTACCCTAACCTTTATCGTTATGATTGATTAGTTGGGACATCTGCTTGACCCCTAAAAAAAAACACCCCAGTTGAAGCGTGAGACAGAAGTTTTAGTTTAGTTGTGACCAGAAAGTCAGTGTCAGCTTGCTCTGAGATGTCGCCTCTCACTGTGTGGTCTTGGGCTGGGGGTTGTTTTTAAGAAATAGTTAAAGAAAACAAAATCTTTGTTTTGTTAATTAACAACAAGAATACACAGACACCCAGCCTGAACAAGAACGATGAAATCAACCCACAGGATCAACCCTGAAGAATCCAGTGTCTGCACTAAGCTGATGTATGTAAGTTTTTACTGGTCCTTCAACAGTGGTGTATCTATGTGTTATATAGTTCATGAATAGCCCATGAATTATGTACCTACTGTAGTTAGATATTTTTGAATCAGAATTCATTAGATTCATAATAAGGGGGTTGAGTAGAAAATTACCCTCGAAAAATATGACAGTAGAATAGGGACTAGCAAACGGAGTCTAAAATTCGTTTTTGTCAAAATGACTTTAGCCCCCCTACGGAAAATAATTTACCAAAAATCAGGAAATTATCGGATTTTAAGGAAATTTTCAGTGTTTTTGTATCAATGAATGATCTTTATAATGCATTATTTATTTTATTTAACAACTTTCTCATTTTTTTCAGGTCACTTAATTTTGACCCCCCTTATATTGGGGGCGTAAAATGTTTTGCAAGTTGATCATTTTCGATACTAATTACAGTATAAATAATAAGATAAAAGACCGAAGTTATGAATAGAAACAAAACAAATTTTTTTACGGTTGCGCTTTTATGAGAAAATAAGTACCGAAAATCGAAAAATAAAATGCAAAAAATAATAAATAATTAATTTTTTGGAGATTTCTTTTTTACTCATTTCGATAATTATTTAATTGGCTATTATTTTATAAAAGAAAAAAATATACATCGATGTGTTTTCTGCTTGAGGGGGTACATTTTCAATCGAGTTTTTCTTCAAAATTTATTACTTTTGGCGCCTAAAATAAGGTTTGCATTAAGTAGATATTTATTTTTAAAATCTAAAAATATAACATTTTAAACTTAACATCGGGATTTTCATATTTTAAATGAATTTTATATATTAATTTTTCATAGCAAAAATACTAAATTAAAGTTTTGAAATAAAATAATTAATGCATTATAAAATTCATTAATTGTTAAATCAATACTGAAAATTTCATTAAAATCAGATAATTATCTGATTTTTGGTAATTTTTTTTGCAATCGCGAATGTTACAGTAAAATTATAAAAAGCACTTAAAACCATCGAAAAGAGGCTGAATGGCGGATATCGTCGAAATTGACCAAAACAAATAGTTTTAAATCTTTTTAAAATAAACTGCATATGTAATTATATTTTTCTTTTTTTAATGTTGGTTATTATGCTACTACTTATCGATTTAGACAAAGTTTAACCTTAAATAAAAGTTTTAATTATTCTTAATTCGCTTTTAAAACTCGTAGTATCCGATTTTTTTTTTTGCTAGTTCCTACAGTAGAAGGATGAGACAGAAGAATGCAGAGGTCCGCTCACTCTGTGATGTCACTTCTCACTGCGCATTCCTGGGCTGGGGTTGTTCTTAATAAAGCTATATAGAAAAACAACAGTCTTGCTTTATTGATTATTTCATAAAAGATGAGCAGATATCCAGCTCAAACAATAAATAAGAAGTCAACTCAACAGCAGAGTAGCACAGATTGCGTAATCTGATGTGTTCAGTAAAGGGGTGAGCTAAGTAAGTAAAGTGTGGCGCTCCACCTCAGCAAAAGCTACCTCCATAGTTTAGCGTTAGTGAAAAGGGGATAGACTCCCACACTGTCCGGCTGCTACCAACAGTAGGTCACTCTGCCAACTTTACTATTTACTTTTCATTTAACTTATTGTTACATAATTTATAGGTACCTTTTGAATTATGTAAGTACTGTAGCTAGTGTAAATTTTGAAATTGACTTTGTTAAATTCAATTCGGAGGACAGGAGTTGAATGGAAAAGTACCATGGCTGTTGCAATTATGAGTGGCTAAAACACGCAATTGGAAGCATGAGACAGGAGTTTTAGTTTTTAGATTAGTTGCGACCAGAAAGTCAGTGAGAGTGGGTGCAGAGGTCCGCTCACTCTGAGATGTCGCTTCTCACTGCGCATTCCTGGGCTGGGGTCTTCTTAATAAAGCTATATAGTTGCTTTATTGATTAATTCATAAAAGCCGGAAGTTATCGCTTCAACAGACGGAAGTCGAATGACAAAAATAAGAGGTTTGCGCATATGGATCGCGCAACCTAGAAATAAATAAAATTCAAAATAAAATTCGTAAAATTCAACCAATCAGAGGCGTTCCCGCCTAATAAGAAAATTTATCAACTAGACCCCAATTTGGAGCCTACTCATTTCTTATAAATAACAGAACTTTCAGATCCTAATCAGAAAGATCTCATTTGCCTAAGGGAATTCACGTCACCCTTTTTAATAACATTTCGCTTACACGCTGAAGGTATCTATCTATCTATCTATCTCTTTGAATAACCTATGCTTTCGGAGATAAACCTTATATTCATTCAACTTATGCCTGACTGCCTTTGAGTTGACTTTAAACTTACACCTTTCTTTCTCACTTTTGAACTGTGAAATAACAGCTTACATTTTACATTTGAACTTTAAAAAAAGAACTTTTGACTGAACCTTGCCCAGTATTCAATGCTACCTTTTGTAAACTTCTGTTAATACAATTTTGTTTGTTTAATCAAGAGTTTTGTCTTCTATGCCATTTTGCTTGATTTATTTATGGTCTTTAAATGTTTGAACACTTTTATTGAATATTGACATCAAACTGCCCTACATACCACCATAATACCATTATATACCCCATCGTCTGGTATATAAATGAGAGAGAAAACTCGGATGATAGAGAGAGTATGGGAATTAAAACTGTAAAAGGATTAACTCTCACTTGTGGGGGAATTACCGCAACTTTCAAGTTCGGACACTGAATGAAAAGACAAGACAAGACAAATATATTTAACAACAAATTTAATATGTATAAACAAAAAAAAAGGCAAAGATAGATTTAAGGATAGTTTTTGCAAATTTTGGTGTGATTTGCGGAGAACTTAACTCAGAGTCCGGTTAACAAAGTTCTTTGAAGTGAAGTGTGACCCACCGACCTATCGGCAGAGGCGGGTTGAAATTTCGTATGTTTTGTTGCTGACGAATTTTAGAGGTTGATTTTAGGGAAGCTGTCTTTGAGTTGCAAACCCTAATGAGTTGAGATGATTTCTGTATAATTCTTTTAAAGTTGAATTTGTCGAATTTCAAGGTTTGCTCCTGGAAGCGAGTGGCAACTTATTTACCAATTCAGTCTGAGGGTTTATTTGTCTCATACTCACAAGGCTCCGTTTTAACAGACCGATCGACCCCACTGACTGTTTTCTCGTTAACAGTGGGATCGATGACGTAGCAGAAGGGCACTGGAATCTGGCGCCTGAGAGTCCCAAGGCTTTCGGGTTAAGAAATGGGACATATCTTTAATAGACAGAGAGAGAGAGAGGAGAGAGAGAGAGAGAAAGAGAGAGAGAGAGAGAGAGAGAGAGAGAGACTTGTTGCTTCTATAGAATACAATTCTATATTTTTTAAATAAATACACGTACACATTTCTTTTCCCAAAATTAAGGGAAAGAAATTAAAACGAACACACGAACACAATCCTTTTTCTAGATTTAAGGAAAAGTGATTAGGGAAATGTTTACACAAAAATCAGAATCGATTGGCTAGGTTAGTATTGCTTTCTACTACGTCCGCGCGTTTGTGCCAAAAAGTTAATTACTTTTTGATCCGATCAAGTATCATAAAAGACGAAAATGAAATCAACAATTAGACAGAATTCATTTCGCTAGCAGACGAGACAGACTTCACCTCACACTCAAACCGGACATACCCAACGACAAACAAACACAGAGATCTCGTCTCGCTGCCACATAGAACCCGACCAAGAAACAGGTGTCAGACCCAACGATTCCACCGTCCTCAACACAATTACTACTATTACCATTCAATCATACCACCGCAGTCAACATCAGGAATCCGTTTCAGCTGGTCAGATACACAAACTTATTTCTCATTTCTGTCCACATCAAAACGAACTTTTCCAAACTTAACATAGAACTTTTTACATTTTACATTACACATATCACCTACACTATTCCTTTTAACATTTCACATATTGTTGCAAATTTATTCTCCGTCAATTTTAATACACCTGGTCGCCTCTACATTTCATTTGCACCATAAACGTTTAATCTACTTGTAGACTTTATGACCTGTTGGCTGATTTTACAAGGATAATACTACTATTATTAATTTAGGGACTAGCAAAAAAAACGGATACTACGAGTTTTAAAAGCGAATTAAGAATAATTAAATCTATTATTTAAGGTTAAGCTTTGTCTAAATCGACAAGTAGTAACATAATAACCATCATTAAAAAAGAAAAATATTACATATGCAGTTTATTTTTAAAAGATTTAAAACTATTTGTTTTGGTCAATTTCGACGCAATCCGCCATTTTGGCTGTTTTTCAATGGTTTTAGGCGCTTGTTTACAATTTTAACGTAACATTTGGGATGAAAAAAAAATTTTACCAAAAATCAGGTAATTATCCGATTTAAAATATGAAAATCCTGATGTTAAGTTTAAAATGTTATATTATAAATTATTTTCTGTAGAGGGGCTAAAGTCATTTTGTCAAAAACACATTTTAGGCTCAGTTTGTCAGTCCCTATATTAATTCGATTAATTTGTCTAAATATCTTCTTTAGATCCTTTTGACAATCGACCGACCATTTCAAATTTACGTCTTTTTATGAAGTTTGTTTAAAAGGTGGTCTTAATGTGTGCAATATTTGGGATGTAATTGTTGTAATAATTTGCTAACCCCCAATATGATTGTAGGGTCGATACATTTGTTGGGGTGGGCATGTTCGTTATTGCGTTTGCAAGACTAGGATCAGGCCTTCTACATTTTCCGTCTATAATCTGTCCAAGATACTTGATTTTTTTGGTAAATAAAATTCACATTTTCAGTTCTCAGCTTAAATCCAAACACTTTTATTTTTTGAAAACTTCCTTTATATATTTTGTATGTTTTTCTATTATATCTATGTTATATTTACGTTTTTTTTTTCTTTCTTTTCTTGTGTGTGTTTCGTTATAAATGAATTCCTTCTTGTCATCTATTAAGAATTCTGGGGTATGTTGTTATCGTTCCTTGTCTGCGAGCCTCTGTTTCAAACCAACCAATCATGATCCAGCATACTTTGGCGCCAAAGCCAAATATGCAGACTCAGGCTCTTCTGACAGCAACGAAAGGGAACGGACCGAACAAAAGGTCGCTACTATTCTTCAACAGAACCACAGAACCGGAGTCGGAAGCAAACAGAAGTCCATCTATATCCGAACTATATCAGAAGGCCGTAGCAAGGGGCTCCGTTAATACCCCATATCCCAGGATAAACAGCTAAGTGACAATTATATACATATTATATACTTAACCGCAAACGAAACTAAAGTTTGCAAGTTCTTTATATCTAATACAAGTCTTTTATTCACTTTCTGTCGTTCGTTATTTCTTTAACTCTTACCTGTCTGCCACATTCGGGTTAACTCCAGTACAAACCTCGGAGTACTGCCGCTAGTGTTATTTTTCTTTATACATCTTACAAAATTACTTAACTGCGGTTTTCGTTTTTTTTTATTAAAAACATTGTCTTCAAGTCTCTTCCGCAACCATTGTTCATTTTCAAGGTTTTAATCTTTTATTCCAGGAAACTTTTGTTTTGCTTTGTATTTATCATTAATCCTCCCATACATATAAATAAGAAAATTATCATTTCTAGTATAGGATGTGCTATTAGAGTTGTATAAAAATTAAGGTGGTTAACGGGGGGTAAGCAGAAGAGAAATAGCGGGTTATGTATTCAAGGAACGAGTAATACGACGAAATGAAATGCAACAGTTTTAATACATATATGCACGTAAAAAAGGATACACAAAGAGAAGAAAGTTCTTAGTTTAGTTCGGACAAGCAATAACAATTATTTTAGAAGTTAGCGTCATCTGCACGTGAGGTATAAGCCGAATGTTATTAGTTTAGTTCTCGGCTCCTTTAGGTTTTAACCGAAGTTATTAGTTTAGTTGAGTTTTGGTTACAGCACCGTTCAGGGTAAGCCGTAATTAATTGGTTGTGGGTTTGTTTAGGGTTGCTTAGAGTTGTTTAGGTTGCAAAAGTTTATTTCTGCTAGCAGCCTATCGACTGCATTGGTAACAAAGTGTGAAGCTTGTCTGATGTTGCAATCATTTCGTCGGCTCCCTTAGTTGTTATCCTGGTAATAAAAGGTAATTTGCTATCAGCCTTCATGGGTCAAAAGATAGCAATCTCTCAAAGTCCAGAAGCAGGATATAGATGAAGTCCGTCTTGGGTATTATTCTATCCGTAAGTCCAGTTCGTAGTAAGAGAGAGAGAGAGAGCAAAGCCCTTACCTGTAGTAGCAGTCAGAAGGGTACAACCAAAAAAAGGGACACGTGGTGGGCCGAACCCAGCAGTGTGCCCTCAGAAGGGTTACAACTAAAGGAGTGGCGGTGGTGGCCGAACCCAGCAGTGAGAAGGATTACAACTAAGAGAAGTTGAATTACTAATGACATGGCTTTTTATAAGGATCGCCACGTGACCATGATGATAGAAATTGCTGCTGCTGTGTCGGTGACAGTCCCCTAAGGGCATAAGTCCCGGTGTAGACCGAAGATAATAATATAAAATTTCAATAGTTGAGACAAATTTACTCTTGGAGAATTTGACTTTTATCAATTGACAAATAAATGCTAAGAAACGAAGATTCTGAATAGTCTGTAATTATTTTTTGCTAACTTCTTGTGTGGCTGTCATCTTGACGTCTTCTAGTTGTTGTTTTCTAACTAAGGGCTTCTTCTGGGCTAACTCTAGTCATTGTGATTAATTGAATGAACTACAAGACTTTTATTTTCTTTGATCAAGATTTTTCTTAACCTAGCCCATTCTTAATCACAGCGCGGATGAGGATCCACATCACAGTAGCACGTCTACTCTGATCCAATCTCAAATTGAAACTAAATCTCTAAACTAACTAAATACGTGACCTGCGTGATTTACGCCTCTGGGGTCAGGGTCACCAACAGTCCTGGTGATTTTCCACTGGCCCCTTTGAATTCTCGCTCCAGGGTCTGTCAACAATTTATGTCACCACATAAGTGTTACAATTTATGGTGTCATAAATTGTTGACCTTGTAGCAAGAAAAAGGGTCATTAATTTTGAATTCAAGGGGACCAGTGGAAATTGACCAGTAATTGTTGGTAACCCTGACACCTTCGCATCTCCTTTCTCAGTGGGGCTTCGCCCCCCCCCCTCTTAGTAAGTGATCTCTATGTATGGACGCTCCAGTCCTTTGATGTATATATGTTTATATACACTATCTTACACTATCTTTTATTTTATGTATCGTTTCCATGTGCTGTTATCTATATAAAATGTTTTGTCTCACAAACGTGTCGGAGTTTGTTGTTTCAACTAGTTATGACTTTGTTATAACTTTGAATCTTACAATGGCAACGGAAGAGTAAAGTCAACAAGTGATAAAGTAAGCCAACTCCTCTCCAAGTCTCTAATCTCTCTCTCTCTCTCTCTCTCTCTCTCTCTCTCTCTCTCTCTCTGATATCTCTTTCTATTACTAAAGAACTCTCTTCTCTGAGAACTTTCACTCTCACCAATTAGTGATGTTAATGTGGGTATGTATTAGTACCATATAGTACCTGGACGTGGTAATTGCATTTCACTTAGCGCTAATACCCTTGGGAAAGGTATGAATCCTACTCTCCCTCCAGCTATGTATAAATAGTAGGGCAGACTGGGCTCTTTAACCTTGGTTAGGCAACTGGTCTAGGAGAAGGAAAACTCTGAATTCAAACCTGTTGAACTCCGCTTAAGAAATTGACCTTGTGTTACATCCTGCTCATGCAGAGGGGTTGGTAAATATATATAGTACCAATTAGCCACTTGCTTTCCTGATACCACTGCTACACATGTGGTCTGTTACCATAAAAAGAGAGTTCTATGGTTTATTTTAAACCATACGCCGGGTAACCGCTGCTAGTTATATATAGATGTAATAACAATTGGTTATTTTTATGGATGGAGTAATAAAGTCACAAGATAAAAAATTTAGAGAGTTACAATGTTACTGAATGTTTGAGTTGAGGTTTGATGATTAGTATTATCTGAGTTATTCAGACTATTGTCCCCATCTCTATTGTCGAATTGGACACATGGCCTAGTGGATAAGGTAGTTAGGTTAAGACAGTTCTAAGTGACAGTTATCTCTGGATTCAGGGTTCAATCCTGAGTAGAGGCAGTAACATAGAAAAATAATTAACACAACTCCTACCCCAGCTATGGTTAGTGGAATGAGAACCAGATACCCCCGTGGACTGAATAAAAGGTTAGGTTCAAAGTTCCGTGATGGCTCCCGATTAACACAAGAAGGTTCCCGACTACGACAAGAAAGTTCCCGAGTTCGAAAAGAAGGTTCCCGAATCCGAGAAGGTTCCCGATTCCGAGAAGAAATACCTGAAGAAGGCCGGAGGGTATATCGGCCGAAACGTTGTACATGGAGAGGATATTTCTTCCTCTCCAGTAATAGAGTCTGATCCCACTTAAGGCCCGAGTTCAAATGGCCAAGGGATTTTTTGGTGGTAGGAAGTAGATCCTTTTTCCTACAAATGACCAGAGGGTTCTTCCTGTCTGAGGGCTCATGGGAGATTGTTATTTTTTCATTTTTTTTTAAAATTTCATTTTAATCCTCACAAGACTACAGAACAGTGAGGCTCCACTTCTGTGAATTGTGGAGTACCCCCTCATTGCAATTACTCTGAAATAGAAGGATAGTACATCAGGGCCCCATGTATGTTTGAAAATGATTATTACTGGATAGGAATATTGCAGTTCTGGAACAGGTAGAGTTCAATGCATTCTTATATATAGAATTATTTCCAATTCATTTTTATGGTAAAAATTGATGGTAATGATATATAAAGTAATAATCACTTCCAAAGTATTTTTGTGGGAAAAATGATTTCCAATTCATTTTTATGGTAAAAATTGATGGTAATGATATATAAAGTAATAATTACTTCCAAAGTATTTTTGTGGGAAAAATGATTTCCAATTCATTTTTATGGTAAAAATTGATGGTAATGATATATAAAGTAATAATCACTTCCAAAGTATTTTTGTGGGAAAAATGATTTCCAATTCATTTTTATGGTAAAAATTGATGGTAATGATATATAAAGTAATAATCACTTCCAAAGTATTTTTTGTGGGAAAAATGATTTCCAATTCATTTTTATGGTAAAAATTGATGGTAATGATATATAAAGTAATAATCACTTCCAAAGTATTTTTGTGGGAAAAATGATTTCCAATTCATTTTTATAATAAAAATCATTAGCAATGTATTTTATGTTACAAATCAATTCCACTGTACCTTTATAGAAAAAATGATTTCCAATTCATTTTTTATAATAAAAATCATTAGCAATGTATTTTTATGTTACAAATCAATTCCACTGTACCTTTATAGAAAAAATGATTTCCAATTCATTTTTATAATAAAAATCATTAGCAATGTATTTTTATGTTACAAATCAATTCCACTGTACCTTTATATAAAAAAGGGTTTCCAATTCATTTTTATAATAAAAATCATTAGCAATGTATTTTTATGTTACAAATCAATTCCACTGTACCTTTATAGAAAAAATTTCCAATTCATTTTTATAATAAAAATCATTAGCAATGTATTTTTATGTTACAAATCAATTCCACTGTACCTTTATAGAAAAAATGATTTCCAATTCATTTTTATAATAAAAATCATTAGCAATGTATTTTTATGTTACAAATCAATTCCACTGTACCTTTATAGAAAAATGATTTCCAATTCATTTTTATAATAAAAATCATTAGCAATGTATTTTTATGTTACAAATCAATTCCACTGTACCTTTATAGAAAAAATGATTTCCAATTCATTTTTATAATAAATATCCACTAGGCCATGTGTCCAATTGGACAATAAAGATGGGGACAATAGTCCGAATAACTCAGATAATACTAATCATCAAACCTCAACTCAAACATTCAGTAACATTGTAACTCTCTAAATTTTTTATCTTGTGACTTTATTACTTCATCCATAAAAATAAACAATTGTTATTACATCTATATATAACTAGCAGTGGTTACCCGGCGTCGCCTGGGTTGAGGAGGATTTTTTTGAAGTTAGTCCCTCAGATTCATTATTACTGAATCAAAAGTTGAATCCTCGTGGGATGCACCATTTAAATCCCTCTGTAAAAAAAAAAATAGACCTTGCATTGATCCACAAATAATGTCTGAAAGCTAAAACTACCTTTTGTCATTATCGCTTCCTTTTCCTTCCTCTCATTCCTTTTCAGCTTGATGACGATACGAATGAAGAGCCATAAATTTAATGGGGTTTGAAGATAGAAATTAGCAAAAACCAAACAAACATCCTTTAAACCCATATAAACTGTTGTTTTATGGATTTATCTAAATCAAGGTGACTGTCAATGTGTCAAATTGACACATTTTTCAAATTTACTCCTAGAGGCCATAGCCCAACATATCATTCAAATAAAATAAAATAAAAAACATCCTGAAGAATAAATTCCTACCATAAAATTGTACTTGCACATTATTTGAAATGAACTTAATTGTTATTAAGAACACATTTTATGATATTTTGGAGTTAAAAACATGCATTAAAATGGATTTGAAAAGCGTCATGTTTTCTCTGTGAAAATTACGTTGAATCAAAGATGGCTGCCATTGTTTACAAGCTTCTTCTTGGAAAAAAAAAACAAGGCAGTTAACTCTTATTGTTTCATCAGTAAATTCATTTTATATAGGGACTGCCAAAGTTAACTCCCTTGTTCAAGATTACCAAATGAATTCTCTTATTTTTGAGAAAAATTGAGTTAATTATTTAAATGAGTGGTTTGATTTACAATAGGGCTAACGTTATAGACCAAGATTGATAATAACAATGTGGCAGCTGAGAATAATTCAATAATTATAAAAGTTACTAATAATACATGATAGAAAAATAATAATTAATAAAAAATAAAAAAACACTTAATATAAAATAAAATTTTAAAAAATGCTTCTGAAAATGAAATAATATTTCAAAACAAAACAGTTAAAATAATTTAAAAAAAAATTGAAATAGATCACTAAGTAAGACTGAGCCTATTCTAATAGTGACCACCCCAAGTGGAGATTTAAGAGGTTTGAATTCAGAGTTTTCCTTCTCCTAGACTGGTTGCCTAACCAAGGATTAAAGAGCCCAGTCTGCCCTACTATTCACCCATAGCTGGAGTGAGAGTAGTTGAATTCATACCTTTCACAAGGGTATTAGTGCTATGTGAACTGTGGATTCGTCCAAGATTTGAACTTGGGTCAATGAGTCCATTTCCTACGACTCTAACCAGTACACCACCGCGCTCTCATTAGTTATTAGCTCCCATGGTTATTTATTTTTTAATTTTATTTAATTTATTATATATATATAATTTATATAGGATTTAAAAAAATAATGACATACTTTTATTGATCAGCAATTTTTTTTTTTTTTTGATAGAGTGAAAGAGAAAAGGAAAAACTTAAGGGCCCTTTCAACCGGTGCTTTGTCAAAAGTAACGACCGGTAGATCGTTTAAAAGTCACAATGTATATTAAATGGGTAAAAGAGGGAGATTAAACAATATGAAATGGTGGGGCAATATGAAGGCAAATGGGGAGGGAAAAAATTATATATATTGGTATATACCTCATGTAATCCCCACATCAGCAATCACACCTCGGCAAAAATTACCAGGGAGATGTCTTTGTCTACACAAGGACGGGCAGTAAAAAAAATGGAGACTGCTTCAAGGACATTGAGGCGGTGGTTTGTCCTGGCCCTGTGTAGAACAGAAAATTGCTGATCAGTGTAGTTGATTTTACAACTATTTGTACTACAAAGGTGGTCACCTTTGTAGTACAAATAGTTGTAAAATCCTATATAAATTCAGCTGTACCAAAAATTTGTTTATATATATAATTATATAATTAATTATTTAGATTTTTCAGGCTGTTGTCCTCATCTCTATTTGATGGGTAAGTTGATGAGGAGGGGGGTGGTGAGATTTTTACCCCTATCTCTACACCCCACCACCAAAAAAAGAATGTTGCATACAGTGACACTACAAAATATATACATGCATATCTCATTGTTTTTTATCTATTTTGTTTTGTTTTTTTGGTACTCTTCGTGGAGTTCCGTCCTGGCCTGCTGTCTCAAAAACCGCTAGCCGGAGGCTGCTGAAAAAAAACACCAGCTACGATCAAAGTCTGTAGCCGAAGCGGTGACACATGAAAAAAAAAATAGGGCTTGGGTTTAGGGTTAGGGTTGGGTTTTAGGGTTAGTTTAATGGGAAAATAAATAATTTGGGTTCTGTTTTTTTTTTTTCAGAAAAAAACAGAACCCACAAATTTTGTAATAAAACAGTTAGTTTTAACTAGAGGGTGTTTAGGGTTAGGGTTGAGGTTGGGTTTTCGGGAAAAACGCTCTAAGTTGGTTGTTTATTTATTCATTTATTTATTTTTTCACTTGACACCGCTTCGGCTACGGACTTCAATTGTAGCTGGTGTTTTTTTTCCAGCAGCCACCAGCTAGCGGATTTTGAGGCCTGGAGGGAACTCTGCAAAGAGTACCATTTTTTTTTTTTTTTTAGATGGAGCTTAATAGTTTATATTATTTAAATATTTTGGGCTGTTGTCCTCATCTTTATTCGATTAAATAAAGAGTTCAATGTGAATGGTTATATAGTTATTTACTAAGCTTGACTCAGATGTGGCACAAGGCCAGATTATGGAGCTCCCAATGAGAATCAAACTCATTAACAATGGTTTACTAAGCTAGCTTGCTAACTATTAAGCTACATGAGGTATCGCATAATATCTATGAATCACAACAAGCTCATACCAGTGGAACAACAATTCTGCTCAGATGATCATGATTTCAACAGAGACGCTAGATTTACCCTTATCGAAAGAATTCAAAACGATACTAACATCAGATGCGTAATCGGAAACCATGAGTACAGATGGATGAAAAAGATTAAAAGTTTTCTCCTATTTGGCCTCAACAGATGAATTGATACTCTACCCTGGTAATAAAGTCAAGGTGACAAGAATGTGAGGGTCAGTAACACCTAAATAAACAAACACCAACCACCCCAAATCAACCAAACCATTCCTTGAACCCCCCTCTCTCTCTCTCTCCCACCAAACAAAGTAAGATGAAATATAATGCAAGACAGGATTGACAATAAGAAATACAGAATTAATACTGCCCTGTCGGCTGGGGCGTTAGAATGCACCGACTGCACCTCTGCAGAGGGGTAAGACTCCTCCAATGGGGCCAACTGTTGGCTGTGGGTGGCGACCTGTGATGCTTAAGGATAGAACCCAGGTGAATGAGCAGTTCATGATTTGCAATACTCCACTTTGGCCTTATCTTGGGCTAGACGGGCAGTCAGAGAGGCCCCCTCTGATCAATCGGCTGGTCATGTCAAGCCCTAGCACCTATATGATTTTCCCAACCTTATTGCCCTAATGGCAACCCCCAATCCCTTTTTATCATATGGGTGCTAGAAGGCGGTGGCTGAGGGTCTACATGTCCTGGGAATGACGTTAAACTCTATCTGAATGTGAGGTTCCAGTGTTGGAGGTTTGGGGAATGTGAAGCACCCTTCATCACCATTGCTCCCTGGTCCACTCTGACCCGGAGTGGTAGTACCTGTTAGGGTCACATCTATGGGTTAAATAGAAAAATGTATTTATTAAAATTGTATTATCCATTAAGAATTGATTTATTTCAAAACTTTATCGGCATTAAATGACCCACTGAGGTTGATATGCCATAAAACAAAAACAAACAAACAAACAGAATTAATAAGAATGGTATACAGCCATGGGTATACATATGGTAAGAAGATGAGTTGGTTGTGTTGTATTATTGTAATCTGAGTCCTAGTGCTCAATTACAACGAGCCTTGCTTTCAACCAACCAATTACAGGCTGGCATTCTTTAGTGACAAAACCAAAGAGACAAATTCTTCCCTTTTCCTGATTCATCAGCACCGGAGTCGGATGACAAAAAGGGCGTCCCTTAAATCCATCAGTGCGAACAGATAGCCGTAGTGTGGGACTCCGATAATTCACCCTACCTCAGGAACTCAGTTAAGTGGACTGTTTTATTTATATAATCATTCCTTCAGACAAAACCGTACTTTGCAAAATGTGGTGATTCACGCCACGAGTGTAGGCAGACAGGAGTTTATGGTGGGTTAGTATAGGGTTGTTTGATATATTCGTTGTAAGGTCACCAGTTTAATGTTAAAATTCTATGAAATATTCAAACAAAAAAGACACCATAAAACATTCAATTATTGTAGGCACATGGCATAAATAACAAGACTCAGTTTTAAAACAAACAACTTGTATTGAGAAAAGGTTTACAAAAAGGTAATGCAGAATACCGAGCAAAGTTCTTTCATCAGTCTTTTGTACAAAAATGTAATTTTTGTAAAGTTCTTTATAACATGTAAGAAAAAGATGTTATAAGTTTTGAAGTGAGAAAGAAAGAGTAAGAATTCAAAGTCACAAAACAGTCAGTCGCAAGTAAATTGCTGATCTCGTAAATGGCTGATTAGAGAGAGATAGAAAGATATAAATACTCATACCTTCTTGTAAGTGAATGTGATTTTATCTTACGTTAGAGTGACATGGATTTGGTTAGACGAATAATTTCTTTCCGGTTGGGATCCGAAAAGTTGGTTATTTATACTCTTTGGGTAGGCTCCAAAAGGGGTCTATTTGATAGATTTCTTTTTAGGCACAAACGTCTCTGATTGGTTGAAAATGTACTCATTTTATTTCAATTTTCTTCTTTTTTTTTTTTACTAGGGTGCACAATCCCTTGCGCAAACTATTAATTTTTGTTACTTGACTTTTGTTCGTCGTAGCAAGAACTTCTGGTTCATCACAAGTTAAAAGGAGAAAAACACAGGAACACAATGTAGGATTCAAATGACTTGTATTATCATACATAAAGAAATAACAATTAATTACTTGCAAACTGAGAACAAGGACGATAACCCTACCTCAGATACTTTTATACACTAGATGCGAGTTGTTGTGTACGGTCTTAAAAAAAAAAGTTGTGGAAACAATATTCCTACTGCCTATCATCCAAAACATCTGAGTAATATGAACTATGTTCCTACTTTTCGATTTAGACAAAAATTTGACCTTAAATGATGGATTTAATTAATTTTAATTTAGTTTCTAAAATGAAAAGCAGATGACATTTTGATGGACCCTAGTGTGATATCTTTATATATGTTCTTATTTAATTTCGTTAGGCTTTCTTATTTAATACATTTCATTACATTAAAACTTAAATGGTAATTTATGAGGAAGTGTGTCCCGGTCTCCTGCCTAAAAAATTGCTACCCGGTGACTATCAAAATAACAACCCCAGCTCGTTGTAATTCTTGTTTATTTATCGTAATTTGTCGTAATTCTTGTTTAGATATGAAGATGGATATATAGTTTGGAATAGACTGAGATAGATAGATAGATAAAAACAAAATAATATAGATAGATATGAACAAATGGAGATAGATATTTTCGGCAAGTAAATGTATTTGGAGGGGGGGCGCATCTTTTTTTTGTCGTAATTCTTGTTTATTTAAACTAAAAACAAGACATTAAACAAACATGAATAAAAAAAAAATCTTAGTATTTAAAGTAATATAGATAAATATGAACAAATTGAGATAGATAGATAGATATGAAGATGGATAGTTTTGAATAGACTGAGCTGGGTCGTTATTTTAATAGTCACCGGGTAGCAATTTTTGAGGCAGGAGACCGGGACGCACTTCCTCATGAATTACCACTTAAATTCTTACGCCCGGCGGAGAGCACATATTCTTCGTAGTTTTAATATTTTTGTGTGTTCGGCTGAAGACCCAAATTTTATCTTCTGTAGTTGAATGTTATCTTAATTTGTTTAGTTGTTTTAGCTGTTGCCAATCGTAACGCTTTTTTATGTTGCTAACTTGGCCTTCGTCTATCTATTCTTTTTATTTTATTTTAAATTGTCTCTTCTAACCCACAATTTTCCCTCTAATGTCAATTCGTCCGTGTTTTGTAGCTATAAACAACAACAAAAAGGTTTATTATCAGGTAAGACATTATTTCTAAAAGTAATTGAAACTTACAACTTTAGTTACTTTATCAAAGGCAAAAGTTTTTTTTTCTTTTTTTTAAAACGACACATTCCTCGGCAAAAAAAAGGAGAGAAAAATCAAAAATCTGAATTATTTTTTCATGTGAAATATTTATTATTATTTCTTTTTAAAAAATTAGATATGTTTAGAATCGTAGGTTAAATAATACTTGTTATTTATCTATTTTCTCTTTAGGTGTTTTTAAAAAATTTTTTTACTTTAACAATCTGTAATTTGCACTATGGAAGACTACAACTGATATAATTAACATTCAAACAAAATTATTTTATAATTATAGTTGCTTTTAAGAATATAATCTAAGTTTAAAAAAGAAAAAAAGTAATCAATAAAAAATTCCTGAGTGTGTGAAAAATCGAGCTACATATAGGGTCTGCCAATTTTTTTTTTTATCATAGGCGTATTTTACAAAATAAATTTACCCCCCCCCAATTGAAAAAAATTACTAAAAATCAGAGAATTATCCGATTTTAATGAAATTTTCCGTGTTGATTTATCAATGAATGAATTTTATAATGCATCAGTTATTTTATTAAAAAACTTAGTGATTTTTTTCAGGTCACTTAACTTTGACCACGCAAATATCGGTTGTGTTATAATATAACAGTTATATACTTTTGTAACTAATTAGAGTATAAATAAAAAGACAAAAGACTGAAGGTGTGAATAGACAAAAAAAATTAAGGGAGCGACTCTGAGAGAAAATAAGTACCGAAAATCGGAAAATTAAATGTAAAAAACATTTAAAAAAAAAAAAAAAAAAAAAAAAAATTTGGATATTTTTTTCTTTTCTCTGTTACTTTAAAAGTAAAAAAAAATATACATCGATATTTGTTCTGTTTAAAAGGGTTGGGGCCTAAGTTTTCAATTCAGTTTTCTACAAAAATTATTAGATAACAAAAATAGAGTGGACTAGTTATTAAATGAATATTTGTTTTTAGAATCTTAAAATATGAAATTTGAAACTTAGAATTAGGAGTTTTATATTTTAAAAGAATTTTATCTATTAATTAGGTATATGGATTATTATTTTAGATGCTAGTACGGATGTTTTTAATAGTTTATATTTCAAAAGAATTTTGATTTATTTCTATTGAATCATAAATTTAAAAGAAACAAGTCGTTGATTAATAAATCAACACAGAAAATTCTATTAAAATCAGATAATTCCCTGATTTTTTGGTTATTATTTTTTATCAAAGTTGTTCCATCATAGGAAAAGATATGTGACATTTTCTCTTGGTCAATTTTTTGGCAAACAAAACCCACAAGAATTTAAAAAAATTTTTTTTTTTTAGAGCATCCTTTTTTTCTGCGTGTTTAGACCAAAAAGAAAAATATATTTTATTTGGAAGGTAGTAATTTTTCTGTACATAGTGTACTTGATATTTTTTGTTATTGATTTCTTAGAAGAAACTGTTATAACCTTTAAAATCTTCATAATGGTTTTGTCCCTAAATACATAAAAAAGTGTCCATGTTATCAAAATATTTGAGTGAAACTGAGCAAAAATAATAGCTTAATAACAATTAAGTTCATTTCAAATAATGCGCACGCACAATTAAGAACATGATATTTTCGTGTTAAAACATGCAGTTGTATTGATTTGAACAAATTCGTATTTAGTATCATTTGTATTATTCGGAATATTGTCCTCATCTTCATTGTTATCTGTACAATGTTTTGGCCGATTTTCAAGTATTTCTTGTCAGACTTGGGAACCTTCTTGGACTTGGAACTTTCTTTTCTCTGTCATAATCGGGAGCCATCAAGGAACTTTGAACCTAACCCTAATTCAGTCCACGGGGTTATCGTTCGCATTCCGCTAGCCATAGCTGGGGTAGAGGCGTTCATCATCATGTCGCGCAATTAGCACGGATATCCATGACAATCTCTCGCCAACCTTCTCTATCATTCATTGCGCCAGGGAGGTCTGCTGCGCAGCATCCCGTATCCTTGCAGATTTGGTCAATGTAGGTCCTTGCTGGGCAAACCACGTTAGTATGTCCATGTGCTGACTTCCACAGAACATCACTTATGAGTTTGTCCTTACTCCTCCAACAGTGTCCAGTATGTCTTGTCAGTCTCACTTGGATGGTTTGTGGGATAGGAGGTAGGTGGCCGTACAGCTGCTTCCTTGTAGGATGCTGTTTCCACAACTTGTTCAAGACCGCACGCAGCATTCTTGTGCAGTTCCCATCTATCTTATTCTCAAGGTGCCTCATAAGGGTCCAAGTGGTGCAGCCATACAGCAGCACTGATACAGCCTCATAAGGGTCCAAGTGGTGCAGATACTGATACAACCACCACTTGGAAGAATAGTTATTTTAACTTTTCAGTGAGATCAGATTTCCATATGACTGATAGTCTGTTTACAGCTGACGATGCCTTTCCTATTCGTGTATTAACATCACTTTCAGTGGATGAGATATTACTACCTAGGTATATGAATTGTTCTACTGGCTTTAAAGGTTTACCACCAAGTGTGGATATGTCTCCTTTCTTTTTGCAACACATGAACACTATGTAGTAGTGACTTGGCCTGTTCCGGTATGTCTGCAAGAAGTGCTAGGTCATCAGTGTAGTCTGCATCTGTGACAGTCTGTGCAGGATATCACTTGCTTCTTGCCTTTTTTAGTGTGAAGCCTTTTTCTTTTACGGTATCTCATGACCTTCGGAGTATGTAGTCTAGGCATATTATATATATGGTGCTAATGTACCTCCTTTGCCTATGTCAAAGAAATCTGTGTCACCATCAGGTCAGTGTACCATTGCTTTAGTGTCTTTGTAGAGCATCATTATAGTGGCAACCATCTCTCTGGGGAGACCATATGCTAGTAGTATTTGTTCCATTTTCCCTCTGTGTATGGAATCAAATGCCTTGGAAAAATCTACGAATAGCAGCGTTGCCTCTAGATTCTTTGCTAGAATCCCTTCTATGATCCGTTGAATAGTCAGGATCTGGGAGGTTGTGGATTGATTTCTGTGGAATCCGTTTTGGTTTTTCCTAAGGATTTTCTCTATCTTGGGTCGGATATGATTAAGAAGAGGGGCATTATATATCTTAGCTGCAATAGCAGTAAAAGTTATGCCTCTGTAGTTTTTTGCGATTCCTAGGTCTCCCATTTTGGGGAATGGGAGGATGCAGCCTTTCATCCATTTATCTATTCTATTTTGTCTATATACAGCATTGCATAGCCTAAGCAGTATGTCTGAACTTTCTCATCTTCCATACCTCGGGGGTATTTCGTCAAGACCTGCAGCTTTTCTACCTTTTTTGTTTCTTTAAGACTTCGTTAAGTTCTTCTGTTGTGAAATCTCACAGTTTGATGTCTAGTAGTAGTTGTATGTCAGCGATCTTTCGGGTATTATTTTCTGTGATTTTAGGGTGGCATTATGGCGCAATTCAAATATGCAAAACATAAGTTTCCAAATTGCAAACTACATTGCACGTTCATCTGTCAAATCGTACACAGAGTGAAGCAATTCACAACGTCAACACACCACCTACCACAATACTACCAACCATAGCTTGAACTGCTTCAGTCACATGATATATGCACCACAAACTAATACTCTTGAAGTTGGAAATTACATTGCACGTTCATCTGTTAAATCATACATAGAGTGAAGCAATGCACAACATGTCAACACACCACCTACCACAATACTACCTAACACAGCTTAAACTGCTTCAGTCACATGATATATGCACCACAAACTAATATTCTTGAACTTTGAAATTACATTGCATGTTCATCTGTCAAATCATACACACAGTGAAGCAATTCACAACATGTCAACACACCACCTACCACAATACTACCTAACACAGCTTAAACTGCTTAAGTCACATCATATATGCATCATAAACTATATATTAGTACTCTCATTCCTTAATTTTCCGACTGTTATCATCCTGTAACATCCTCTGGTTAAAAATGAGACCGTCTAAAACGTCAAATGAAGATGATGTACTGTAAAGTTTTTAAAATGCCATCCTTGGCCAGTTAAAAAGGGCTTAAAGAAAGTCCTGTGTTATGGAATCCTTTGGTAAGCGTATAAGTCCTATCCTGCGTATTGGTAAAGGTCCAGTGTTTTAATCCTATGTCCGTCGTCAATGAACGTTACAGTAATTATAACCGTTAGGGTCGGTTAAGTATAGTATCAACCTCAGAGTACTGCCAGTGATTGGCCAAACGATAGATCACATGATTCCGGCCTAGTCTATTAGTAGGAATGGGCTTTTAACACACACCTTATGCTGAAATTCTCAACATGAACTACATTGAACTTTGAGATACCGAGTTCGCCTGATACTCTCCAAGTGCTACTCACCAGATTTGCCTCTATGCCTAGGAGCACAGCCTGGGAATCCACTGAACTTGAACTGCTTTGGTCATGTGATATATCCGCTGCAAACTAGACTATTGGAAAAGCAACTTGGCGTACGGAATGAAAGGTGGTGCAAGTCGATTACTAAATGCTAATTATCTACTAAATTTTTTAAATAGTCGGTTAACAGCTGCTAATTAAAACCTCAGCAGTTGTTGCATGGAATAATGTTAAGTGTGTAATGTCCACTAACGTTTGCTTTAATTAAGGGGGCAATTGTTTGTAGAAACAACACTTTGTATTGATTTGGTTGATATCATCTCATGTCCTGAAATTGAGAAGTGTTATTGATACTGCCGTAAGTTGTTTAGAATAATAACCTGAGTGTCCAAGGCAGTCAGGTCTGGCACCCAATGGTATTAGGGCCACAACCTGGCCAAAGGGGCTCTGGAAAAAATCCAAAGGGTATCTCCATTATCATCAGGAATCAATGCCTTTTTTTTTGGCATACTTGTCACTGTGTCTGTGGAAAATCTGCAGCAAACAAAGGCATCTCCTTCCCCTGACCGGGATATGCACGCAGGGTTTGGGTACCGCTTGTGTCCTATTCCTTGTTTCTCCTTCCATGAATTCATCACAGATGAATAGGTTTGTTATTAGCCAGCTTAGTCGACCCAGAGTGACTGCCAGAACAGATAGATAGATGGATAGTTAGCCCTTGTTAATTAATTATTATTCTATGTTACTCTCACCCTTGACTAGGATTGAACCCTTATCCTAGAAATGACTGTCACTTAGAACTGTCTTAGATTGTAAACTATTGGTTAGTGGAACAGGCAAACACCTCCTCAACTTAATGGACTGTTCCTGGCAGTAGTGGCAATAGGTATTTAATCTGTTACTGTTCATTAATACTGACCTTCTCCCTAGCGGGAGGTCCAGTGAGCTTCAGCCGCTGGATTAGGTTTTTGTAAATAATAGTGTCGATCCCAGGGGGGCTATCCTCCCAGGCAATACCTGCCTCCTTGACTTAAAGGGGCAGGGCTGGGTTTATTGCCCAGCGCCTGAGGCGCCCCCTTGAGGGGGAATGCTGATGGGATCGATGCAGTTTTTGTTCTTTCCCACCCATAAGCTTCGGCTTAAAACGGAGCCTGTGCCCAGCCCATACAAGTTGGGTATGAGGCAAATACCTGACCTTCTCCCTAGCGGGAGGTCCAGTGACCTTTGGCCACTGGATCAGGTGTTGTTAATTAATAGCGTCGATCCCAGGGGGCTATCCCCCCAGGCAATACCTGCCCCCTTGATTTAAAGGGGCAGGGCTGGATTTATTGCCCAGCGCCTGAGTCGCCCCCATTGAGGGGGAATGCCGACGTGATTGATGCAATTTTTTTTCCACCTGCCACCCATGAGTCTCGACTTGTGGATGGGCCCACATAAAAATGTCCTTGTGTCAAGCCTGCATAAGTAGGGTGCATGGCAAATATCCTGACCTTGTAACTCCCTGGAGAGGCTATAACACTATTATTTAACTCCTAAACTGATCCCCCACTTAATATTGTCTAAAAAGTCTAATCAACTCTTTCTGGCCAAGAGGGTTCAGTTTTGTTATTATTTAACTCCTAAACTGATCCCCCACTTGATGTTGTCTAAAAAGTCTAATCAACTCTTTCTGGCCAAGAGGGTTCAGTTTTGTTATTATTTAACTCCTAAACTGATCCCCCACTTGATGTTGTCTAAAAAGTCTAATCAACTCTTTTCTGGCCAAGAGGGTTCAGTTTTGTTATTATTTAACTCCTAAACTGATCCCCCACTTTATTAATGGTAGCAGAGCTTTAAAGATGACTACTTACAAACATCCACCCACATTTTGGAAAAAAAGACAACTCACAATGGAAAATTTTTATTAGCCCTAATATCATCTGGCCAATTGGACCATTGTGGATTTTCTATTCCCTTATTTCTCCTTCCCTGAATTCACCACAGGTGAAATCATTGGTTGGGTCTGGCTGACCCAGCCCAGGTTGAATGCTGTGACAATAACAATAATATTCTGATTCTTGCTGTTCACCTGAACTTGTGATTGACCATACATCTTCAACCCCTCCTCCCACTCTATTTCTTTCCTGTCTCATACGTTTACCTTTTACACCTCCACCCTCTCTTCATTCTTCCTCTGCCTCATCCCTTTTACCCTCATCGTATATTATATATATATATATATATATATATATATATATATATACTAGCAAATATATGCACCCTCCTCCGGGTGCAAGTATTTAAGTTTTAATATAATAAAATATCATATTAAATTAGAAAGGCTAATGAAACTGAATAAGAATGCAGATAAAAAGATTTGGAACAGAGGGGGTATGATTGAAAAATAGAACAACTTTGAAACTAACTCTTCCATCATTTTCCGTTACTCCCGTCTTTCATTGGTAAATTTTCCTAATTTAACTATTTAGTTAAAATAGGAAGTAAAGAATAATATTACAGTTATTTCTTCTTGTTAATGGATTTCTTTTTAAGATTTATCCCCGAGATTTTTGCTCATATTCATTAAGATAAAACCAAACAATTAGAAATCAATAATACTGAGCACATATTTATTAAAATCAAATTTTTAAGATCAATATGCAAATTAGCCTTCCCATTCGCACTGTAAACCACTATTTTGTTGTATATATAAATACAATTGCATGTTATTTAGTATGTAGATATGGTCAACAGTCTTAATGATATAATACAATTTTATCAATAATTGAGGTTTAAATAAAAATAAAATCATGGAGAATGTGATGTAAATAACAAAGGGAATTTTGACTTGTATAGTAATATAGTTTTGGTTACAGACAGACAAACCCACAACTCCATTATAATAAGATATATATCTCATTCTGTTTTAAAATAATAAAGATTCTGATGAAGCTTCTAAAACCACGAGTCAAAATATTAATTGAATGTAATTGTTTTTCCTGAAATTTTCCTCACATTTTGTAGGATGTTTCTTAATCTCTTATTTCTTCATTATACATACATACTAAAAAATTCAATGTCAGCGAGTTTGTACCCTAAGTAAGTAAAATCCTCAAATTCATTAAAGGATTAAAAAATAAAACAATTTGAAATGTAAACTTTAAATATGTATTAAAATAAAACAAACTATATATAAATATATAATACCAGTCATGTATTTATTAAAACTTAAAAAAACAAAAAACAATGAGGACTGTCTAATGTTGCATGTTCAAATTTTGAGTGTATTTATTCTGTTATGACAATTTTGGGGAATGTGACATAAGCAGTGACGTAATTTTTGTTACAGACAAAAACCGGAAGCGAATCTCCATTATCTGTATATATATATATATATATATATATATATTATTATATATATATATGTTGAAAGAAAAAATAAACAAAGGAAAGAAAATACTGAATGGATAAAATAGATTTTATTTTACTAACATGTGTTTCGGCCAGGAGTTCATGTATACATGTAATTCTATTTCCGGGGTCATTCATCGGTCACATTACTGGCACCCTGATTAGTGTTTACTCTTCCAAATTTTAACCTTTATTTGTTCTTATTTCTTTTTCCTCTCTTTCTCTTTCAATCCCGTAGACCACAATAATTTTGCTTAACGGAATGAGAACAGGATACCCCCGTTGAATAAAGGGTTAAGTTCAAAGTTCCATGATGCCTCCCGATTACGACAAGTAAGGTTCCAGAGTTCGAAAAGAAGGTTTCTGAATCCAATAAGAAATACCTGAAGAAGGCTGGAGAGCACATTGGCTGAAACATTGTACAGATAACAATGAAGATGAGGACATTAGTCCGAATATTACAAGTCTGAAATGAATTGATAATAAAATTAATGTCTCCTATTGCCTTTCTCTGCCAGCCTTCTTCAGGTATTTCTTCTTGGACTCTGGAACTTTCTCGGACTCTGGAACCTTCTATTTGGACTCGGGAACCTTCTTATCGTAATCGGGAGCCATCATGGAACTTTGAACCTATTACAACAAGAAGGTTCCTGATTATGACAAGAAATACATGAAGAAGACCGGAGTGTGCATCGGACGAAACATTGTACAGATAACAATGAAGATGAGGACAATAGTCTGAATAATCCAAATAATACTAAAAAAACAAAACTATTAAAAAAGAAAAAAGAAGTAAATTATGTAGGAATAAATACCACATATAATGTAAAAAAAAAAAGTTAAAAAACATTTATTTTCTGAAATTGTTTATACTTGCAATAATATGCGCTCCCACCAGGCATAAGTATTTAAATTTTAATATGAAAGATATAAGATTATAAAGACTAACGAATTTAAATATGAACACATATAAAAAGGTTACACTTATTTTAATTATATTTTAATTGGTTTCTTTATAAAATCATTCATAGGGTTGATTTTGATACATTGGAGAATAAGATAATATTATAACACCAAGTAATAATTTCTTAAACCCGATTTTATTAAAACCAGTATGCAAATTAACCACACCCTATATTATGTAAACCTTTATTGTTTAGTGATATATAAGACACATTGCAGGATTTTAAACACACTAATAACTTGGTCTGTTTTGATGGTAATTTTAACTCAGATTTTCATAGAGACATCATTAATAAATAAGATTTATTCTATGTATTAATGATTTTGACTATAAATGAAATACTCATTGATAAACTTACGCAATTCCCGAGGGACATAAGCAATGACATAATTTTGGTTACAGACAGATAAACACCAAATCACCATTATAATAAGATATATATTAGGATGGCCCAAAATTGACATAAAATGCGTTTTTGACAAAATGAATTTAGCCCCCCCCCTACATAAAATAATTTACCAAAAATCAGGAAATTATCGGATTTTAATGAAATTTTCAGTGTTTATTTATCAAAGAATGATCTTCATAATGCATTATTTATTTTATTTCAAAACTTTCTCATTTTTTTCAGGTCACTTAATTTTGATTCCCCCATATTTTGGGGGGGTGTAACATTTTTGTGAATTGGTCTTATACTGTACTAATTACTAATTTCTTTTTTACTCATTTCGATAATTATTTAAATGGCTATTATCTTATAAAAGAAAAAATTATACATCGATATTTTTTCTGCGTAAAAAAGGGGGGCCTAAATTTACAATAGTGTTTTTCTTCAAAACTTATTACTTTTTGTATCTAAAATAAGGTTTGCATTAAATAGATATTTATTTTTAGAAACTAAAAATATAACATTTTAAACTTAACATCAGGCTTTTCATATTTTAAATGAATTTTATATATTAATTTTTCATAGCAAAAATATTTGATTAAAGTTTTGAAATAAAATAACTGATGCCTTATAAAATTCATTAATTGTTAAATCAATACTGAAATTTCATTAAAATTGGATAATTCCCTGATTTTTGGTAAATTTTTTTTCCAATCGCGAATGTTACATTAAATTTGTAAACAAACCCTTGAAACCATTGAAAAAACAAAATGGCAGATCGAGATCAAAATTGACCAAAACAAATCGTTTTAAATTTATTAAAAATAAACTGCATATGTAATGATATTTTTCTTTTTTTAATGATGGTCATTATGTTACTAATTATTATTTAGACAAAAGTTTGACCTTAAATAATCAATTTAATTAATTTTAATTCGTTTTAAAAAAAAAATCTGCCGTGAGCAGACGATCTTTGGGCCATCCTAATATATATATATATATATAATATATATATATAACAAGACTTTGTCTAATGTTTGTCTTTCCAGGTCAAGTGACTGACTTCGTTTTTTTTTTCCCCTGCTTCTGTGAGTTGGTCAATCAATGGCCTTACCCACTCTAGCCACTCGATCTTGGTCAGTTGGCCGAGATTTTCAGCAGAGGGCAAGGATCCAGCGTCGGTGTTGGGAAGAGAATTTTCGTCGCCAATGGGATGATACAAGTAACTTTTTCCAAAGAGAAGACATGAAAGCAAAGAAAGTCCAGAAATGGACGTCAGATGATTTCTATCGTCGTAGGTCAGTCAGAAAATGCTTAGTTTTTTTTTATTTTTTTATGATCCAAATATTTATAAGAAATTTTTACTTATAACACATTATTCAATAAATTCCGGTCCTGACATATAGATGGCACCACTAATAAAAAATCCATATTATTTTTATAAAGTACTAACCTTCAAATGGCACATGTCAAAATTTGAGCCCAATCGGATTATTTGTTTACATCATTGGCAATTCAGTCTCAAAAGACTATGATAAAAGTTTTTGTGTGCCCCTGAAGTTGCAGCGCCTCCTGTGACTATGAAGTCCTATGTTTGAAAAACATTCTCGACCACAGATTTTGCATTTGTAGGTTGTCCCTGTAGATGATGATGTTCCGATGCTTTGTTGCCGTTGCTTTCTTATGGACCTCTTAGCTTCATGATGTCGTATCAGGGTGACTTCTGACATGTACAGTCCTCTATGGACATTCTGCGGCCACCGAGGGCGGTCTTTAGCCAAATTTCCCAGCTGGAAGGGACAATGCCAAAGCACCTGAGATCATTTTTGCAGAACATCTTGAATCGCAGTAGGGGGCGACCAATCTGTCTTTTACCAGATGTTAGCTCTCCATACAGGATGTCTTTCGGGATTCGTCCATCATCCATCTTTCGTAATGACCCAACCATCAGAGACGACATTGTCTCAGTAGAGAGTACAAGCTTTGTTTACAAATTACAGTTATTTAAGTGAAGCTACTGTTGCAAATTTTCAAAACAATGGAAAATCTGAATTTTGTGTGTTGATAAATCATTGCTTTCTGATAGGAAAAAATACTGTTCAAGCAAAGCAATGGCTTTATTGATAAGTGTTATTCGGACTCTGCTCTGTCGAAAATAAAGTTAAGAGGGTATGCTGACTTTAAACGCAATCATACAGACCCAAATGTGCTGAAGCTCAGGTTGCCCAAATTTGGCAGTCGTTCTGGAAAACACCAAAAAAACTCCACTAACTTGTTTTGGCAATCGTAAATTGAAGTTGCGTGAGATAGCAGAGGAATTTAAGATATCAGAGGGCAGTGTATTCACCATTTTGCATGAAAATTGTTCAATGAGAGTGCTGTGTTCAAAGTCGCTCCGCATTTGTTCACAGTCGATCAAAGACAACAACGCGTCGACATTCAAATGTTTTGCAACTGTTTCAACACAACAAAAAGGAGTTTTTGTGTAAATATGTGACAATGGATGAAACCTGGATCCACCACTTCACTCCAGAGTCAAATAGCAGTCAGCTGAGTAGACAGCACAGGTGAAAGTCGTTCCAAAGATGCAAACATCAGCAGGCAAGGTTTTGGAATGTGCAAGGTATTTGTCATTTTGATTACCTTGAGAAAGGAAGAACCATCAATAGCGAATATTATATAGCATTATTATTGCGTTTGAAGAAGAAATGGCCAAAAAATGGCCACAAATGATGAAGAAAAAATTACTCTTTCACCAAGACAATGCAATGTGTCACAAATTGATCACAACGATGCAAAACTACATAATTGGACCCCGCCGTATTTTTCAGATCTGACCCTAGTGACTACTGGCTGTTTAGCAGACCTCAAAAGAATTCTCCAGGGAAAGAGATTTGGCTCCAATGAAGAAGTGGTATCAGAAACTGATGTGTATTTTGAGGCCAAAGACAAGTCGTTCTACAAAAAAGGCATCAAATTGTTAGAGAAGCGTTGGAATCGGTCTCCTTCTAGGGTGATACACAATGTTGATGAATAAAGTCAAATTTTGCCAAAAGAGTTATTTATTAGTTAGGCTCGGGACTTATTGAGTAATGTGTTAAATTATTTTGTCATTGGTATTTTGAAAAACAACTATTTCCTAAAGCTTTAGAACTTTTTTGACAATATCAGTTGGGGATCAGTTTAGGAATTAAATAATAAACAAAACTGAACCTCTTGGCCAGAAAAGAGTTGATTAGACTTTTAGACAATATTAATGTGGATCAGTTTAGGAGTAAATAATAACAAAACTGAACCTCTTGGCCAGAAAGAGTGATTAGACATTTTAGACTATTAAGTGGGGATCAGTTTAGGAGTTAAATAATAACAAAACTGAATCCTCTTGGACAGAAAGAGTTGATTAGATTTTTTAGACAATATTAAGTGGGGATCAGTTTAGGATTAAATAATAACAAAACTGAACCCTCTTGGCCAGAAAGAGTTGATTAGACATTTTAGACATTAAGTGGGGGATCAATTAGGAGTTAAATAATAACAAAAAACTAATCCTCTTGGACAGAAAGAGTTGATTAGATTTTTTAGACAATATTAAGTGGGGGATCAGTTTAGGAGTTAAATAATAACAAAACTGAACCTCTTGGCCAGAAAGAGTTGATTAGACTTTTTAGACAACATCAAGTGGGGATCAGTTTAAAGTTAAATAATAACAAAAACTGAACCCTCTTGGCCAGAAAGAGTTGATTAGACTTATTTAGACAACATTAAATGGGGGATCAGTTTAAAGTTAAATAATAACAAAACTGAACCCTCTTGGCCAGAAAGAGTTATTAGACCTTTAGACAAATTAAGTGGGGGATCAGTTTAGGAGTTAAATAATAAAAATGAACCCTCTTGGCCAGAAAGAGTTGATTAAACTTTTTAGACAAATTAAGTGGGGATCAGTTAGGAGTTAAATAATAACAAAACTGAACCCCTTTAAACTGTAAATCATATTTATATTGTAAATCTGGAATGTTTATGTGGATAATTTTTTTTTTTCAGTTTTGATAGCAAAAGAGAAGAAACAGAAAAAGAAATGAAATTGCAAAAATTAAAAGAGAGACGAGCACAATTGCAGCCATGTTGTATGATGAGAATGTACAATTTGAGGTTGGTATTATTACATTTGTAAGGTATCCGGTGTTGTTAGGGATATCATTTTTGTTGTTTTGTAATAAGCAATTTAACATATGGTGCATTTCAAAGTACTGTAGTCCTTGCCCTTTATCACACAAACCACCCAAATAAGTAGAACAAGACATGCTGGACACTGTTGGATGAGCTCATAAGCGACGTCTTTGTACACCTACACATGGATACACCAGTGTAGGCAAGAACCTACATCAATCAGCTGTATGGATTTTGGATGATGGGCAGAGGATGCTCTTTGCTTAACGGCTATCTAGCACATTATTTCTAACGTCCAGCCCCTCCTCATTGCTGCAGGGCAATATAAACTTGGTAGTGTCAGAGCCATGCTCTTGGGAACTTAAGTTCCTGGTAGGGCCACCCAAGGCGGATGGGTCTGGCATCCAGTGGTATTAGGGCCCCAACCGGCCAAAGTGGCTCTGGCAAAAATCCAGAGGGCATCATCGTCAGGAATCAATAGCTTTTGGTGTACTTGTCACTGCGTCTGTGGAAAATCTATGACGACAAGGGCATCTCCTTCACAGGATATGCATATGGAGTTTGGGGACTGCTTGTGAATTTCATATTTCCTTGTTACTCCTTCCATGAATTCACCACAAGTGATTTCATTGGTTGCAGCCAGCTCAACCGATTTAGGGTGGATGCCGTAACAGAAAAAATGAAACAAAGGATGATAGATATGACCAATAGGGACAGTTGTCATATGAGTGCTAGAAGGCAGTGGCTGACGGTCTTAATATCCTGGGTATGACATTAAATTCTATCTGATGGTGAAGTTCCAATTCTGGATCTCTGTGGGAATGTGGAGTACACCCTTCATCACCATTATTCCCTGGTCCAAACTGCCCCGGTTGTACCTGTTAGAGTCCCATCTATGGTTAAATAGGAGAAAGTGAGTCCCAAGAAAATGTGTTTAAAAATGAAATTTGACTACCCATCAAGGAATAAAAACGTCTTGCATAAAATGCCCAACAGGGTTTGATTGCGTAAAATCCAACCAAACAACCAACTAACCAATGTAGCTAATTATTAAGGTCCACCGGGTTTGATAGTGGAATAAACCATGAGAGGACTGCTATAAAAAGAGAGGAAGAAGAAATAAGAGAAAATAAAGTTAAAAAAAGGAGAGTGGCACACAACGGTTGCCGGTAATTTGACCGAGGTATGACCCCCGGAAGAGGATTGAAAGCTGACCGGTAGGGAAGTGAGTGGTGACGAGGAACGAGAAAGAAGAAAATCACTCTTTTTTGCTTTCGGTCGTAGGGTTCGGACGCGGCTGCGGTCCCTAGTGTGTTGGACAGCGATATAGTTGGTACTATGTTAGAAAGTACAGTAATTTAACAGTGTCCTCCCTCTCTTTCTCTCTGTCTTTCCTTCTCTCCGAAACAGAGCCCACGCACGAGCCTGAAAAATAAATGTAAGCCTTGTGACCATATATCTTACGCGTGTCTGTTGTGCCTTCTTTATCTACAATGACACGCTACTTAAACTTGGTTGGCTATATATCGTTCCAGAGTTTGCCACAAAGACACTTTGGTACTTGTTATATTACAAAACATTTTTTGGTACCATTTTGTACCGTCAGCTCCATACTTTATTGGCAGATCAGCTTATCCAATCTGTGTACTGAGTTGGCTTGGACAGGTATTGAACCAGGAACCTTGCGATTCAAAGACGGGCTCTACTGACTCAGCTATATCATACATACAGAGAGAGAGAGAAGAGAGAGAGAGAGGAGAGAGAGAGAGAGAGAGAGAAGGCGTAACTTACAAAGCTATGGACAATCCTCTGGTGATGTAGTCTTCCTCCTTCCAAGACAAACTGCATGACTTCATGGTTAGCTTGACCTGGGTACGGATTGCTGGCCATTGAAAAATCTCCCATAATGTGATTCCGTATGCCCTGTAATAGAACAAATATATAAACAGACATGTGCAGAGAGTAATTCGGTAATTTATGAGGAAGTGCGTCCCGGTCTCCTGCCTCAGAAATTGCTACCCGGTGACTATTAAAATAACGTCTCCAGCTATGTCGTCTCGGTGGTGTTACTTGAAGAAAACAACTAACTTAGGGCATAAATGTATTTTAGAGGGGGGGGGCTTCTCTTTTTTTTGTTGTAATTCTTATTTATTTATCGTAATTGTTTAGAAATTTATTTATAGAAATTTGTCGTAATTCTTGTTTAGATATTGAAGATGGATATCTATCTATCTATCTATCTACCTCAATTTGTTCATTTTTTACTTTGTTATATATATCTATCCAACCATCTCCATTTCTTCATATCAAAAAAGAGAAGACCCCCCCCTCTAAAATACCTAATCTAAATACGCCCTAAGTTGGTTGTTTTCTTTCAAGTAACACGCCGAGACGACATAGCTGGGGACGTTTATTTAATAGTCACCGGTAGCAATTTCTGAGGCAGAGACCGGGACGCACTTCCTCATAAATTACCAATTTTGTTTCTAGTAGTAGAATATCTTGTGGTAAATCCATCATTTACCTATTTTATTATCTTGAAATATATATATTCATACAATGTTTATCAGCTAGATGAATATATTCTAATGAAATATATATTTTTACTTAAATTATAAAGGTTTAGATTGAATTATTCAACTTGTGATATTTTCTAGCAGCTAAATATTATACATAACCTAATTAATATATATTATATATTTTGTTTATTCTGTTGATGGCAAATGGAATGATTGTGGATGGTTAGAAATTTTATTTCAAGGGAGGCAAATCTTTTTAAAAATATATAAAACAATAATATTGTATGATTCGATGAATTGTCAGGATTTGTGAAGTTGTGGACTGATTTCTGCGAAATCCGTTTTGGTTTCTCCTGAGGATTTTCTCTACTTCGTTTGGGTTTGATTAAGAATAAGTGTTATTCTTTGGTAGTTCTTAACGAATCATATAAACAGAATCCCCATACCTAAGCCCCCTTCTCATTGTCACCTTTCATCTGAATTTCCTCCAGTTAAAGCTGATGCAATTGTGTCAATATCACCTATTTAATAGAAAATGGTACATGTTGACTTATACTAAGTTAAAACTTAGAGAAAATTTAATTTTTTTTCCGTGTGGTGGACCCGTAGATCTCGTCAGATCATCCACTGCGTTCCCCAAAGTCTCTCATATCTTGCCTCAGCCTGTCACTGATACTTGACTTTGGTAAGGAGAGCATGGGTGTGTGTGTTGCACAAGCACACAACATGTAAACAAAAAACAAGTGCAGATATTTCTACAAGTCCCACAGTAATTCTCATAAGTATTTGAACAAACAAATAATTTGCTTATAATCTGTTCGTTTTGAAAAGTAAAACAAACCAGCAAAACTGGAACATTACGCAAGACGAACCAAATTTGATTGCAATCAAAATAACACGACACGACCGCCCTGGGTTTAGAATACGTCGACTGCATCCCCCTGGGTATGGCACTAAATTGTATCACTATTGGATAGAAACTAAAAAGATTGAATATACACCAAGTAAGTTCATAAAATCAAAAAGATGTGGAATATTTCATTTGGTTCAGAGTGGATACTCCACATTCCCCAGAATAATAGATTACAAAAAGTCCCATTTTTTGTGAACCCCACCAAATTTGGAAATTGACCTAACTCGCCAATTTTTGGAATTAGAAGCTCAAACTTTGGGGATTGTCTAATGTTAACATAGTCCACACCTGGAAAAATATTCTGAAAAATTAAAGGGGGTGGGTGACAGTTTTACCTTTTTCTGGATGATTTGACCTTGTATTAACCCTTTGCAAACAATAATTGATTTACTCAGTTTTAGTATAATAATAGATACACACATTTAGTAAAAAGGTAAGGTTATTTGCCCCTCATCCCACTATGAGGCTTGACACAAGGACATTTTTATGTGGGCCCACCACAAACCGAAGCTCATGGTGGTAGACCTAAAAATTGCGTCTATCCCTTTGGCATTCCCCCTCAAGGATTGCGCTATTAATTTTATTTTACCAGTCCAGTGGCCGAAGCACACTGGACCCCAGCCGAGGCCGGGTGGATTAAGTAAGTCTCAGAGCACATCATCTGGGACAGATACTACACTCTGATCCCCCTTTAAGTCCAGGAAGGTAAGTGAATCATTCAACAATTACCCTTTGGTCACATGACACTTGTTAGCCAATCATAATTGTGATGTGCTCACCTGCTGAGGTCTATTATGATAAACTTGCTTCTCTTTGTTGTGTTGCTTTCAGTCTGAACTAAAAAATTTGAGTCCACGACGACTCGTGATTCTTGGAAGATATGCGTGAACGTGTTGAGGGTTTACAGAGTGGCGGAGAAGAGAAACGCAGACAGGTGAGATTGATTTCTTTGTTTTTCTGACACACCACACACACACACACACACAATATAACATATAAAATCATCATCATCATCATGTTGCGCAAGTAGCATGGATATCCATGACAGTCTCTCGCCAACCTTCCCTATCACTCATTGCCTCTAGGAGCTCTTCTGCACGGCATCCAGCATCCTCACATAGTTGACAATGTAGGTCTTGTTGGGTGGTCCACACTAGCATGCTCATGTGTTGGCTTCCACATGAGAACGTTGCTTATGAGCTCATCCTTACTCCTCCAGCAGTGCCCCGTATGCCTAGTCCGTGTTACTCGGATGGTTTGTGAGATTGGGGGCAGGTGGCCATGCAGCTGTTTCCTTGTTGGGTGCTGTTTCCTCGACTTCTTCAAGACTGCACGCAGCATTCTTGTGCAGGTCCCATCCAACTTATTCTCGAGGCGCTTCGTTAGGATCCAAGTGGTGCAGCCATACAGCAGTACTGTTATAACCACAGCCTGGAAGAATTGTCGCTTTAGCGTGTCAACAAGTTCTGACTTCCATATGACCGACAATTTGTTTGTGGCTAGCCATGCCTTTCCTATTCGTGCATTAATATTGCTCTCTGTGGACGAGATATTACTACCTAGGTACATGAACTGTTCTACTGGCTTAAGAGGCTTACTGTCAAGTGTGGAGATGTCTCCTTTCTTTTTGAAACTCCTGAACTCAGTTTTATCAAAGTTCACATAGAGGCCGATATTCTTTGCAGCCTCCTCCAGGCTATGTAGTAGTGACTCGGCCTGTGTCAGTGTATCTGCAAGAAAACCCACCTTAAACAAGATAAACTTTGAAACCATTAGACATGTCCGCAAATGCCTATAATTTCCGCTAATTCTCCTCCCACCATTCCCCGAACATTCTTATAAACTTGTGAGCCCCCCCCCCTCCTACTAATTCCTACTGCTACTGTTTGTGTTAAAAAAAGAGACAATCAAAACTTCTCACCAGTTCCACACCTGATGATGGCACAAAGTTGTGCAGAAAGCGCTCATAAAAAAAGCTTTGGTGGATTCATACACCAGTTCCACCTGTATATTAAAAAGATGGCCAGACAGAAAGGATCAAACAAAACTCGTCCGACAAGAATTTTCTGTTGAGTTTAACAAAACATATATATATATATATATTACATTCATTCATTGATTATACAAACATTTTTTAAATAAATTTCATTTATCAAAAAGAATTATAAAGAATTTATTTTTCTACAGAATTGAATTTAATAAAATTTAGTTTATTGACATTGAATTTTTAACTCCTACCCAACTCGGGGAATATTTTAAAAAATTTCTTTTTACATTGCCCAGTGGGCGTTTTTTATTTTGCTAGTATATATAATTCACTTTCTGTGCTCATTACCTATGGACTCTAAAGTTGATGAAACCTGGTATGTAAACTCTAGGTACCACCAAAGTAGGTCATGTGATCAGTTTAGGCCATATTGAAGGAAGAAACGTAAATATTTTTGATCTTTAAAAAAGAAAATCTTGCAAAAAATAAATAATGAACATAAAGAGTTGTTACAAAGAAAAACAGTTAATTTAAAGATCAAATTATCTGATTGGGGAAAAATTACTCACTGTTAACTTGAAAAATAAGTAAAACAGTTTGTTTTTTTACAACATTAATGTCTTTATTGATATTTTTTAGCTGAATTCTGTATTCATGGTTCTTTTACTAAAAAAACTCTCGCATAGAAACTTGTTATTTAATTCGCTGTAAAAAAATAATTCAATGTAAGATTATTTTCTTTTCTTTCTAACCAAATGAATATTTTTAAGAAAGGAACAGAAATATGCGATAAATAAGATTTGATTTTTCATTAAAATTTAGTATGAAAAAAAAAAATCATACTTATCAGTTGTCCAAAGCAAAAAATTTTTTTTCAACTCACTGTAAAAAAATAATTCGATCGATAAAACCACATACAAATTACATATTTAGAAAGATTATTTTATGTTCTTTCTAACCAAATAAATATTTCTAAGATTAGACCAGTGAAACATGAGAAATTCCGAGCTGAAACGATTAAGGCACAAATTTGTCAACTTCAAATTAGCAGCAGCAGCGCCATTTTACTGTTGATACAGGCAGCAGCCAGTGGAAATTTTTTATATTAACAGCAGCAGCTATACCACAATTATCGCAAATCATTTTATTTTTGTTTAATTAATTAATTATATCCCTTAATCAGTAAAAATTAATAACCAAATTTGGCGTGTTTCTTAGAAGGATATTATTGTGTATGCAAGATTTCGAATCCGAGTGACCTCCCATTTTGGAGTTATACGTCGACATGTACATACCAAACTTTCTTTTATATATATAGATCCGTGTGTGTTAAAAGATAAAAGGAAAGAAAATGTATGAATAAAAATTATTTATTTGTAATTGTTTGTTTCAAGTGATGACCGAATAAAATTGCTATAATCAATTTCTTCAACAGCAAAAGTCCCCTCTAGTAATATTTTGCCAGCAACACTCACAGTAGTCCTATATATATATATATATATATATATATATATATATATATTATTACGTATTTGATGAATTAATAAGAAAAAAATAAATAAAAAGAATTAGATAGTGATGAAAGGGAGACAACTCACTAAAAAGAGTTATAGAACTTTGAATGTTTAAAAAAATTCGAAGCGTCTGAAAAATTCAACGGGCAGCGTCTGTGAGTGGAAAAAGAAAAAATATTGCCGTGAAATCATCGTCTGCCTGAGTCTCTCATCTTCAAATTAATGAAAAGGAATGAAATATAATATTCCGAAATAAAAAAAGAAAGAAAAAAAAAAAGAAAGAAGAAAAAAAAAAAGGGAGAGAAAAAGAAAAAAAAAAATTATATATATATATATATATGAAGAATTGAAAACAAAAAAAAAAAAAAAGACTGAAAACAGAAGTAAAAATTAAATTGTTTTTCTAAGAAAAATCTCTATTTCTCACTATCCACATGTATTGGAAATTCTTAATTCTCCAGCTTCTTATTATTATTTTTGATTGAACAAAAAAAAATAGATTATATATGAATAAATAAATAAAATTATAAAATATAAATATATTCTGTTTTTACATTATTCTTTCTGTTCAAATTTTGATATATGTTTTCTCTCAATTATTGTTGATCTCTCAGAAGAAATTAAAATCTGACGTATCACACGCTTAAGCAGACGAACGTAATATATATATATATATATATATATATATATATATATATATATATATATATAAGTGAAATTAATAAAGTGTTTTGCAAAGTTTTTTTTCTTAAATCAAAAAAGTGCTCAATTACTAGCCAGTAGAGCACCTATTTCCATGCCTCTCTCTCACTACCTGATGTTGATGTTGATGTTGTTTTCCTTTCTTTTTTCCCAGTTGGCCGAAGAAAAACTCTTGGAACATTGGCACAAAACAATCCAGAAATCAGACAGGTAAGCACATTTCAGTTCCAAAGGTGAGGAGGGTGGCTAGACACCCTGCAGAAAGAAAAACAAGACCTGTAAAAAAGGCAAAGGAAACCCTTTGCTTAATGGCCATCTACCACATTATTTCTGAAGTCCAACTCCTCCTCATCGTGGCAGGGCCACGTAAACTTGGTAGTGTCAGGGCCATACCATTGGGAACTGGTAGGGTTACCCAAGGTGGACAGGTCTTTCACCCAGTGGTATGAGGGCCACAACCTGGCCAAAGAGGCTCTGGCAAAAATCCAAAATCATCATTTTGGCACACTTGTCATTGACACCGTTGAAAATCTATGGCAAACAAGGGCATCTCCTTCCCCTGACCGGGATATGCATGCTGGGTTTGGGGACTACTTGTGAATTTCATATTCCCTTGTTCCTCCTTCCAGAGGTTTGAAAATAGAATCAACCAACATGTACCTTGTAGAACAAATTAAAATGCTGACCCTGCCATTGGTGGATATCTGTTGAGACTCAGGTGAAAACTCTATTGTAGTTCAGAATGGACTCTTTAACCTTGGCTAAGTAACCAGTTTAGGAGAAGGAAAAGTGAATTCAAACCTGTTAAACTGCTTAAGAAATTGACTTTGTGTCACATCCTACTTGTGCAGAGTTGTTGGTAAATATATGTGTGTGTTTGTGTGTATGTGTGTTAGCAATGAAAATGGAAATAAATCCAACAAATGTTGAGAAAGATAAATGTAAAAACATAAATATATTTGTACGGATGAAATATAATTTAATAAATGCTGACACCTGTTTCAACGATAAAATATTACATATTATGCAATCTAATTACAAATTATTTAAAAAGTAAAATAAAACAATGATAGAAGCTATCATCAGAGTACAATGATTTGAATCCTGAAAAAGAAAAGGGAAAAATGGCTGACATGAGAAATCTATATATATATATATATATATATATATATATATATATATATATAGGGATGCTCACAAGGGACATAAGTCTTGTAAAATAGATAGGAGTTATCTCCCTTACATCAAAATTTACCTTTCGCTGCTAAGTGAAATATTATGGTGGCCTTAAAAGCTCTATTTTTTACTATTTCACATCTGGTTATTTCGAACTAAAAGATAAACATTGGAATTTCTATCCAATATCTTAAAAATATTTTTTTTAGTAAGTGTAGCCAAAAAGACTTTTCTCTGTTGCGATTGACATATTTATTTAGACTGGGAGAGAATTCGGCCTTTTTTATCATCCATAGTTGAAATTGACAAGTTTGAAAATTTAAAAAAATCTCTGAAAATATGCAGCATATCATATGTTTTAACTAAGATTTTTTCAAAGATAAAATTCAGGGCTATATTTTGTTAAATTTTCGAGTTAGTCACGGATATTGACAGAGATGTAAAACTGACCTTGAAATTTTTAAGGTAGTAATAAAATTCAATTTAACTTAGATAAAATAAATTTTTTTTGTATCAATTTAAAGAAAAATCTTTTTTTAAAACTACGAAAAAAAAAAATTCTACATTATTTATATATATATATATATATGTTTTTCTTTTTCACAGGTGGAAAGTAAACTGTTTAATGACCATGTGATATCTGCTTGGAAAGATCAAATGGAAGATCGACAACAGGTGAGTTGATTGATCGGGATTCATGCTCTTTTTTACTCTTCCTGTTGTATAGCCATTGTCGTATATACCCAACATTGGGTATATAATCAAGAGAGATATCAGAGTGAGAAGCAGACACAGAGACTTACTTCATTTCTTTTCTATTGCTTCGGCCATGATCGTCATTCTGTCAAACAATCTTCTAACTTCTGACCTTCTAAGTTCTAAGTTCTTGTCTGGCTGTTTCATGTTTAAAGAATGCATGAAACAGACAGTCACGTAAAAGCCAAAGGGGGGTGAGTCAACTATTAGGTTGTTACAAAAATAATGGCCGATTTCAAATACATACATTTATTGTTGAAACATTAACAGTAGAAATGTTAAAATTAGTCAAAATACGAGCGTTGGACAGCTATGCATCTCTGCCATCGATCTACGAGGTCATTTATTCCGCGGTGGTAAAAAGTTATTGGCTGTGATGCAACAAAATCTTTAAATGATGATTCCACCTCTTCTTTAGATTGAAGAGTTTTACCATTTAAAAATGTGCTTAAAAAATGATAATCAGTAGGCGAAAGAAGAGGTGGAATCATCATTTAAAGATTTTGTTGCATCACAGCCAATAACTTTTTACCAGCGCAGAATAAATGACCTCATAGATCAATGGCAGAGATGCATAGCTGCCCAAGGCTCATATCTTAAATAATTTTAACATTTCCTTTTGAAAATATTAACTAACATTGATTCAAAATATACCCAAATTAATCCACTATTTAAAATTAGCACAACCTAACCTGTTTCAAACTTAACATATGAGGGTCATTTAATAAATAAGATGAAATATTGCTTAAGGAGATGGCAATAGGAAGCACTGTTTACAGTTGCACCTTTTTCAAAAGAAATTAATAGTGATGGGTTTTTCATGTCCCAGAAGAGGGTCATTCAATAAATAAGGTGAAATTTGCCTAAGGAGTTGGCAATAGGAAGCACTGTTTACAGTTGCACCTTTTTCAAAGAAATCAATAGTGATGGGTTTTCATGTCCCAGAAGAGGGTCATTCAATAAATAAGGTGAATTTGCCTAAGGAGTTGGCAATAGGAAGCACTGTTTACAGTTGCACCTTTTTCAAAGAAATCAATAGTGATGGGTCTTTCATGTCCCAGAAGAGGGTCATTCAATAAATAAGGTGAATTTGCCTAAGGAGTTGGCAATAGGAAGCACTGTTTACAGTTGCACCTTTTTCAAAGAAATCAATAGTGATGGGTCTTTCATGTCCCAGAAGAGGGTCATTCAATAAATAAGGTGAATTTGCCTAAGGAGTTGGCAATAGGAAGCACTGTTTACAGTTGCACCTTTTTCAAAGAAATCAATAGTGATGGGTCCTTTCATGTCCAGAAGAGGGTCATTCAATAAATAAGGTGAAATTTGCCTAAGGAGTTGGCAATAGGAAGCACTGTTTACAGTTGCACCTTTTTCAAGGAAATCAATAGTGATGGGCCTTTCATGTCCCAGAAGAGGGTCATTCAATAAATAAGGTGAAATTTGCCTAAGGAGTTGGCAATAGGAACACTGTTTACAGTTGCACCTTTTTCAAGAAATCAATAGTGATGGGTCCTTTCATGTCCCAGAAGAGGGTCATTCAATAAATAAGGTGAATTTGCCTAAGGAGTTGGCAATAGGAAGCACTGTTTACAGTTGCACCTTTTTCAAAAAATCAATAGTGATGGGTCCTTTCATGTCCCAGAAGAGGGTCATTCAATAAATAAGGTGAAATTTGCCTAAGGAGTTGGCAATAGGAAGCACTGTTTACAGTTGCACCTTTTTCAAGGAAATCAATAGTGATGGGTCCTTTCATGTCCCAGAAGAGGGTCATTCAATAAATAAGGTGAAATTTGCCTAAGGAGTTGGCAATAGGAAGCACTGTTTACAGTTGCACCTTTTTCAAGAAATCAATAGTGATGGGTCCTTTCATGTCCCAGAAGAGGGTCATTCAATAAATAAGGTGAAATTTGCCTAAGGAGTTGGCAATAGGAAGCACTGTTTACAGTTGCACCTTTTTGAAATCAATAGTGATGGGTCCTTTCATGTCCCAGAAGAGGTCATTCAATAAATAAGGTGAAATTTGCCTAAGGAGTTGGCAATAGGAAGCACTGTTTACAGTTGCACCTTTTTCAAAGAAATCAATAGTGATGGGTCCTTTCATGTCCCAGAAGAGGGTCATTCAATAAATAAGGTGAAATTTGCCTAAGGAGTTGGCAATAGGAACACTGTTTACAGTTGCACCTTTTTCAAGGAAATCAATAGTGATGGGCCTTTCATGTCCCAGAAGAGGGTCATTCAATAAATAAGGTGAATTTGCCTAAGGAGTTGGCAATAGGAAGCACTGTTTACAGTTGCACCTTTTTCAAAGAAATCAATAGTGATGGGTCCTTTCATGTCCCAGAAGAGGGTCATTCAATAAATAAGGTGAAATTTGCCTAAGGAGTTGGCAATAGGAACACTGTTTACAGTTGCACCTTTTTCAAAGAAATCAATAGTGATGGGTCCTTTCATGTCCCAGAAGAGGGTCATTCAATAAATAAGGTGAAATTTGCCTAAGGAGTTGGCAATAGGAAGCACTGTTTACAGTTGCACCTTTTTCAAGGAAATCAATAGTGATGGGTCCTTTCATGTCCCAGAAGAGGGTCATTCAATAAATAAGGTGAAATTTGCCTAAGGAGTTGGCAATAGGAACACTGTTTACAGTTGCACCTTTTTCAAAAGAAATCAATAGTGATGGGTCCTTTCATGTCCCAGAAGAGGGTCATTCAATAAATAAGGTGAAATTTGCCTAAGGAGTTGGCAATAGGAACACTGTTTACAGTTGCACCTTTTTCAAAGAAATCAATAGTGATGGGTCCTTTCATGTCCCAGAAGAGGGTCATTCAATAAATAAGGTGAAATTTGCCTAAGGAGTTGGCAATAGGAAGCACTGTTTACAGTTGCACTTTTTCAAGGAAATCAATAGTGATGGGTCCTTTCATGTCCCAGAAGAGGGTCATTCAATAAATAAGGTGAATTTGCCTAAGGAGTTGGCAATAGGAAGCACTGTTTACAGTTGCACCTTTTTCAAAGAAATCAATAGTGATGGGTCCTTTCATGTCCCAGAAGAGGGTCATTCAATAAATAAGGTGAATTTGCCTAAGGAGTTGGCAATAGGAAGCACTGTTTACAGTTGCACCTTTTTCAAGGAAATCAATAGTGATGGGTCCTTTCATGTCCCAGAAGAGGGTCATTCAATAAATAAGGTGAATTTGCCTAAGGAGTTGGCAATAGGAACACTGTTTACAGTTGCACCTTTTTCAAGGAAATCAATAGTGATGGGTCCTTTCATGTCCCAGAAGAGGGTCATTCAATAAATAAGGTGAATTTGCCTAAGGAGTTGGCAATAGGAAGCACTGTTTACAGTTGCACCTTTTTCAAAGAAATCAATAGTGATGGGTCCTTTCATGTCCCAGAAGAGGGTCATTCAATAAATAAGGTGAATTTGCCTAAGGAGTTGGCAATAGGAAGCACTGTTTACAGTTGCACCTTTTTCAAGAAATCAATAGTGATGGGTCCTTTCATGTCCCAGAAGAGGGTCATTCAATAAATAAGGTGAATTTGCCTAAGGAGTTGGCAATAGGAAGCACTGTTTACAGTTGCCTTTTTCAAAGAAATCAATAGTGATGGGCCTTTCATGTCCCAGAAGAGGGTCATTCAATAAATAAGGTGAAATTTGCCTAAGGAGTTGGCAATAGGAAGCACTGTTTACAGTTGCACCTTTTTTCAAGGAAATCAATAGTGATGGGTCCTTTCATGTCCCAGAAGAGGGTCATTCAATAAATAAGGTGAAATTTGCCTAAGGAGTTGGCAATAGGAAGCACTGTTTACAGTTGCACCTTTTTCAAAGAAATCAATAGTGATGGGTCCTTTCATGTCCCAGAAGAGGGTTCATTCAATAAATAAGGTGAATTTGCCTAAGGAGTTGGCAATAGGAAGCACTGTTTACAGTTGCACCTTTTTCAAGGAAATCAATAGTGATGGGCCTTTCATGTCCCAGAAGAGGGTCATTCAATAAATAAGGTGAAATTTGCCTAAGGAGTTGGCAATAGGAAGCACTGTTTACAGTTGCACCTTTTTCAAAGAAATCAATAGTGATGGGTCCTTTCATGTCCCAGAAGAGGGTTCATTCAATAAATAAGGTGAAATTTGCCTAAGGAGTTGGCAATAGGAAGCACTGTTTACAGTTGCACCTTTTTCAAGGAAATCAATAGTGATGGGTCCTTTCATGTCCCAGAAGAGGGTCATTCAATAAATAAGGTGAATTTGCTAAGGAGTTGGCAATAGGAACACTGTTTACAGTTGCACCTTTTTCAAGAAATCAATAGTGATGGGTCCTTTCATGTCCCAGAAGAGGGTTATTCAATAAATAAGGTGAAATATTGCCTAAGGAGTTAGCAATAGGAACACTGTTTTTAACAGTTGCAACTTTTTAAGAAATCAAATAGTGATGGGTTCTTTTCATGCCTTCAAGACATAAC
>CM042178.1:18847153-18872153 GCA_023376005.1 Doryteuthis pealeii
TTGTATGACATCGAGGAAAACAAAACAAGAACCGCCTTACCTTAAAGTGCCCTTCTTGCCTCAGCTCCCGAAGCCATTCCGATCATACGATTTCGTCGACCACTGGGTCAGGTTAAAACCCTAACGTACCCCGCCGGGACAATCCTTGGTACCGCGAATGTTTCATGACGAAAACAACTGCAGGCTTACCGGAAACGGCCCCCAAAGTTTTCAGGCTCTGTAACACGTGCTTTGTGGACCGGAGAGTTAAGAGACGTGCTAAATTTCAAAACAGAACGCTTACGTCGAACCTGTTGTACTCGCTATGTTCGCATTCGCTCGGCGATGAATTCAGCCCAAAATGACCGTGTTGTGGTCAGCAGGCCTTTGTCAGCGGCTTCTTCGCCGATGACCGCAAATGAATTCCACCAAGAGCTATCTCCGGAAAGTCGATTACGACCTGGCGTTCGCTTTGCAAGGCCACAAGATCAAATTTGATTCGAATGGTGACCTTGAAAAATCCGAATTTCGGCTTTGTAATTATATATATGATTCGACAATTGGAAGGAAAGGTTTTATCGATGAGGTTACTCTATGGTTTGCGTAATTATTTACTTTTCTTTTATCGTGTTTAACACAGCCATTGCAGTTTCTACATCTCTCTCTCTCTTCTCTCTCTCTCTCGTCATATATATATATATATATATATATATATATATATATATATAATAGCTTTGGTGCGTACAATTGGCTTGGTACAATGATTCTAGGTGGTCCTAATTCTCTACCAGTAGTTGTTGTAGAGTTCAGTTCCCGTATGAGAGCTCAATGTTTATATTATTGTAAACAGAGCAAAGTATTTGGATAAAAAGGCCTTAAATACCATGGGTATCGTGGGTTTATGGGACCATGTCCACTCGCAGTATGCTCACGACTTCTTCAGGACCACTGAATATTTTATTTCTTTATATATCATGTTCTGGAAGAAGCTCTGAGCATACTCGCGAGTGGAAGATGGTCCATTAACCACATACCCATGGTATTAAGGCCTTTTATTCCCAATATATATAGTACTATATATATATATATATATATATATATATAAAGATAAAAGGTGGGCTTACCGGTGAATATGGCACGATCGTGGAGGTGCAAAAATTTCAGGGTTTAAGTTCAGCGAATAACAAATACCCAAAGTGCTCAATACGAAGTAGAGCAAATTTATTAAAAATGGATACATCAGAAACCTACTAGGTTTCACCATAAGGATCTCAGGTTAAATCCACTGAATTAAATCGAGGTACCGCATTAAATTGCAGCCGATCAGACGTGTTTTTCATTGTATAAGATGGTTACGTTACAAGGGATGCTTGTCTTTGTTTTTAAAATTCTCACCGAAAGTTTTTTCCGGGTACTTAAAATGCTTAAACAAAGGATGTGAATCGATTTTGGGTAATTTATTTTACTAGAATATGGTGTCTAAAATAATAATAATAATAATAATAAATATATATATATATATATATATAATAATATATATATATAATTATTGTCTTCTCTGAGATCGATCTATCTATCTATGGATATTATGATCTCGTATTACAATTAGTTTCCTTATTATGCAATCCTCAGACGAGAGCAAATGGTGAGATTTTAAAACCAGTAGTTTATTTTAGCGTTTATATAAACGTGAAGCGTGTTCACGCGATGAAATCTCAAACCATTACTCTCGTCTGAGGATGCTTAAGCAGAATCTAATATAACGAGATAATAAATCCATAAGATGATATATCATGATCATAAATCTGCTCTGCCTATATTTAGCATGAGCATCTTTATATCCAATACTTTTCTCAATTTCTCATTCATTCTCTATTCATTCTAATATATATATATATATATATATATTATATAGTAATATATATAATATATTATATCGTCGATCACAGCCTCAATCCTGCGCTTTTTTTTTTCCCGAAAAAAAAAAAAAAAAAAACCTGGTGGGTATCTTTTGGTTTAGAAAAATTAAAAATTTCTTAAAAAAATTATTTAGCTGAACACCATTGACACTGTTTCTGGAGGTGATATTACTCTATATTACTAACTGTTTCTGTTTGTCTTCACAGGTCGTTCCTCCCAAAAATGTGTTTGGAATTTCAAGCACCTCACCCTTTACGACAAAGACCGTAACTTTGACATTAGCAACACTCTGACGTCACATGTCCAACTTCGGTGTGTCGACATCTTGTGTACTACCAGCGCCCGTACCTCAACTTCCTTGACGGGACATACTCCATTGCGTCTCTTTTCGGCTGCACGATCCCGGCCGGCCTTCCCTTCACCTGTGTCCACCAATCTGCAGTATGTTCAAGCCATGTAGCCTTTCGCATTTGCTATTGAAAAATGTTAAAAAACCAAATTGCCCAACCATTCTCCAACCGTCTCTCTTGGCCGTCTACAGCGATCGTCTGCCAGAGTAGCACCTGTTGGGTTGAAAGTACGTATCGGGTTCTTGGCGAGAAACAAGTCTTCCGACAGGGCAACGGACAAGCTGATCGAGCAACTTAATCAGCATATGTGTCTTCATGGGGGGCATCGCCAGTCGATCCTGGCTCAAAGATCCTGGATCAGTTAAATATCCCGACGTCGAGGGCTCGGCCACGCGGCCAACTGTCGGACAGAGAAAAGGCATCCGTAGTTCAGTCTAACGGCGACGGGTGAAGTATTTCAGTTCATGATCCTGGCTCGTGTAATTGCAGCGGAAAGCTGACGTATGTCAGGTGGTGTCGAATAATGAGCGACGACCGAAGCGTTCAAAAAATACGCCAAGTCTTTATCGGTGTGCGTCTCTTGCAACTCAAACATATCAATGCAAATGTTCCCAGATTATAATAGAATTAGTGAGCGCTAAAGATGAACCCCCATGCGATAGGCTGCGTGTTATTGGCCTGCCTGAAGAGATCAACGGTTTGCGACGCGCTGCAGACGCAAGAACGCAAACTAAAGGACTTTGTGCCTCGGTACAGGACAGCTGGGGTACCTCTAGCCAAGCTGGGGTAACCAGCAACAAGCAGCCGACGGAAGCGTCACCCTGACAACCGAATCTGGCACGGTTAACGAGTGCAAAAGATACCTGACCCGCTCGATCCGAAATCGAAACCCGCTTCTCACAGTGGTATCAGAAACTTTTTATACAAAACTGTTACCTCTACGCCGGGGCACAGGGCTCGTACGCCAAGACCTGCGCACGGAACCCCTTTCACTCCGCACCGAAGTTCGTCTGACAAATCCGTCTAGTCCACAATCACGCCGTGTATGTGATAGCGGTCCGCCTTTGAACAAGACGATATACGGCATTACTGTGGGGCGACAAAGGTGGGCCGTGCGCGGCTTCAGCTTCGCGTTACAACACGGGTCGGTTAGTATTTGAAATCAATTAGGGACGCAACTAGTCACGACATTCAACCAGGCGCCGTTTGTAATTCAAGGACGGCGGAAGGAACAGGCAAGTCACACGATCATACAATTACCAGAAGAACACATGGATACATTAGTTGAGTGGCTTTCCATGATGTCAGACCCTGTCGTCACCTTAGATAAATAATTTAGCATTCGTTTTGATTGTAAGGAAAGAAGGATGAAAGAGAAAAGAAAATATAAAAAAATATGAAATATATATAAATAAAGCAGAAAAGAGAAGAATATAGTATTATATATATTATATAATATATATATTATTATATATATAATATATTATATATATATATGAGAAAAAATGAGTTAAGAAAAGAAATGTAGATGGATAAAAATGAATAATCGATATTCACTTTTAATCGATATCAACTACACATGTGTTTCGGTCCGTTACAAATAAGATACGGATTACGCTATTATATTTCATCAAAAATAATCAGATAAGTTGAAATGATGATAATAATAATAATAGGAAAAATGTAAAAATATTCCGTACCACAGAGCAAGATTTTTTACGACCTTCATCAGAGTGAATTTTTTAGGTTTTACATTTTCCTATTATTATTATTATGTATATTATTATATATTATTATTATTATTATTATCATTTCAGACTTCATCTGATGTATTTTAATAATAATAAAGCGTAATCCGTATATATTTTGATAAGAACGGACGAAACACATATGTAAGTGATATCGATAAAAGTGATATCGATGAAATGTCACTTTTTATCCATCTACATTTTTTTTCTTTACTATTTTTTCCTCGTATTCTCGGATCAATTCCCTTTCCATTCTTTACACACATAACACACACACACACCACACACACACACATAACTATATTATATATATTATTTATATTTTTGAAGCAATTACAATGGCTATATCGTATAGCTGCATCCCCAACATAACATAATAGAATTTTTTTGATAATTATAATTGAAATGATTCACAAGCAACTCGGTGATACAGCCGGTATGGACGTGTGGAACACTGTACAGCTGTTTCACCTTATTAGGTTTCATAGCAGTTAGGTATACACTGCTGATGAGACCTTTAGTAAGTTGAAACAGCGTACAGTGTTCCCACAGTTGCACGCAGTATTTCGCCAATTTTGCTTGTCATGATTATTTCAATCATAATTATCAACTTCTCTCTATTATATTTGTGGATGAGCTATACATATACGCATTGTAATGCGCTTCCAAAAATAAAAAGAAATCATAATATACTTTACTTTAAAACAATGCTTCAATAACGATTACCAATAATATTATATATATACATATATAATGAAGAAGAGAGAGAGAGAGAGCAGAGAAGAGTAGAGAAGTTGAAGAGATAGACATGTGTAGTGTATATATGTATATAGGATATTAAATGCGCTCAGATTATAATGAACTATTTTCGTTTGAATTGTGTATATATATCTGAAGGAAAAAAGTTTAGAGGAGAGTGAGAATCGAAGAAGAGAGAGGAAAGAAGAGTGAGAGCGGAGAGACGGGGAGGAGGAGGAGGAGGAGGTATAGGGTAGTGTTAAATTCAAGATTAATCGATGTTTACAAAATTGGAACTATTTCACATAACTCTTAAGTATACATATTAAATTTGTAATACTTGAATAAGTTAAATAATCATATCAATATTCATATTTATAATTTACATTCTTTTCTCTAATGGACCTGAGAACAGTAACATCCAAACTCAGTTCTTCATTTATTTTCATCATTCTTCATGAAATGCATTTTTGGCTATTTTTAGAAAAAGAATAACCCCAAAAAAATCCATTTCCCATTATGCCCTCTATGAGCTCTGCGATGAGCCGGCTGAAATGTACATACAGAGATGACTTTTTCTCGATTGTTTACGCTTTACATTTAAACGATATGCAGCGCCTAATTCATTTAGTTATAATTAATTATATTAACCAAATTAGGTATGACTTTAATTAAGCACATAATCTTCCCACAATGTCGCCTTTCGCCATTTCAACCACACTGTTGACTACTCTATATATTTATATTATATATTCGGCATACACACGCCACAAAAACTGCCTTTTTCGCTGGTCGACCGCCAAAGGTAAACGCAACGCCTCCTACTATAAGGAGGAGCACTCTATGGCGCCTTACACACAAAGCATGTGTATATTAAAACAGTTAAACATCTCCTTCGCATTCTGTAGTCTTGATTGAGACCTGTCCGATTAAGGTATCTGACTGACACTTAACCGGTTGTATTTCATCCCGGCTGTAGATAGCTTACAAATGTCTAGCACACGAAGAGACGATAAAGCAAAACTGTGGCATAACTCTCTCTCTCTCTCTCCTCTCTCTCTATTATATATACTATATATATATATAAATGGAGCTCTCCCGTCGATTATCGACGTGATATGAGGTCATACACACAATAACTCCCACACAGGATTGTTTACTAGTGGTGAAGGCTTGTGTTGGACCATCCACACTTTTGGCATAGCGTAGAAAGAATTGTTGCATCAAAGGTTGCTACAACCCTATATCAACGACCGACCTCAGAATTCATTGAATTCAGAGAACCCTCTCCTAGACTGGTTACCTACCCAAGGCTAAAGAACGCCCAGTCTGCTCTCTATTTAACCATAGCTGGAGGGAGAATATATGGATTCATACCTTCCCCAAGGGTATTAGCCGGCTATATGAAATGCCAAACAGGTTGCGTCTAGGAATTGAACCGAATCGACTCGTAACCACTAGCCACGCCGCCTACCATATATATAATAATATACATAATAATATATATTATATATATGTATATAGTATATATATATAATCATATAGTAATAGCGTAATTTGCTTTGTTAAGTATGTTATAATGTATTAATTTGACAATACCAATGCAAGTAAAAAAATAAAAACAAAAGACTTTATTCTCTTCGTAGTTCCTATCGATTCAAGTAAAACTTTATCTTCCTCCTGAAGATAAAGTTTTACTTGACAATCGATAGGACACCAAAAAATCAACATCTTTTTTGTTTTTATTTTTACTTGCATTGTAATTGCTTTGAAATAATACATTATATAGTATATATATATATGATATATATAATAACTATATATACTATAATATATAGAGAGAGAGAGAAGGAGAGAAGACCTAGAGTAGATAGATAGATTAGATAATAAACATTTGACATGTATTAAATAAAACAAAGAAAATGATTTTTAAATGAATTTTTTTTTCGTTTTTTCAATTGCCTCGGTGGGGACTTACAACTCGTCGACAGCAAGCTTATCAACTCCGATCCAGCATCCCCAGTTACGTCACAGTGTCCAGTACTTGCTACGAATGTCACCACTTGACAAGAAAACTACCTCCATACCCCGGTCAGCTGACATCGCCGCCATCTTGGGCATCCACAGTCCGCTGCACGACCAGTCCGCTGCTCTGCGGTGAACAAGGTCGACGCTTACAGTACAGAGTGTCCGCCTCTGGAATACGCGGTCCAACACGATTAAAACAGTGCAAGGCACCGTACCCTTAACGCATCCCCTGGGTCACTATCCTGGACAGTTGGCAAGATCGGCACACGGGTTTTGTCTTATGTCTGCCAGTATATTCCCGGCACCACAAAGTGTCCGAAAAATTCCGGCCCAATGAGATAGTTGCGTGGATGACGGACACTAGTGTGCTGCAAGTCAGATGGGCTTATGGCCAGTAAATGAAGGTCCCAACTGTCAGTCCGCGCCACCAAGCGAGGCGCTGGCATAAGTGTCAAAATATGTTCAACCTTCTACCGGACAATTACCCGCGATGAAATCTATCGCACAATTAATTAAGCTGTGTCGTGTCATGAACGTCCGAGATATACTTAAGTAAGTTGTGAACTTTATAACAATACTTGCTTAAAAGCCTCTCTATCCGGCGGCAATTAGGTTAGGCCTGCGAGAAGTAATTTAATTTCGTATGTAGCCCTACATGAAACTATTCCAGTTGGCTTGATATCAAATTTTTATTACGAACATGAACAATATTTTTGTAAACAAATTAAATATTCATTTTTCAAATAAATCACTAAAACGAAAAGCCGCCCTTTGCCCAGATCAACTATACTTTATGTATTTGAGTTGAGTATCAAATTTTATTAAACTTGAACAATATTTTTTAAAAATTAAATATCATATTTCAAATAAATCACTAGCTTAAACAGCCGCCCTTTGCGCCAACAATGATACTTTATGCATTTGAGTTGATATCCATTTATTAAACAGAACTACATATTTTTTAAACAATTAAATATTCATATTTTCACAAATATATCACTAGCTTAAAGCCGCCCTTTGGTCCAACATGTCACTTTATCATTTGAGTGATATCAAATTTATAAACTTATGAACATAGTTTAAACAATTATAATACTTCATATTTCAATATATTCACTCGTAAAAGCCGCCCTTTGGTCCAACAATGCACTTTATGCATTTGAAGTGATAGCAAAATTTTATTAAACATGAACAATATTTTTAAACAATTATATATTCATATTTTCAAAATATATCACTATGCTAAAAGCCCCCTTGCCCCAACAATGCATACTTATGCATTTAGTTGATATCAAATTTTATTAAACTAGAAAACAATATTTTTAAACAATTAAATATTCAGCATTTTCAAAATATCCACTAGCTAAAAGCCGCCCTTTGTCCAACAATGTCACTATGCTTGAGTTCGATATCAAATTTTATTAAACATGAACAATATTTTTAAACAATTGAATATCTATATTTTTCAAATAAATAAAACTAGCTTAAAAGCCGCCCTTTCGGTCCAACCAATTCACTTATGCATTTGAGTTGATATTCAAATTTTATTAAACATGAACAATATTTTTAAACAATTATAATATTTCATATTTTCAAACTATATCACTAGAGCTTAAGAACCGCCCTTTGGTCCAACAAGCGCACTTTATGCCATTTGAGTTGATATCAAATTTTATTAAACATGAACAATATTTTTTAAACAATTATATTCGATATTCAAAATAATCACTAGCTTAAAAGACCGCCCTTTGGCCCAACAATGATACTTTATGCATTTGAGTTGATATCAAATTTTATTAAACCATGCAACAATTATTTTTTAAACAAGTAAATATCATATTTTCAAAATATCACTAGCGTAAAAGCCGCCCTTTGGTCCAACAATGTCACTTTATGGCATTTAGTGATATTAAATTTTAAACTTGAACAATATTTTTTAAACAATTAAATATTCATATTTTCAAATATATCACTAGCTTAAAAGCCGCCCTTTGGTCCACCAATGACACTTTATGCATTTGAGTTAGATATTTAATGTTATTAAAACCTTGAACAAATTTTTCAAACGATTATATATTCATATTTTCAAAATATCACTACTTAAAAAGCCGCCCTTTGGTCCACCAATGACACTTATGCATTTGATAGAGATATTAAAGTTTTTAAACTTGAACAATATTTTTTCAACGATTATATATCTCATATTTCAATATATCACTAGCTTAAAAGCCGCTTTCGTCACCAATGACACTTATGCATGGAGTAGATATAAATTTTATTAAACTGAACAAGTATCTTTTTAAACAATATAAATATTCATATTTTCAAATATATCACTAGCTTTAAAGAGCCGCCCTTTGCGTCCACCAATGAACACTTTATGCATTTGAGTAGATATTAAATTTGATCAAACTTGAACAAATATTACTCAAACGACTTAAATAATAACATCATGCATGGTAGATATTAAATTCTTACCAACAATAAATAGTTTTCATCAAGACAATGATAATTAAAATTTCATTAATATTTTAAGTTTACCTTTTAAAAGTTCAACGATAATTCTTAGCTGCCACTTAATTTAAACAATTGGATGCCCTACAAGATCCTTACTTTCTTTACATTATTTAAACAGAATCTTTGATGTATGTGATCCTTACTTCCATACAATTATTTAAAGACAAATTTGAGATGTAGATCCTTACTTTCCACTACAATTATTTAAAGACAATTGAGTATGTAGATCCTTCTTTCCATACAATTATGTAAAGACAATTTGATGTATGAGATCCTTACTTCCATACAATTATTAAGAAATTGAATGTATGTAGATCCTTTCTTTCATACAATTATGTAAAGAACAATTTGATGTATGTAGATCCTTACTTCCATACAAATTATTTAAAGACAAATGTTTTATTAATTTCTGATGGATGTAGATCCTTTCTGTTCCATACATTATTAAAGGACAGTTGATGTACATAGGTCCATACTTTCTAATAATTACTTCTATAGTTAATATTAATATTCCAAATTTATTTCGAGTTGTAAAAAGTATTTTATTGAACTCTTTTATCGAACTTATTGCAAATCTGCAGCCTTGGCTCTTTTGATAGAAATTTGCTCCTACTGTTGGTGGAGTTCCTTTTTTGAAAGCATATTGCTGCTTATACGATAGACAACAATAAAAACTACAGAAGCGCCCAAATCATCACAGCATTTAAGTATGCATTAATCTTTAAGATTACCTTATTAAAAGTTCAAAAAAAAAATCTTCTTCAAAAAAATGACCAGAAACCAGATCTAGTGTTGAGTTAACAAAAAAGAAAAACTGTCAACTGGTGGGATTTTGCAGTGCCAGCAGATCACAGGAACTAAAGCGAAAAGTGAAAAAAAATGCGACAAATATCTGGATCTTGCCAGAGAACTGAAAAAGTTATGGAATATGAAATTCAAAGTGGACCAATTGTAGTTGTGCACTGAACAGTCCCAAAAGGAATTGAATTAGAGGGTTGGAAAGTTTGGGAAATCAGAGGAAGATGAAACCATCAGAATTACTGGACTGCTGCAATCTCCAGAATACTCAGGAAGAGTCCTGGAGACTGAGGAGACTTGTTGTCACTCAGACTCAGTGAAAACCATCAGCTAATGCTGATGTGAAAAAACTCAAAAGAGTGATAATAATAATAATAATAATAATAATAATAAAAAACTAATAATAATCTATGATAATCAGATCGTCTCAGTTTGTCTGTAACTGAAACAAACGCACTTGATTACGTCACAAATACCGAAATCATCAAATACATTAGAAAAAGAACAACCCTGTAATCAAGTTTAAAAAAACTAAATAATATAACATTTCATGCATTGAGTAGATATAAATTTTACCGCAGTTGTAAAAATTGTTATTTTAATTGAACTCTTTGTTTCTATCCGGAACTTATTCAAATCTGCCAGCCTTTGGCCTCTTTGAAGAAATTGGCTCTGTTGGTGAGATTTCATTTGCAAAGCATTAATTCTTTACACTCGCCCTTCTTTTCAGCAACAAAAGCGTTAACTTAGAATATTTACAAATAACAAAAAATAAATACTACGATTTTTGTGTAAAGATTCCTGTTTAAAATATTCTAAATAATTATTAATTAACAATTAATAGATGCAAGCAACCATTTAATTGAAGGACAAAAGTTTTCATTTCAAATTGTTTTTTTAAAACTTCTTTAGTAAAATTCAAATTTTACTTATCATGCATACAACCTCCAACTTGAATTTTACTCCCCTCCAGCAATAATTCAAAAAATTAATTTGACACCGCCCAGAAAGTTGTTTTTTTTTCTAGTAATAATAAGAGATTCGGTTTTATTTGATGTAACCGAAACTACTTCACTACTTACGTCACATTTACCCCAAATCTCAATACATAAAGAACAACCTTGATTATTATACACTTATTTTGTTTTTGTTTTCTAAATCAAATATGGAAAATTCGCGTTGCTTTTGTCTGTAACCCGAATATTCACTGCTTACGTCACATTACCCAAAATCTCAATACATAAAGAAATAAACAAAAATGTAATCTCACTTCTTTTCAGCATCACGAAGTAACTAAAAGCGTTAATAAGTAAATAAATAACAACGTTTTGTGTAAAAATTTATGTGTAAAAATATACAAAAATAATTATTATTTTCCTTTTTCAAATTGTTATTCAATTATTTTTTAACTCCTTTAATAAATTTGATGGATTACTTGATAAAAGGACACTGAATTTTAAACTTCCCATCCCCCCCAGCAATATATGTGCATTACACTAAATATCTATGATGTATATACTTCTCCTTACTTTACCTGTCCATTCCTCTGGCCGCTTCTGATCGTCTATCATCTATCTTGCGTCTGTATATCTTCTACAGGTCTGTCTTTCATCTGGGGACTCCGGGTCTGCTGTCTGTTGGATCATTCTTATTCAGAAGCCCTTGTGTCATTGTTAGCTTTAGTAATAACTACAAGACTTCGATTACGATGATGTTACTTATTCGTAGAACCCCAGACCAAAGAACAATCACGCAGTGGACTCACCATCTAAGCTAGCTTCCTTCTAAGTTCAACTCTAACTAACTGGAGTTGCTTACTCCTAAAACCGGAAGGACTTCTATTGCCTTCCGATTCTCCACGTTCCATCCCGCAAGCAAGGTCAGAGTGAGTCAAAGCATTGTCACATCACTCTCAAGCCATCAGCTGCACTAATAATGATTTTCTACAATTGTCAAATCATTATATCAATGATTATGTAACAATGATCTTTCAAAGATTTAATTTAAAACTTGCATGAGACATAAGATTTTCCAAGGTTTCAAAAGCAAATCTTTATACAAAGAGATTAAAAGCTAAATCATCAAGAGACATAAGTTATATATTACACAACACCGTTGCATGAACAGATGTGACATAAGGCCAATTTTAAGCAGAGTTAACAGTTTGAATTCAGCAGTTCCCTTCTCTGACTGGTTGCCATATCAAAGTTAAAAGATCCAGTCTACTTATTACTCAACTTAGGGAAGAATTGGATTCATAGCCTTGCCCAAGGGTATGTAGCACAATGTGGAAAATGCAAACAGCCTCATCCAGGAATCAAGGTCCACTATGTCCATTTTGTATGATGATAAACATTACACCAGTGAGCCCCCCCCCCCCCATCGAACATATACGACAATTAGGTTGCAACTTTTTTGCTAGATAGAAGGCCGGAGAGTACATCGCTGAAAATGAAGCATTTCGTATATGACTAGCAAAAAAAAAGTGGCCAACCTCATTGTGCGTAATATTCGAGGCTCATGTGTAATGTTTATCAATTCATACAAAAGACATATGACCTGAATCCTGGATGAGGCCTGTTCTGCATTTCACATTGTGCTAATACCCTGCGAAAAGTATGAATCCAATTATTCACCCCTAATATGAGTAAATAGTAGACTGGACTCTTAATTGTATGGCAAACCAGTCCATTAAGAGAAGGAAAACTCTAATTCAAACCTGCTTAAACCTGCCTAAAAATGGCTAATATGTCCACATCTGTTCAAGCAAAGTGTGTGTAAATATATACTTATGTACCTCTTGATAATTAAGCTTTATTCTCTTGTATAAAGCAATTTGGCTATTTGAAACCTTGGAAAATCTTATGTCTCAATGCAAGTTAAAAATTAATCTTGAAAGATATGTACATTAATCAAGATACCTAATGATATGACAATTAGTGTAGAAATCATATTAGTCAGCATGATGCCTGCAGAGTGAGTGACAATGCTTGACCTCACTCTGACCTGCCTTGCGGGATGGAAACGTGAAATCGGAAGGCAATAGAAGTCCTTCCGTTTAAGAGTAGCAACTCAGTTAGTTAGGAGTTAGAACTTAGAAGCGAAGCTAGCAAGATGTGAGTCGCACGCGTGATGGTCTGTCTGGCGTTCTACGAATAAAGTAAGCAGCATCGAAATCGAACGTTCTTGTGTTATTACTAAAAGCTAACAATGACACAAGGCTTCTGATAAGGAATGATCCCCAACAGAAAGCGACCCGGAGTCCCCAGATAAGAAAGACCAACCTGTAAGAAGATATACAGACCAAGATAGATGATAGAACGATCAGAAAGCGCGCCAGAGAATGACAGAGTAAAAAGTAGGAGAAGTATATAACATATAGGATATTTAGTGGATGCAACATATATTGCATGGGGGATGGGAGTTAAAAATTCAGTGTCCTTTTTATCAAGTAAACCCATCAAATTTATTAAAGGAGGTTAAAAATAATTGAATAAAACAATTTGAAACGGAAAATCAAATAATATTTTGTATATTCTTACACATAAATTTTTACACAAAACCGTTTTATTTATTTACTATTAGCCTTTTAGTTAACTCTTGATGCTGAAAAGAAGTGAGATTACATTTTTGTTATTCTTTATGTATTTGACAATTTTGGGTAAATTACGTAAGCAGTACATAGTTCGGTACAGAACAAAAAGCAACCGAATTTCCATTATTGATTTCTAGCAAAACAAAAACAAAATAAAGGTATATAATAAACAAGGTTTTCTTAGTATTGACTGATGTAATGTGACGTTAAGTAGTGACGTAGTTTCGGTTACAAATACAAATGAAAAACGAATCTCCATTATATTACTAAAAAAAAACACTTCTGGCGTGTCAAAATTAATTTTGCAATATTGCCTGGAGGGGAGTAAAAACATCAAAGCTTGAGAGGGTTGTAATCGAGAATAATAAAATTCTTGAAATTTACTAAAGAAGTTTAAAAAAACAAATTTGAATGAAAACTTTGTCCCTTCAAATTAAATGTTGCTTGCATCTATTAATTAGTTAATTCAATAATATTTAGAATATTTTACACAAGGAATTACAACAAAATCGTAATATTTTTTATTGTTAAAAATTCTAAGTAACCTCTGTTGCTGAAAAGAGGCGAGTGTAAAGCAAGATGCTTTGCAAAAAAGAAATTCTCCCCAAACAGAGACCAAATCTATCAAAAAGAAGCCAAAAGGCTGCAGATTTTGCAATAAGTTGCCGAATAGACCAAAGAGTTCAATTAAAAATAAACAATTTTGTACAACTCGCGTAAAATTTAATATCTACTTCAATGCATGAAATGTATTATTTAGTTTTTTTAAACTGATTAACAGGGTTGTTCCTTTATTCTAGTGTATAGATTTTCGGTATTTGACGTAATCATACGTTGTTCAGTTTACAGACAAACTGAGACCCGAAGCTCGATTATCAATAGATTATTATTATACTTATTATTATTCATTATTATTTTATTATTATTATACTCCTTTTGAGTTTTCACATCAGCATTAGCTGATGGTCTTCACTGGCAGTCGTGAGTACAAACAAGTCTCCTCAGGTCTCCAGACTCTTTCTGATATTCTGGCAGATTGCAGCATTCCAGTATTCTGAATGGTTCAAATCCTTTCCTTCTTATTTCCAAACTTTCCAAACCCTTGTTCCAATCCTTTTGCGACTGTTCCAATGCAACCAACTACAATTGGTAGTCACTTTGACTGTTCATATTCCATAACTTTTCAGTTCGTCTGCAAAATTCAAGATATTTGTCCATTTTTCATTTTCCTTTAGCGTCACCCTGTTGATCTGCTAGGCACTGAAAATCACCAGTTGACAAGTTCTTTCTTTTTGTTAATCAACACTAGATCTGGTCTTCTGGTTCTTGAACTTTTAAAAGTTTAAATCTTAAAGATTAATGCAATACTTAAATGCTTGTGGAATTTTTGAGGCCCTGCAGTTTATTGTTGTTCTATCGTATAAACAGCACATATGCTTGCCCAAAAAAAGAAATCTCCACCAACAGAGGACGCCAAATTTTCTATCAAAAGAGCCAAAGGCTGCAGATTTCTTGCAATAAGCTCCGAATAAACAAGAGTTCAATTAAAATAACAATTTTTTACAAGCGGAAAAAATTTGGGGAAAATTAATAATAACTATAGAAAGTAATATATAGAAAAGTAAGGACCTATGTACATCAAACTGTCTTTAAATAATTGTATGGAAAGAAAGGATCTACATACATCAAATTGCTCTTTCAAATAATTGTATAGCGAAAGTAAGGATCTAACATACATCAAATTGTCTTTACATAATTGTATGGAAAGAAATCTACATACATCAAATTGTTTTAAATATTGTATGGAAAGTAAGATCTACATACATCAATTGCTTGTCTTACATAATTGAGGCAAAAGAAAGGATCTACATACATCAAACTTGTCCTTTAAATAAGTGTATGGAAAAGGTAAGATCTACAACATTCAAATTGTCTATTAAATATTGTATGGAAAGTAAGATCACATTACAATCAATTCTGGGTTAAATAATGTATAGAAAGAAAGGATCTATGTACATCAAATGGTCTTTGAAATAAGTGGCAGATAAAAATTATCGTGAACTTTTAAAAGTAAACTTAAATATAATGAAATATTTAAATTCATCATTGTCTTGATGAAAAACTATTAATTGGTTAGTAAAATAATGATCTATCAATGCATTGAAATGTTATTATTTAATCGTTTGAAAAATATGGTTCAAGTTTGATTAAAATTTAATATCTTACTCAAATGCATAAAGTGTCATTGGTGGACAAAGGCGGCTTTTAAGCTAGTGATATATTTGAAAATATGAATATTTAAATTGTTAAAAAATATTGTCAAGTTTAATAAAAAATTTAATATCTACTCAAATGCATAAGTCATTGGTGACCAAAGGGCGGCTTTTTAAGCTAGTGATATATTTGAAAATATGAATAATATCGTTGAAAAATATTGTTCAAGTTTAATAAAATTTAAATCTACTCAAATGCAAAAGTGTCATGGTGGAACAGGCGGCTTTATAAGCCTATTGATAATTGTTGAAAATATTAATATATAATCTGCTTTTAAAATATTGTTCAATTTAATAAAATTTAATATCTACTCAATGCAAAGTTCATTGTGACCAAAGCGCTTTAAGCTATGATAATTGAAATACTGAAAATTAATTGTAAAAAAATGTTCAAGTTAATAAAATTTAATATCAACTCAAATGCCATAAAGTGACATTGTTGACCAAAGCGGCTTTTAAGCATAGTGATATATTTAAAATATGAAAAATTTAATGTTAAAAAATATTGTTCATTAATAAAATTTGATACACTCAAATCATAAATATCCATTGTGCCCAAAGGGCCGCTTTTAAGCTAGTATATATTGAAATATGAATATATAATTTTTAAAAAAATTGTTTCATGTTTAATAAATTGATATCAACTGCAAATGCATAAAGTGACATTGTCCGTTGACCAAAGGCGGCTTTTAAGTAGTGATATATTTGAAAATATAATATATAATTGCTTTAAAAAATATGTTCATGTTAATAAAATTGATATTCAACTCAGAATGCAAAAGACATTGTTGGACCAAAGCGGCGGCTTTTAACTTAGTGATATATTTGAAAATATGACATATTCAATTGTTTAAAAATATTTTCATGTTTAATAAAATTGATACAACTCAAATGCCATAAAGACATATTGGACCCAAAGGCGGCTTTTAAGCTAGTGGATATATTGAAAATATGAATATTTAATTGTTTTAAAAAATATTGTCATGTTAATAAAATTATTCAACTCAAATGCATAAAGTATCTTGTTGCCGGCAAAAGGCGCCTTTAAGCTAGTGATATTATTGAAAATATGAATAGTATAATTGTTCTAAAAAAATATTGTCATGTTAATAAAATTTGATTCAACTCAAAGCATAAAGACATTGTTGGACCAAAGGCGGCTTTAAGCTATGATATATTTGAAAATATGAATATATAATTGTATAAAAAATATTGTCATGTTAATTAAAATTATACAAACTCAAATGCATTAAAGTACATTGTTGAACCAAAGGGCGGCTTTTAAGCTAGTATATATTTGAAAAATATGAATATTAATTGTTTTAAAAATATGTTCATGTTTAAAAAATTGATATCAACTTCAAATGCCATAAATATCATTGTGCCAAAGCGGCTTTTAAGCTAGTGATTTATTTGAAAATATGGAATATTTAAAAAATGTTTAAAAAATATTGTTCAAGTTTTATAAAATTTGATATCAACTTCAAATGCATAAAGTATCATTGTTGGCCAAAGGCGGCTTTTAAGCTAGTGATCTATTGAAAAAGAATATTTAATTGTTTAAAAAATATGTTCATGTTTAATAAAATTTATATCAACTCAAATGCATAAAGTTTATTGTAGGGCTAAGATACGAATTATTACTTCTCCGCAGGCACTAACCTAATTGCCGCCGGATAGAGCGCTTTTAAGCAAGTATTTTATAAAGTTCACACTTACTTGTATATACCGGAAGTTCATGACACGACACAGCTTAATAATTGTGGCCGATAAGTTTTCATCGCCGGTATTGTCCGGGTAGAAGTGATATTTGACTTATCCATCAACGCTCGCTGGTGGCCGCAGGACTGACCAGTGGGACCTTCAATTTACTGGCCAGTAAGCCCATCTGACTTGCAGCACCACTAGTGTCCGTCATCCACGGCAACATCTCATTGGGCCGAATTTTTCGGACACTTTGTAGGTGCCGGAATATACTGCAGACATAAGACCAAACGCACGTGTGCCGATCTTGCAACTGTCCAGTATCAGTGACCCAAGGGGGATGCCGTTAAGACCTACCGGTGCCTTGCCACTGTTAATCGTGTGGACCGCGTATTCCAGAGCGGACACGTACTGGTAATCGTCGACCTTGTCACCGCAGAGCAGCGACTGGTCGTAGCAGCGGACTGTGGATGCCAAGATTGCGGCGATGGTCAGCTGACCGCGGGTATGGAGGTAGTCTTTCTTGGTCACGTGGTGACATTCGTAGCAAGTACCTGGACACTGTGACGTAACTGGGATGCTTGATCGAGTTGAAGCTTGCTGTCGACGATGTTGTTAAGTCCCCCACCTGAGGCAATTGAAAAACGAAAAAAAAATTCATTTAAAAAATCATTTTCTTTGGTTATTCTATACATGTCAAATGTTATATTCTATCTATCATCTATCTATCTCTCTCTCTCTCTCTCTCTCTATATATATATATATATATAATATATATAATATATATATATAATAATGTATTAATTTGAAAGCAATTACAATGCAAGTAAAAAATAAAAACAAAAAGATGTTATTTTTTGTGTCCTATCGATTTCAAAGTAAAACTTTATCTTCAGAGGAAGATAAAGTTTTACTTTGAAATCGATAGGACACAAAAAATAACATCTTTTTGTTTTTATTTTTTACTTGCATTGTAATTGCTTTCAAATTAATACATTAAACATACTTAACAAGCAAAAACCAAAATACTATATATATATATATATATATATATATATATATATATATATATATAATATATATATATATATATATATGGGAGCGCGTGGGCTAGTGGTTAGAGTCGATTCGAGTTCAATTCCTAGAGACGAACCTGTTGGCATTTCATATAGCGCTAATACCCTTGGGAAAGGTATGAATCCATATATTTCTCCCTCCAGCTATGGTTAAATAGTAGGGCAGACTGGCTCTTCAGCCTTGGGTAGGTAACCAGTCTAGGAGAGGATAACTCTGAATTCAAAATTCCTGAGGTCGGTCGTTGATTGGGTTGTAGCAACCTTTGATGCACCAATTCTTTCCTATCGACTATGCCAAAAAGTGTGGATGTCCAACACAAGCCTTCACCACTATAAACAAATCCCTTGTGGGAGTTCATGTGTGTATGAACCCTCATACGTCGATAATCGACGGAGAGTCCATATATATATATAATATATATATATATATAGAGAGAGAGAGAGAGAGAGAGAGAGAGTTATCCACAGTTTCGACTTATCGTCTCTTCCGTGTGCTAGACATTTGTAAGCTATCTACAGCCGGGATTGAAATACAATCGGTTAAGTGTCAGTCAGATACCTTAACGACAGGCTCTCATCACCTACAGAATGCGAAGGAATTTTTAACTGTTTTAATATACACATCGCTTTGTGTTGTAAAGGCCGCCATAGAGTGCTCCATCCTTATATAGGAGAGCGTTGCGTTTACCCTTTGGCGGTCGACAGCGAAAAGCAGTTTTTGCGTGTGTATGCCCGAAAATATATATATAAATATATATGAAGTAGTCAAACAGTTTGTTGAAAATGGCGAAGGCCGAACAATTTGGAGATTATGTGCTTAATTAAAGTCATACCTAATTTGTTAATTAATTAATTATAACTAAATGAATTAGGCGTGCATATCGGTTTAAATGTAAAGCGTAAACAAATCGAGAAAAAGTCATCTCTGTATGTACATTTCAGCCCATTAGGCCTCATCAGCAGAGCTATAGACAGGCAATGGGAAATGATTTGGTTATTTTTTTCTAAAATAGCCCAAAAATCATTCATAAAAGAAATGAATGAAATAAATGAAAACTGAGTTGGATGTTATGTTCTCAGGTCCATTGAAAAGAAATGTAAATTATAACATATGAATATTGATATGATTATTTAACTATTCAAGTATTACAACATTTAATATGTATACTTAAGAGTTATTGTAAATAGTTCAATTTGTAAAAATCGATAATCTTGATTTAACACTACCCTCCTCCTCCTCCTCCTCCTCCCCTCTCTCTCTCTCTCTCTCTCTCTCTCTCTCTCTCTCTCTCTCTCACTTTTTTCCTTCCCGTTCTTTTCTTCACATTCAAACGAAATAGTCCATTAATAATCTGACGATTTAAATATAGATATATAACACACACACTCTCTCTCTCTCTCTCTCTCTCTCTCTCTCTCTTCTCTCTCTCTCTCTCTCTCTTATTATATATTAATATATAATTATTTGTAATTCGCTTTGAAGCATTGTTAAGTAAAGTATATTATTGATTTTTTTATTTTGAAGCAATTACAATGCGTATATCGTATAGCTGCATCCACAACATATACATAGAGAGAATTTGATAATTATGATTAATAATCATGACAAGCAAAATTGCGAATACTGCGTGCAACCATGTGAACACTGTACAGCTGTTTCAACCTTACTAGTCTCATCAGCAGTGTATACCTACACTGCTATGAAACCTATAAGGTTAAACAGCTGTACAGTGTTCCACACGTCATACGCTGTATTCACCGAGTTTGCTTGTGATCATTTCAATTATAATTATCAAAATTCTATCTATGTATATGTTGGGATGCAGCTATACGATATACGCATTGTAATTGCCTTCAAAAATATAAATAATATATATATATATATATGTGTGGTTTGTGTGTGTGTGTATGTGTGTAAAATGAAAGGGAATGAATCCGAGAATACGAGGAAAAAATAAGTAAGAAAAGAAATGTAATGGATAAAAATGAATTTCATCGATACACTTTTTAATCGATATCACTTACATATGTGTTTCGGTCCGTTTATCAAAATATATACGGATTACGCTATATTATTATTAAAATAATCAGATGAAGTTGAAATGAAATAATAAAATAAATAATTAATAATAATAATAATAATAATAATAATAGGAAAAATGTAAATAAAAAAATTCACTCTGATGAAGTCGTAAAACTCTCTCTGTGTACGAATATTTTACATTTTCCTATTATTATTATTATCATCATTTCAACTTCATCTGATTATTTTGATAATAATAATAGCGTATCCGTATTTATTTGATAAACGGACCGAAACACATGTGTAAGTGATATCGATTAAAAGTGATATCATAAAATTCATTTTTATCCATCTACATTTCTTTCTTTACTCATTTTTTCTATATATAATATATATATATATATATATATATATATATAATATATATATATATATCCTCTCTCTTTTTCTGTTTATTTATATATCATTTACATATTTTTTTAATTTTCTTCTCTTTCATCCTTTTTCCTTACAATCAAAAACGGAATGCTAAATATTTATCTAAGGTGACGACAGGGTCTGACATATGGAAGCCACTCACCTTAATGTATCCAGTGTTCTTCTGGTAATTGTTGATCGTGTGACTTGCCTGTCCTTCGCCGTCCTTAATTACAAACGGCGCCTGGTTGATGTCCGTGATAGTTGCGTCCCTAATTGATTTCAATACTAACGACCCCGTGTTGTAACGCGAAGCCCTGAAAGCCGCGCACGCACCTTTGTCACCCCACAGTAATGCCGTATCGTCTTGTTCAAAGCGGACGCTATCACATACACGGCGTTGATTGTGGAATAGACGGATTTGTCCAAGACGAACTTCGGTGCGGAGTGAACGGTTCGTGCCGCAGTCTTGGCGTACGAGCCCTGTGCCCGGCGTAGAGGTAACAGTTGTACAGTTTCTGATACCACTCGGTGAGAAGCGGGTCCGATTTCGGATCGAGCCGGTCAAGGTATCTTTTTGAACTCGTTAACCGTGCCAGATCGGTTGTCAGGTGACGCTTCCGTCGGCTGCTTGTTGCTGGTTGACCACAGCTTGGCTAGAGGTACCCCAGCTGTCTGTACCGAGCAACACAAAGTCTTAGTTGCGTTCTGCGTCTGCAAGGCCGTCAGCAAACCGTTGATCTCTTCAGGCAAGCCAATAACCACGACAGCCCTAGCATGGGGTTCACTTAAGCCGCTCACTAATCTATTATAATCTGGAACATTTGCATTGATCATGTGAGTTGCAGAGACGCACACGATAAAGACTTGGCGTATTTTTTGAACGCTCGGTCGATCGCTCATTATTCGACACCACCTGAACATACGTCCAGCCTTTCCGCTGCAATACACGAGCCAGGATCATCAACTGAATACCTTCACCCGTCGCCGTTCGACTGAAATACGGATGCTTTTCTCTGTCCGACAGTTCGGCCGCCGTGCCGACGCCTCGACGTCGGGATATTTTAAACTGTCCCAGGATCTTTGAGGCCAGGATCGACTGGCGATCCCCCAATGAAGACACATATGCCTGGATTAAGTTCGGCTCGATCAGCTTGTCGTTGCCCTGTCACGGAAGACTTGTTCTCGCCCAAGAACCCGGATAACGTACTTTCAACCAAGGTGCTACTCTGCAGACGTCGCTGTAGACGGCCCCAAGAGAGACGGTTGGAGAATGGTTGGGAATTGTTTTTTAACATTTTCAATAGCAAATCGAAAGGCTACCATGGCCTTGAACATCCTGCAGATTGAGTGGACCACAGGTGAAGGGAAGCCGGCCGGATCGTGAGCCGAAAAGAGACCGCCAATGAGTATGTCCCCGTCAAGGAAGTTGAGGTAAGGGCGCTGGTAGTACACAAGACATGTCGGACAACCGGAAGTTGGACACTGTGACGTCAGAGTGTTGCTAATGTCAAAGTTACGGTCTTTGTCGTAAAGGGGTGAGGTGCTTCAAATTCCAAACATCATTTTGGAGGAACCGACCTGTGAAGACAAACAGAAACAGATTAGTAATATAGAGTAATATCACCTCCAAAACAGTGTCCATGTGTCAGACTAATATTTTTTAAGAAATTTAATTTTTTTTCTAAACCAAAGATACCAGGTTCCGGAGCAGGATTGAGGCTGTGATCGACGATATATATTATATTATATATATATATATATATATATATATATATATAGAATGAATAGAGAATGAATGAGAAATTGAGAAAAGTATTGGCATATAAAGATGCTCAATGCTAATATAAGCAGAGCAATTTTAATCAATGATATATCATATTATGGATATTATTATCTCGTTACTATTAGATTCAGCTTATGCAATCCTCAGACGAGAGTCAAATGGTTGAGATTTCCATCGCGTGAACACGCTTCACGTTTATATAACGCTAAAATAACTACTGGTTTTTAAAATCTCAACCATTGACTCTCGTCTGAGGATTGCATAATCAGGAAACTAATAATTGTAACGAGATAATAATATCCATAGATAGATAGATCGATCTTCAGAGAAGGAAATATAATATATTATATATATATATATATATATATATATATTATATTTATTATTATTATTATATTATTATTATTATTAGAAACCTATTCTAGTAAAATAAATTCCCACAAATCGATTCACCATCCTTTGTTTACATTTAGTACCCGGAAAAAAAACTTTCGGTGAGAAATTTTAAAAACAAAGACAAGCATCCCTTAGTAACTAACATCTTTATACAATGAACACACGTCTGATCGGCTGCAATAATCGGTACCTCGATTAATTCAGTGGATTTAACCCTAAGATCCTTATGGTTGAAACCCTAGTAGGTTTCTATTGTATCCATTTTTAATAAATTTGCTCTACTTCGTATTGAGCACTTTGTATTTTTTATATCGCTGACTTAAACCCTGAATTTTGCACCTCCAACGATCGTGCCCATATTCACCGGTAAGCCACCTTTTATCTTATATATATATATATAATATATATATATATATATATATATATATATATTTGGGAATAAAAGGCCTTAAATACCATGGGTATCGTGGTTATGGACCATTTCCACTCGCGAGTATGCTCACGAGCTTCTTCAGACCACTGATATATAAAGAAATAAATATATCAGTGTCTGAAGAGCTCGTGAGCATACTCGCGTGGAAATGGTCCATAACCACGATACCCATGGTATTTAAGGCCTTTTATTCCCCAAAACTTTGCTCTGTTACAATAATTAAACATGAGCTCTCATACGGAACCTGAACCTACAACAAACTACTGGTAGAGAATTAGGACCCACCTAGAATCACCTTGTACCAAGAAACTTGTACCGCACCAAAGTATATATTATATATATATATAATATATAAATATATATATATATATATATTATAGAGAGAGAGAAGAGAGAGAGAGAGAGAGAGAAGAGATGTAGAAACTGCAATGCCTGTGTTAAACACGATAAAAGAAAAGTAAATAATTACGCAAACATAGATAACCTCACCCGATAAACCTTTCCTTTCCAATTGTCGAATCATATATATAATTCCAAAGCCGAAATTCCGGATTTTCCAGGTCACCATTCGAATCAAATTTGATCTTTGGCCTGCACGAACGCCATGTCGTAATCGACCTTCCGGAGATAGTCTTGGTGAATTCATTTGCGGTCATCGCGAGAAGCCGCTGACAAAGGCCTTGCTGACCAAAACCCGGTCATTTTGGGCTGAATTCATCGCCCGAGCGAATGCGAACATAGCGAGTACAACAGGTTCGACGTAAGCGTTCTGTTTGAAATTAGCACGTCTCTTACTCTCCGGTTCCACAAAGCACGTGTTCAGAGCCTGAAACTTTGGGGGCACGTTTCGGTAAGCCTGCAGTTGTATTTCGTCATGAACCATTCGCGGTACCAAGGATTGTCCGGCGGGGGTACGTTAGGTTTAACCTGACCCAGTGGTCGACGAAATCGTTGATCGGAATGGATTTGGACTGAGCAAGAGGGCACCTTTAAGGTAGCGGTTCTTGTTGTTTCCTCGATGCTCAAATCGTTCAAGATCCACTGGAGGTTTCCGGCATCTCCTCGTTTTCCAAGAGCGTCCATGATGGCGTTTGCCCGGTCGGAGGGTGCAAAAATGAGGCCGACCGAAGCTTTGTCTGTACGATCTGGTGAGTTTGTTTTGGATTTGATTGAGATTATCGGCTGTGTCGATCAGAACGGCTTGACTGATACAGATCTC
>CM042178.1:18877153-18889653 GCA_023376005.1 Doryteuthis pealeii
AGATAAGTGCCATTTATTCTTTACTTCGTATTTTAACTAAATACTTAAATTAGAAAAAGAACAATGAAAAACGAGAGTGATGGAAGAGTAAGTTTCAGTTGTTCTATTTTTCGATTATACCCTCCTCTGTTTCAAATCTTTTTATCTGCATTCTTATTTAGTTTCATTAGCGTTTTTAATTTAATACGATATTTCATTACATTAAAATTGAAATACTTGCACCCGAAGGGTGCATATGTTTGCTAGTATATATAATCGAGAATCTCTCCAGAAATTCTAGATTATATATATATATATATATATATATATATATATATATATATATATATATATAATAAGTAAAGTCGTCGGGGCGGCCTAAAGTCGGTATCAGCCAGTCAGCGAGGGAGTCTATCCCCTTTTCAATAGCGCTAGACCAAGGAGATTGTTTTGGCGCCTGAGGTGGAGCGCCACACTACCATCAGCTCCTTACTTTACCGCACAGATCCCTGTACTACTCATACGCTGAGTTGGCGAGGACCGGTATCGAACTAGGAACCTTGTGGTTTCTAGCCGAACGCTCTACCGACTGAGCTAACCCGGCCACACCTATATATATAATCGAGAATCTCTCCAGAAATTCTAGATTATATATATATATATATATATATATATATATATATATATATATATATATATATATGTGTGTGTGTGTGTGTGTGTGTGTGTGTGTGTGTGTGTTTAAGAATATATATATGAAGAAGATGGTAAATTCTGAAACACGTGTAGCGAAAACAGAATAAAAACGTTTTCTCAAGAAACAAAATCTATCCATTTTGCGGACCCTCTTTCTTTTAATATATATATATATATATATATATATATATATATATATGTATAATATATATATTAAAAGAAAGAGTGTCCGCAAAAGACAATTTTCTGAAAAGATTCGTGATTTTATATAATTATATATATATATATATATAATATATAAAATCTGAGATAAATTATTATGAAGTTAATATTCCATAACTGCATAATTGCAATCGTCAGACGGTTAAAAAATGAACATTTTTGACCGTCTGACGAATGCAATTATGCAGAATATTTTAGCATTGAGCACCTTCAAATGCTTCAAAGATTTTATATATATATATTATATATATATATATATATATATATATATATATAAAGATTTTGAAGGCAATTTACAATGCAATATGTGTTGAAAATTATATTTATTTAACTTTTCTTTTTTTTTTTCAAAACTAAATATTTTCGGAAGTAAAATTCCATCCTCAGAGTTATTGAAAGTACTAGGTGTTTTTTTATAGTACTATAAAAAAAAACTCCTAGTACTTTCAATAACTCTGAGGATGGAACTTTACTTCCGAAAATATTTAGTTTTGAAAAAAAAAAGAAAAGTTAAATAAATATAATTTCAACACATATTGCATTGTAAATTGCCTTCAAAAATCTTTATATTACACATACACACAATGCTTCAAAGATACTATAAAAAAAACTAACTTTATATATATATATATATATATATATATATAATATATATATATATAATACATGTGGAATAAAGGAACAAAACTCAGACAAGTGTATGTAGGAGATATATTTTTGCTAAGCATTAAGCTCAGCTTCATCAGTCGTTTATTTTTTTTAGCTTAATCCTTAGCGAAATATATCTCCTACATACACTTGTCTGAGTTTTGTTCCTTTGTTCCACATATCTTTACTGCATTCTGTCGGATTTACTCTAATCCTACCTCCTTATATATATATATATATATATATATATATATATAATATATATATATACAATTCTTCCAGACTGTGGTTATATCAGTACTGCTGTATGGCTGCACCACCTGGATGCTAACAAAGCGCCTTGGGAATAAGCTAAATGGGACCTGCACAAGAATGTTGCGTGCAGTCCTGAACAAGTCGTGGAAGCAGCTCCCCACAAGGAAGCAACTATATTGTCACTCCCCCCATCTCACAAACCATATGGGTGAGACGGACTAGGCAGGACACTGCTGGAGAAGTGGGGACGAACTCATAAGCGACGTTCTCCCGTGGAAACCAACACATGGACATGCTAACGTAGGACGCCCAATAACGACCTACATTGACCAACTGTGTGGGGATTCTGGATGCTGCAGGGTCAATGAGTGATAGGGAAGGTTGGCGAGAGATTGTCATGGATATCCGTGCTGCTTGCGCGACATGATGATGATTATTATATATATATATGTTTGTTTGTTATATATATATATATATATTAGACAAAAAGTGACCGTTGGGTCACCCGTTAAGCTCTCGCTAGATGATTGGGATTAGGAAAAAGAGTAGGATCTGCCAAAATATCATCTGCTTTTCATTTTAAAAATGAATTAAAATTCATTAAAACGATTTAAGGTCAAGTTTTAAGTCGAAAAAGTAACATAATGAGCATAAGCAAAAAAGCAAAATAATATTACACATTTAATTTATTTTTGATACATTTAAAACGATGTTTTCGGTCAATTTCGATCATCTTGATCTGCCAAGACGCTACTAAAATTCGTTTTTACAAAATAATTCTAACCTTTGCGCTTGAAAAAAATTCACACTGGATTGTCCAATTAGACACATAACCTAGTAGATAAAGGAGTTAGGTTAAGACAGTTCTAAATGACAGTTATCTCTAGACTGCAGGTTCAATCCTGGTCAGGGGCAGCAGTAACATAGAATAATAATTAACATAGCTTAACACCTGTACCCCAGTTATGGTTAGTGGAATGAGAACAGGATACCCCCGTGGGCTGAATAAAGAGTTTGGTTCAAAGTTCTGTGATGGCTCCCTATTACAAGAAGGTTCCTGTTATTTATTTTTTAGTTTTCATTTTCATTTTATTTTTCGATTTTCGGTACTTATTTTACTACTCGAACAGATTCTTTAAAAAACAAACAAAAAAAACGGTACTCTTCGCGGAGAACCGTCCCGCCTCCTGCCTCAAAAAACGCTAGCCGATGGCTGCTGAAAAAAAAACACCAGCTACGTAGACGAAGCGGTGTCACTCGCAAAAAAAAAAAAAAAAAAAACAACCAACTTAGGGCGTTTTTCCCGAAAACCCAACCCCAACCCTAAACTCTAACCCCACCCTACTTAAAATTAACAGTTTTATTACAAAATGTCTGGGTTCTTTTTTCTGGGTTATAAAAAAATCAGAAAGTTTTAAAATAGAATAAAAATTAATTCATTGCTAAATCAACACTGAAAATTTAATTAAAATCGAAAACTTCCCTGAGTTTTTGGTACAAACGTAAGGGTTAGAATTGTAGTAAATAAAACATGGATTTTTCAATGAATTGACCTAGACAATTGAAATAAACATCAGAATTTATTGCGGGGCGGGTGTTTTTCGTCTACCCTTTGAATGTAAGACAGCCGACTCTAGAGTTATAGGATGTTGGGAGGGCTGAGTGCTGCCTTTGTAGTAATATTACTTGTGATCAATTTCATCTCCCTTCCTAGGTGTATAGGGAGTAAAAAGGGAGGAACGTAGGATGTAAAGACAGTGATGAGTTAAGACTTGACTTAATTGCAAATTCCGACTAATTAATCCAATTAAAGTGTTTGTTTTTTTTTCAAACAATAGGTTGAGCTAAAACTAAGGAATAATTAGAGACAAATTTCGTGTGATTAAGGTCACAAACAAAAAAGCCTTTAGGGATAGAACGCTCCAAATCTCAGCTTTAGTATAATAATAGATAGATATACGGTTCATAACTAGCACTGGTCAGTTTTTCAGCAGGGGCCTCGTGGCGTATTTAAGGGCAGAGGGCCAGAACGACAAACATCCGAAAATACCCTTCAAATAATTAGGGTACGATGTTTTGCGAAAATTGATTTTGGTAATTGTGACGTAAGCAGTGGCGTAGTTTTGGTTACCGACTAATAGAGAGCGAATCTCTATTATTAATATATACTTATTTTTGGTCAATATAAACTGCTAAAAAGTTGTACAAATGCTAAATCCAGGTTAAATTTAACTGCTACAAATTCTAAAAAGCCAGTACGTATTATAGACAAGAATACATTTTTTCTAGAATTTCGTCGTTAAAAGGGCGTGTTATATACAAACTAGCACTAGAAGCAGCTACCAAGCATTGCCTGGGTAGATGGGGGTGCAAAATAGTCTCGCAGATCCATTATCACTGAATCACGAGTTGGGTCCTCACAGGATTCCCCATTAAAACCCCTATGTAAAAAAGACCTTGCATTGCTCCACCCTGGTGGGGTGTCAGAAAAAAATGCACAGACACTGAAAAGAAAAATTAATGTCTCCTATTTAGAATATCAAATACCAAAAAAAAAATCCGTTCTTTTACTATATATATATTTTTTGCTCAAAAAGCAAGATCTGGTGATAGTGAATGTGTACGATGTTTTTTCGAAAATTGACATACTCACCGATTGTCATAACAGAATTACTTGCATTGCAGTATTTCTCCTGGGAATTGTCTTCGGGGTAAAAGTTTAGAACATTCTCAACGGCTCTCCCAGCTGAATAACAATTGTCCCACGCTTGCATTCCTGCAAAGAAAAAAGAATAAGATATATATATATATATATATATATATATATATATATATATATATATATATATATAATTAACTGATTGATGATTAATAGGTACCACCAATTTTCCCTGTGAAATTTACCCCCCCCACACACACACACACACCTATATTTAACTCAATGAAACTTGCATAAAAATTAATATTATCTTGAAAAAATTTTTTCTCCATCCAAAAGAAGAAACATTTTTTTTTTTAAAACCCTGATGATTTTTTAATTATTTTTTTTTAATTACGGAAATAATGAAAATTATGAACAAAAACTATGTTTACATTTTCGCACCGTTAAATCAATTGAAATTTAACGGAGCCAAAAACAAGTTATGACTAGAGACGTTTTTAAAAATTCTAAGAAAAATCAATTAACGGTCCGATTTTCACGATACTAGTGATTATTTTCAGAAAGTATGGATGTGCCGCTCTTTTCATTTCTTAAAAATAAATTTTCCCCAGATGTCAGTTTGAAATATTATTTTTTATTTTGAAAAACTGAATTACCTGGTTTTTTTCTACACCGGTAGAGTTTAGAAGTAAAAAAAAATAATAAAAACATATATATATATATATATATATATATATATATATATATATCTTAAGTTAAGAGAAAGGAAATGAATCCGACGGTATAAGTATAGATAAAAGGATATGAAAACACACATGCTGTTAAAATGAAAATATTGTATGTCATATTCATAGTTATTGTTCAATATTAGCTATGAATATGATATAAAATATTTTTCATTTTAACAGGATTGTGTTTTCATATCCTTTTATCTATCTCTCTCTCTTTTCTCTCTCTCTCTCTCTCTCTCTCTTATTATATATATAATATATATATATATATTATATATATATATATATATATATATATGGGGCGGATCAATTTTCTTTCTTTTAATTTTTCTTTTTTACTTTTTATTTTCCTCTTCCTTCTACTATTTCTCAAAGAATGCAGAAAATTTATACTTTTCTCGTCTTGTAATCAAAGATGTCTTTAAGAAACACGTCACATATTTTGGACGTCGTCGCGTGTACCAATCACGTCTTGACTTTCGTCTTTGCGTGTATCAATCATGTCTTGACTTTCAAAATGAACGCTGATCAAAATACGGATATGAGCTTTTTCTCAATATACATTTCCTATCTACCGTTATTTCAAAAAATCAATCACTGTTCAGACAATATTTTCTTAAATCCTAATGTTTTTAGACAGGTTTGATAAAAACCGAAACGTTTTAACGTCGACTTCACCATGAATAATAAATTCAAGAATACTTTGTTTTTTGGGGTTATTTTCTACATATTGTCGGAATTTTGTTCCATATTTCACTCCCATATATATACAAAGGCGGCCAGCGTAAATGCGATCTCTGCATCGAAGAAAAATTATGTATACTACAAAATACAAACAAAAACTTATTAAACAAGAGAAGTGAACTCGTTTCGAAATGCAGGCATTTAAACAAATTTTTATTGTGCCACTTACCACATGATCCTAATTAATCCCTTAATTTTCGTCCTCCTTTTATTTATAAAAGAAAATCATCTGGACACCGCGTGCATTAAGACCAAAGCAAGTTTGTTTTATTATCATTTTTTTTTTAAACACAGATTTAGCGTCATAACATTCCATCGCGTGAACACGCTTCACGTTTATATAAACGCTAAAAAAAACTACTGGTTTTTAAAATCTCAACCATTTGACTCATCTGAAGATTGCGTAAGCATGAAACTTTCAGTTATGAGTTTATAACATCCATAATATCATAATTATTGATTGTAAATCTGCTCTGCTTTATTAGCAGTGAGCACCTTTTTATGCCAATACTTTTCTCATTTATTCTCTATTCATTATATATATATATATATATATATATATATATATATATATATATATGGTCATTTTTTTGTCCTTCCGTCAAACATACATTTCTGTGCGTGATGGTCTCCTCTCAAAACTTGTGCCGGATCCGACCTGTAACAGAGGGTGCGAAGTAAAGTCGTCGGGGTGGCTTAAAATCGGTATCAGCCAGACAGCCAGGGCGTCTATCCCCTTTTCACTAGTGCTAGACAAGACAGATTGTTTTTGCATCTGAGTTGGAGCGCCACACTTACCATCAGCTCCTCCCTTTACTGCAGCACTCCCCGTGCTACTCATACGCTGAGTTGGTGAGGGCCGGTATCGAACCAGGAACCTTTTGGGTTCCTAGACGGACGCTCCATTGAGCACACCAATAACTATAAACTAATCAGTGGATGGTTTTGTAGCGTCTTAGGTGGAGCGCCACACCTATCATCAGCTCTTACCTAATTTCAATCCATTTCCGGCAAGGTTTCTAGCGTTGATATACTCCAGACTCCAACGAGCCGCTTCGTACAATTGCATTGTGCCTGTAAATAAATATAAAACAAATTATTTCGGATTTTATAAGTACATGAAAGCAGAAAACATTCACTCCTTCCTAAATAGAAGCATCAATAACATCATGGACCACCGTTACAATTAAAACTAAACATCTAGTAATACATATAAAAATGAAGTATAACTATGAAATACTAATTTGAATCCTTCATTCCTTTATTATAAGATTCGCTCGGCCACAAAAAAAATGTATATATATATATATATATATATATATATATACTTTGGTGCGGTACCAAGTTTCTTGGTACAAGGTGATTCTAGGTGGGTCCTAATTCTCTACCAGTAGTTTGTTGTAGAGTTCAGGTTCCGTATGAGAGCTCAATGATTAATTATTGTAAACAGAGCAAAGTTATTTGGGATAAAAAATAAAAAAAAAACACCGCCAACCAGGCAAAAGATGAAAAAAAAAAAAAAAAAAAGAATTTCCACCAATAAAAAGACACTTGAAAAGAAAAAAAATGCAATACGACCACCCCTGAACGAAGGAGGTGAAATGTATGAATATAAAATGAGTTTGGCCATGTGACTGTCTAAATAAAATATATCAGTGGTCTGAAGAAGCTCGTGAGCATACTCGCGAGTGAAAATGGTCCATAACCACGATACCTATGGTATTTAAGGCCTTTTATTCCCATATATATATATATATATATATATATATATAAAATTCTTCCATATCTCTCTCTCTCTCTCTCTCTCTCTCTCTCTCTCTCTCTCTCTCTCTCTCTCTCTCTCTCTCTCTCTCCAGAGAAACTAACATTATATAACGAGGAGGCAATCAAGAGATAAATAGAGAGGAAGAAAGTGAGAAGCAGAAAGTAAAATAAGAGATTGGTCAGTTTTTTACTTAATTGCAAATTGTGATTAATTAGGAAAAATTAAAACGGATTTTCTTTTCAAAAAAATTCAATTCTAAAAGAAAGGAATAATTTAGTATAATTTTCGTATCATTAAACTAAACAGTAAAAAAAAGCCTTTAGGAAACAAAAGTTGATTCACTCAGCTTTAGTATAATAATAAATAATAATAATATATATATATATATATATATATATATATATATATATATATATATATATATCCTGGCTCAGGCGTAGAGATCTCTACATTAGATCCAAATTGCTTAACATTATCTAAAATAATAACAAATTCCGCCCATAACCTTTTTACTTTATATATAAAAACAAAACACAATAAATATTTAATCATTTATTAAATACAGAACTTAAAAATAATAATTAAAAAATTAAAAATAATTTATCGTAAAATAAAAAATAAAAAATTCCTTTTCTAAAATAATAACATATTCCGCCCATAACTTTTTTTTTTACTTTATATATAAAAACAAAATACAGTAAATATCTAATCATTTATGAAATACAGAACTTAACAATATAAATTTAAAAAAATAAAAATAATTAATCGTAATGACCGACATATATATGGCGCGAATGCCCACATTGGTGAATATTGTAACGACTTTCGTTCTTTTTTGCAGTATTAAGGTTTTTTGTTTTGTAAACTGATTTGACATTCCTCTCCGACCCAAACAACTACGGAGTGAATGAGCTCTGATGATGATTTTTGTAAAATCGAAATATTGATCAGTATCAGCTATGATTATATTATAAATTGTTTTCTTCTTTAACAGCATTGTGTGATGTTTTCATTCCACTTTTTCATATTCATATATATATATATATATATACATCCTAACTGTGTCAGTATAAAAAAAACTCCTGGGTTTACAGTCTGAGATTACTCGATACAAACTTTTGCCTTGAGAAAAGAAATTATAAAAAACAGAAAAGACCAAATCATATGCAACTGATGAAAATAATCAGATGATACTATTAAAATGTCCAAAAGAAAAAAAATAAGAAACCTTGGTAGAAATTCTCAGAGTCACAAGGCTTATTACACACACACACACAGACACACACTCACACACACACACACACACACACATATATATATATATATATATATATATATATATATATATATATATATATGTAAGAAGGTTTTATAGAAAAACAACAAGATGTTAAAAATTTTTGCTGACAGATATCTGTTTCGACATTATGAATACTAGCAAATATATGCACCCTCCGGGTGCAAGTATTTAAGTTTTAATATAATAAAATATCATGTTAAATTAGAAAGGCTAATGAAACTGAATAAGAATTCAAATAAAAATATTTGGAACAGAGGGGGTATGATTGAAAAATAGAACAACTTTGAAACTAACTCTTCCATCATTTTCCCTTACTCCCGTCTTTCATTGGTAAATTTTCCTAATTTAACTATTAATTAAAATAGGAAGTAAAGAATAATATTACAGTTATTTCTTCTTGTTAATTGATTTTTTAAAAGATTTATCCCAGACATTTTTGCTCATATTCATTAATATAAACCAAACAATTAGAAATCAATAATACTAAGCATATATTTATTAAAATCATTTTTTTAAGATCAATATGCAAATTAGCCTTCCCATTCACACTGTAAACCGCTATTTTATTGTATATATAAATACAATTGCATGTTATTTGTATGTAGATATGGTCAACAGTCTTAATGATGTAAATCAATTTTATTAATAATTGAGGTTAAAATAAAAATAAAATCATGGAGAATGTGATGTAAATAACAAAGGGAATTGAGACTTGAATAGTAATATAGTTTCGGTTACAGACAGACAAACCCACAATCTCCATTATAATAAGATGTCTTTTTCAAAGCAATATTGTAAGCGGAAAAACGAAATGAATATATCAGTAATTACACAGAACGCTCTCGATCAGTACCGGAATTTTTTTTTAAAGTTCAGGAAAATGTTCCGGTTACAAATGAATCTGCAATGATGTTAAACTCGCAGAGTCGGGATCCTTATTATATCCGAAAATATGAGCCTCCGGTGAACTTTTTTAATATTCATATACATTTTTACTACAAACTCTTTTGAGCTTTTTACGATAAAAATGCTTAATCATTTTAAAAATAAAATTTATTTTATTTTTAACAACACATATGTATTTAAAAAAAAATTTTTTTTAAATTCCGGTACTGATCGAGAGCGTTCTGTGCCTCGTAATTACTGATATATTCATTTCGTTTTTCAGTTTACAATGTTGCTTTGAAAAAGACATTCATAATGTCGAAACAGATATCTGTCAGCAAAAATGTTTAACATCTTGTTGTTTTTCTATAAAACCTTCTTACATATTGTCGGATTCAATATCCATTTTTAACTTCATATATATATATATATATATATATATATATATATATATATATATATATATATATATATATATATATATATATAGGAGTAATAGTATATACAAGTATATATATATATATATATATACATTTACGATATATATATATATATATATATATATATATATATATATATATATATATAAATAAACTTTAATATAAAAATGAAATTGATCAAATATGGTACATGATGAAAAATATAATATATTAATATATATGTATGTGTGTGTATGTGTGTAATATATATATATATATATATATATATATATATATATATATATATATATATTACACACACACACAACACACACACACATAATTTAGACAAATACAAAATGATATTGACAATGATTCAGAAAAGAACCGAAAGTACTTGGTTTCCAAATTATAACTCTTTCGGACAATTCATTAGTGCCTTTCAAGATAATAACATCTAAAAAAAATTATTTTAAAAATTGAAAGAATAAATACAGGACTTCAAATATTTTTTAACCTGAATGGCATATCAACCTTCGTGAGGTATTCAATGCCAAAGCCGTCTTTGGGGAAGAATAGTAACGGTACTATTCAACCCATAAGTTGGGGAATAATTCCACATTCTTTATATGTGTTTTGAAATAGGAAGCGCGTGATGTAATGGTTAAAGTCATGGGAAATGGACTCGTCGCACCGAGTTCAAATCCTGGACGTGATAATTGCATTTCACTTAGTGCTAATACCCTGGAAAGGTATGAATCCTACTCTCCCTCCAGCTATGGATAAATAGTATGACAGACTGGGCTGTTTAACCATGGCTAGGTAACCAGTCTAGGAGAAGGAAAACTCTGAATTCAAACCTGTTAAACTCCGCTTAAGAAATTGACCTTGTGTCGTATCCTGCTCGTGCGGAGGGGTTGGTAAATATATGTATATGTTTTGAAAATGAATGAAAAAAAAAATCCTCAGACAGAATATTTTTGTTTCCTGCTTTTGTTTATTCGTCTTTTTTTTCCATTTTGTTGGCTTTTTTTATATTCTGTTTTGTTTAATAACAAAGAAATAATTTATTATTTATGTGTTTACAAATTATAAGATAGGAATACTTAAAACTGTATGGTAATTATTTGTATTAGATAAGAATACTTGAAACTATATAACTGTGTGCAAATTATTTGTATTAGATAGGAATACTTGAAACCATATAACTTCGTGGTAATTATTTGTATTAGATAAGAATACTTGAAACTATATAACTGTGTGCAAATTATATGTATTAGATAGGAATACTTGAAACCATATAACTGTGTGCAAATTATTTGTATTAGATAGGAATACTTGAAACCATATAACTGTGTGCAAATTATTTGTATTAGATAGGAATACTTGAAACCATATAACTTCGTGGTAATTATTTGTATTAGATAAGAATACTTGAAACTATATAACTTCGTGGTAATTATTTGTATTAGATAAGAATACTTGAAACTATATAACTGTGTGCAAATTATTTGTATTAGATAGGAATACTAGAAACCATATAACTGTGTGCAAATTATTTGTATTAGATAAGAATACTTGAAACCATATAACTGTGTGCAAATTATTTGTATATATACTTGATATAATATTGTATTAGATAAGAATACTTGAAACCATATAACTGTGTGCAAATTATTTGTATTAGATAGGAATACTTGAAACCATATAACTGCGTGGTAATTATTTGTATTATATAGGAATACTTGAAACCATATAACTTCGTGGTAATTATTTGTATTAGATAAGAATACTTGAAACCATATAATTATGTGCAAATTATTTGTATTAGATAGGAATACTTGAAACCATATAACTGCGTGGTAATTATTTTATTAGATAAGAATACTTAAAACAATATAACTGTGTGCAAATTATTTGTATTAGATAGGAATACTTGAAATCATATAATTGTGTGCAAATTATTTGTATTAGATAAGAATACTTGAAACCATATAACTGGGTGCAAATTATTTGTATTAGATAGGAATACTTGAAACCATACAACTGCGTGATAATTATTTGTATTAGATAAGAATACTTGAAACCATATAATTATGTACAAATTATTTGTATTAGATAGGAATACTTGAAACCATATAACTGTGTGCAAATTATTTGTATTAGATAGGAATACTTGAAACCATATAACTGG
>CM042178.1:18894404-18939404 GCA_023376005.1 Doryteuthis pealeii
AAAAGAGAGAGATTTCAGTAGGGACATCGAATTCAGTGTGGAAGGGAACGTCGGGGATTGTGATAAACTGGTCGGTTATGATAGGAATTTGGCTGATCATAGTTGATGGTAGCTATCAGGCAGTATTGCTTGTTGAAAAGACGTAGGAAAGTATTAAGCAGGGAAAAGAGCACTGGCAGGTGTGTGTGAGGAGCCAAGGAGGGAAACCCACTAGGTGTCTGCTGTGGACAGCAAGGGAAACTCCAAATGAACCATTGCCAATGACATTGATAAAAAGAAAAAAAAAACTCTTGACGAAGGACTGAAGGCTGCTGTTTAAAAGCAAAAAGCTTGTTGCTAAAGTATATGGTGGCGTGTGGTGTACACATATAATTACATGTGGTTGATAATTCTGAACATAATCTACGGATTGGATTGAGTAATTGGTAAGGAGCGCTGAGAGCTCTGTTTGAATTCTATCCTACTGCATAAAAAGAACATTTGAAAGAAAAAAAACTCTACTGCATGAGTATTAGTAGAAAGAAAAATTAATATGAACAAAAAAAAACTGAGAAGAAACTGGAACAAATTGCATGATCAAGGAAGAAGTAAGACGTTTTTCTGTTTCTACTGCATGATTAGTAGAAACCTTATGTATGAATTATTTTTTAAGCTACCAGTTGGTAGGTGGGTTGATATGTCATTTACAAGTAAATGACAAAAGGCGAAGGGAGTGATGTGACCTGATTCAGGGGTGGAAATTAGAAAAAGAAAAAAGAAAGAAAAACGGAAATACTTAGAAAATATTTTTTGTCGGCGATCAGAATCTATGGAAAGAAAAAAAGAATAAAAGTAATTTTTTCACTGAAACGGTAAAGATAATAATGCAGCATAATATTGACCGCTAGTGTATCTAGTGCAAGGCCGCGATTGAGATGTCCGTAGCGGGGGTGGAATCTTAAGTAGGTCAGAAGACCGTGGGGTGAATCCAGTCAAGTAGCCGGAAGAGATAGCACATGGATTAGTCAGCGGTACTTATCCTCTGATATGGCGAGACGATGCCTTTGAAGTAGCTTGACTGATGTCGCTCGGAAGAGATTGATCATGATTGTCTGGAAGACACTTAAAAAAAAAGAGATAAAAAAAAATCGGAAGTAAAGAAAATTCCTAATATTTCCACGCTGACCGGAAATAAGAATTTCCGATTTAAATAATTATTTAAACTGAGACGATCTTGACGAGAGATCAGAATGAAGCCGGGTGTGCTTGAGAACGGTAGCTGAGAAGAGGCCGAATGGGCAGATGAGGCCAAACGGGCAGATGAAGTTGTGATCGCTTGAGAATCGACTAGCTGACAAGATTAACGGCAATACTGAGAGCGAGAGTAACTGACTTCAGCTAAGACCATTTTGAAACATTAGTCAACTTACGAACTGTTTTGCACAATACTTTGCAGAAGACCGAAGTATTTAATTACGGGCACATCACTCCCAACAAACCGTGAGAAGTAATTATTTGTATTCCTGTATTTTTTGAATATAAATGTTGTTGATTTTTGAAGAAGAAAAAGAGTCGTTATTCTCTTTTGTATGTGACCAATCGGCCGCCTTTAATCTCGGAAATCAGTTTCTATAGCAGATTTCTAGTCGTTTGAGATCTTTAGCACAACGTGGGGCATTCGCTAGACTTCCAGCAAATATAGAGACCCTGCAATCCGTGGTTGATGCGAAAATCCGATCTTGACGGCCAATTTCGGAGATTCTGTGAGCCCTTTAGCTCGGCGGGAGGACCGACGGGTTATACTAGTTATATATATATATATATATATATATATATATAATATATATATATATACACTGTGTAATGAATAAATTGCTGGGGCTGCTAGTTAGACTGTGGTCATTAAATCTCACTCTATCTAATAGGTCCATATTTGAATTCAAAAATACCCCAAATCAAATCTATTTACTACACTACCTGTCCAAAACCGATGGTATGCCCATTAATAGTGGCTGCTGTTGCTTTGAATGCATCCATTAAGTTTAGGGAAAGGGGGAACAACAAAGTTAACAAATGGTTTAGTTGGTTTATTCAAGAGAAAAGGTTTTCTTTCTTTCTTTATTATTCAAACTAGCAAGAATACGTGCCCTCCCATGGCCTTAAGTATTTAAGTTTTAATGTAATGAAATAGATTAAATTAGAAAGACTAACAAAATTAACTAAGAACACATATAAAAAGATTACAATTATTTTAATTATATTTTAATTGGTTTCTTTATAAAATCATTCATAGGATTGATTTTAATACATTGGAGAATAAAACAATAATATCAGAGATCAACAACACCAAGTAATTATTTATTAAACCTGGTTTTGTTAAAACCAGTATGCAAATTAACCACACCATATATTATGTAAAGCTTTATTTCTTTAGTGATATATAAGACACATTACAGAATTTTAAATGCACTAATAACATGAGCTGTTTTGAGGCAAATCTAACTCAGATTTTCATAAAGACATTGTTAATAAATAAGATTTATTCTATGCATTAATGATTTTGACTATAGATTAATTGATAAACTTACGTGGTTCCTGAGGGTATTGTGATGTAAGCAGTGATTTAGTTTAATTTAGTTACTTAATGACTTTATTTTCTCTTTCTAAATTGCAAATATCCACCATGGAATTTACTGAGACATTACTTATTCTTTTCTCTTTTCTTTTTCTTTTTTTTCTATTTAGCGTTTGGACACTGCCCGTTCTGAAGAGAAGGAGTATAACCGCTTGCTCATAGAGAAGCAGAAGGCTGCAGAGGAAGCCGAGAAAGCAGCGGAGGCAAAGCGCCTGGAGCAGCAGAAGGACTTGCAGAGTATTTTGCAACGGCAGATGCAGGATCTTCAGGAGAAAGAAAGAGAAGTAAGTTGCAAAAATGGCACCAAATATCTTTGTATTATTCACCAAATGTCTGTAGAGCAAAGGTTCTGCTATTTTTGGTCTGATTTCGACCAAACATTCAAGAATTGTTAGGATTATCCCGTCAAAGGTTTTTAAACTATACTTGCAGGAACATGGCCTCTATATGATATATTGTAACAGTGTTAACAAATGGTTGGTTGTTTTGTTTTACGGCATATCCACTGGGTGGCAACCCATGATGCTTAAGGACGGAATCCTGGTGGATGAATAGTACATGATATGCAACATTCCACTTAGACCCTTACTAAGGCTAGATGGGCGGTTGGAGAGGTTCCCTCCGATCAATTGGCTGGTCACATAAAGTATATCCACTGGGTGTCAACTCCATGATGCTTAAGGACGGAATCCTGGTGGATGAATAGTACATGATATGCAACATTCCACTTAGACCCTTACTAAGGCTAGATGGGCGGTTGAGAGGTTCCCTCCGATCAATTGGCTGGTCACATAAAGTATATCCACTGGGTGTCAACTCATGATGCTTAAGGACGGAATCCTGGTGGATGAATAGTACATGATATGCAACATTCCACTTAGACCCTTACTAAGGCTAGATGGGCGGTTGGAGAGGTCCCCTCCGATCAATTGGCTGGTCAAATAAAGTATAAATCTGATTTATTATTTATTTATCAACAACCCAGTTCATTTCAAATAATGTGCAAGCACAATTAAGAACACATTTTATGATATTTATGTGTTAAAACATGCAGTTGTATTGATTCGAACAAATTTGTATTTTAAGTGTAGATTTATGGTGAAATGAAAATGGCTGACCAAAACATATGGCTTCCTCAAAGTGAAATAAACATTGGGAGATTACTCTCATTTATGTAGCTAATGTTCAGATTACCCTGCTTTTGACCTAATAAGTAAGTTGTAACAGTGATAACATTTTAAAAGATTGAAATGTAATTCCTCAAATGAAGGTAAAATTTTGATGAAAAATATTTTGTGTGGTAATTCTTCATGTTAATTTGCAACTTTTGTCATATGGGAAACTTTACAGTTCCAAAATTGACCTACTCTACTGTGGAGTATCTTTGGCCAAATTCCATTAATATTTTCCTGTGTAAATCTTTTGTTTTTATAATGGAGGCGCAAGGTGTAATTTGTTAGGTTCATAGTAAATGGACTCATCAACCCGAGTTCAATTCCTGGACGAAGCTGTTTGCATTTCACATAGCGCTTAAACCCTTGGTAAATGTATGAATCCAATTCTCCCTCCAACTATGGGTGAATAGCAGGGCAGACTGGGCTCTTTCACCTTGGCTAGTTAACCAGTCTAGGAGAAGGAAAACTCTCAATTCAAACCTCTTAAACTCCACTTAAGAAATTGACCGTGTGTCACATCCTGCTCATGGGGTAGGTGTGTATATATATATATATATATATATATATATATATATATATATATATAAAACTTTTATTTCCATAGGCGGCCATGCTGAAAGAGAAGCAGAAAAAAATTTTGAAAGAACGGCAACAATTGGAGGAAATTGAAGAAAGTCGCAGGAAACTTGAAGCTAACAGAAAAAAACAAGATTTTAGGTGAGGCAGTCTTTTTAAAATTGTTTATTTATTATTTAATCTTATTATAATGGACATTCAGTGTCTGTCTGTAACCAAAACTATGTCACTGAGTGAATTCTTATTTCTTATAATGTGTATTAATAAATTGGTAGAAATAGTTTTCATTAACTTCATGTGTATTAATAAATTGGTAGAAATAGTTTTCATTAACTTCATGTGTATTAATAAATTGGTAGAAATAGTTTTCATTAACTTCATGTGTATTAATAAATTGGTAGAAATAATTTTCATTAACTTCATGTGTATTAATAAATTGGTAGAATTTTTCATTAACTTCATTGGTAGAAATAATTTTCATTACTTCATGTGTATTATAAACTGGTAGAATTAATTTTCATTAACTTCATGTGTGTTAATAAACTGGTAGAAATAATTTTCATTAACTTCATGTGTAATAACACTCAGAGTGTACCTTGGAGTAATACCATTGTGGTACTCCACACACTTCAAAACTGGAGCCTCACCATCAGATGGGACCCTATCAGGTACTATCTCTCTGAATCAGTTGACCTGGGAGTAATGGCAATGAAGTAGTATTCCACATTCTCCAGATCTCCAATATCCTGGGTATGACATTGAACTGTATCTAGTGGTGAGGTTCCAATTTTGTAGCTTGAAGAGTGAGGAGTACCTCTTCATTGCCATTACTTTCAGGCCCACTCTGACCCAGAGTTGTAGTTTTTAGGGTCCTAAAGTTAGCACAATATTAAAAAAAATGTACCATTGCTGGCATTAAACCTTAGAATGAATGAGAACAGGCTTCCAAAGAAGATATTATACGGACAATTACCAAATGCTAAGCGTTCTATTGGACGTCCACTCTTACGCTATAAAGACAAATTGAAGGACAATTTGAAACGTCTCAATATTAACCTGAGTGCATGGGAAAATCTAGCATCAAATCGGAAAGAATGGCATAAGACATGTTTCGCTAGATTAAAAAGCTTTGAAAAATCGTGATCAGCTCTGTCTAACTTTTAAAACAAAAACATCTGACTCCCGCCTTAGAACATTTCATCTGTCAGCTTCATAGTTCGCAGTAAGGCTAGGCTGCTATCATACTCAAGGAAACACAAAATGTCTTCTTGATAGCATGCACAACATGGGAGGAAACAAATCACTCACTGCTGACCCTAATGTATTGTTCACAATATTAGAGTCCACCATATATGGGTTAAAGAGATCATAAATCAGTTTTTAAAAAATTTTTAATACCCAACAAGAATGAATTATACAAATCGATGGTCATGTCAAGCCCTAGCACCTATATGATTACCCTGACTCTATTGCCCTTATGGCAAGCTCCAACCCTTTCTATCATGTATGTGCTGGAAGGCGGTGGCTGAGGGTCATCATGTCCTGGGAATGACGTTAAACTCTATCTAATGGTGAGGTTCCAGTTTTGGAGGTCTGGAGAATGTGGAGCACCCCTTCATCACCATTGCTCCCTGGTCCACTCTGACTCAGAGTGGTAGTACCTGTTAGGGTCCCATCTATGGATTAAATATAAAAAATGTGTTTATAAAAATCATTTTAAAAAAAACATTCTACCAAATTATCGCTTATAACAAACTTGAACTTTATCCTATAAACTTATCCCTTAAAAGTGATTTCCAATCCACTTAGCAACAAACAACTGCAAACAACCTTACTGTCAAAATCAATAAAAATCCTTGAAAAAAAGACATAACAATAAATTTGACCATCCCTCACAACTTACCGCTTGGTATAAAATAACCCTGGATGGGTTGACATGCCGTTTAAAATCAATCAATCTTATAGTATTTTTATTTAGCTTTTTTTTAAAATTGAAAATAAGAGGTAAAATGTTTTTAACACTCTCTTGGACTAAATAGGGTGAGGATTTTATTGAGCTATGCTCTTTGTGTTGTGGGTATATAAACAACGATTTCTTTTAATAGAGAGAGGAGAGAGAGGTAGACAGATATTTACACACAGATGCATAACTTACTTGTTACTTCTACTTCTTTGGTCATTTGTGATCTCTAGTCATCTTCTATTCTTTCTCCAAGTCGCCATGTTTGATTCTATCTCTTCTAGTCTGGGTTTTTTTGTTGGTTCATTTTTCTTGCTTGGACAGTCGTCTGACCTAAGCTGGAAATCTCAGATCAATAGCACTGTGCTCAAGCTCAAAAGGGTTAATGCAGCTCTAGCTAAACTTCGTCATTTTGTGCCACTAAATGTTCTGATCCAAGTTTATTATGCCATTTTCCATTCCCATCTCCAATACTGTAATCAAATTTGGGGTCAGCCTAATGGCGGTACTTTGATTAATCGTATAACTGTTCTTCAAAACTTTGCTGTGAGACTTATGTCCTTTGTGCCTCCTAGGACATCATCTAACAAACTGTATGCAAATTTGGAGATTCTCAAATTTTCTGATATGGTCCATTGTGAAAATATTTTGTTCTTACATAAACTATTCCACAATAAAATGCCTGTTTCTGTTCAGAATGCTTTTGCAGTTGACTTCACCCATGCTCATGTCACTCGTGCTGACCAATCTGGTTTGCTTAATTTCCCTATCATCAACACTGTTAGTTTTGGCCATAATTCGATTCGTTTTAATGCAATTAATTCTTGGAATACTGTTCAGTTGTTATTTTTTGATAAAGAAAAGATGAAGCTTGTTTCAGTTAATTATTTTGTCCTTAAAACACTTTTGAAAAATCATTTTATTGCCTCTTATAAACAACAGATTTGCATTTAGATTCTCACACGGCTAATTTGTCTCATGATATATATGTATATGTTTACGTTGTGTGTTTCATGTATTGTTTCTGTGAGTGTCCAAGGGTGGTCATGTCCATGGGATTAGCTTCACGCTATTAGGCATGGCCTCCCTTCAATAGTAGTTTAAACCAATAAAGTTTTCCTTTACTTATATTTTTTTAAATAATTTGTACTACTATTGATTAATAAATTTCTTATTTCTTATTTCTTTCTAGAGCATGTGCAATCATTTAACAATGTCTGTTGGTTTTTCAAAGATTTTATTTGCTTAACTAATTTTTCTTACTGGCACATCGCACATTGAGTTTTGTCCAGTCAAAGCAAGAGATGTCTCTCTTGCTTTCCATCCTAGCTGCAACCCAGGATTTAACTAGATATCGGGTGACTTCATGTGATTTGTGGTTTTCCCGCCTATGGGGTCAAAGTTTCCCAACAGTCTGTAACTTTCCACTTGGGCTCTTTGTATTTTCACTACACACAGTGTTGTCAATAATCTATGCTACCATAGATTATGCAACATTTGTGCAAAGAAACATTCTGAATCTTTCTTATATCTTTCTTATATGAACCTTGAGTGATTAATCTCTTTAACGAGGCTTAAGATAAGTTTGGGAGTAAAATCTCAAATTGGAAATTTAGTAAGATTTGAGGAAAACAGTGTTGCTTTTGTTTATCGAGGCAGCATGCACTTCTGAGAGGTCAGTAAGAAAAACAAATGGATAATATTGATTCACTGGGCAGTCGCTGACCAGAGACCCCAGACTCCATGCCATGCTAGAAGACTCCTAAATTCCTGTCCTTCAACCAACCTAATGCCACTCATGCATTTTATCCTAGGGAAAGGAAAACCAACTTTGTACAACTTTTGTTTGAAACATCGAATCCAGTTATTTCTTTTCAAGAACTTCATGAATGAAACTTTTTTTTTTTTTTTCAGAATACAAGGTGTGTCAAAAAGTACAAAAAAAATCTTGATTTGTTTTTGACACACCTTCTATTTTTTCAAGTTATGCTAATTTGTTTTTTTTTTTTGAGGAATCTTCATTGTTCTAAGCTTTTATTTGCTTAACTAACCTTTCCTACTAACACATCGCACGTTGAGTTTTGTCCAGCCAAAGCAAGAGATGTCTCTCTTGCTTTCCATCCTAGCTGCAACCCAGGATTTAACTAGATATCAGGTGATTTGTGGTTTTTCCGCCTATGGGGTCAAAGTTTCCCAACAGTCTGTAACTTTCCACTTGGGCTCTTTGCATTTTCACTACACACAGTGTTGTCAATAATCTATGCTACCACCTTCTATTCTTTCAAGTTATGCTAATTTGTTTTTGAGGAATCTTCATTGTTCTATCTGTGCTGTCATCAAGGCTTAGAATTCTGTGGCAGTATCCCCTGAATAGGGGTAAGGCCTCATCCCAAAAAGGGATATCCTGAGTATTAAGTACACCGGGTGATTAAACTCCAGTTATAGAGCTCTGGGATGTACCGACTGCACCTCTGCAGAGGGGTAAGAACCTCCCAATGGGGCCACCTGTTGGCCGTTGGTAGCAACCCTTGATGCTCGGTCTCCAGCTGTTAGCTGATACCACCTTTACTTAGCTGGTGTGAAACTTTGCTTCACTTCATCTTAAAAAAATTACATAACGTAGGGAGGGGGAAGTGGATCGTAACTTCTTAGGGAAGAATATCGCTGTTTTCTGTTGTGATGTGAGAGAGACTTTGGCTAAGCGATAAAACAGCAGCAGTAGAATTAATTGCACGCGCACATCACGGCAGCTTAGTCTAGTTGAAAAACGCATTTTTGCGTTAAAAATATAGAAAATGAGAAAATAAGTGTCCTGATGTACTGGTCAATCTGGCATCCGCGATTTGGAAGAGACACAATATGATACAAACAGCAGAGATAAAATACGTTAATATAAAAACACTGATACATCAACCATTGAATTGGATACCCACGGATGAGTAGTTCTTTTTCTTTATTGACTTAACACCTCTCACAAATACCCCCCCCCCAAAAAAAAGGAACTTGGCTGTATATATATATATTTCTTGGATAATTTTGGTTCGTTTTGTTCTTTGTTAAATAATTAAACTCATCATATAGAAATCCTGTGTTTGTCGTCTTTCCTATCCCAATTATCATCTTCGTTCTGATAATGTGTTCCCAACTGTAAAGGCATCTATTCTACAGGAACCTTGGAGTTTGTATCCTAGACAACAGAATCTCAGATTCTGGGAAAAATATAAATGTAATTGTTACTAATTGGATCCCTAATACATTAAGGTAGTGTAGAAATCATTATGCGATCAGTACAGCTGATGGCCTTGGAGTGATGACAATGACCTCACTCTGACCTTGGATAAACCGTGAGAACGGGAAACCCCGATAGAAGGCCCTTCCGGTTTAAGGAGTAAGCAACTCAGTTAGTTAAGTTAGACTTAGAAGCCGAGCTAGCAAGATGTAAGGATCCGCACGCATTGTCTGGTCTGGGGATTTATGAATAAAGTAACATCAACATAAATCGAAGTCTTGTGTTTATACTAAAAACAACAAGGCTTCTGATAAGGAGTGATCCCAACAGAAACCAGACCGGAATCCTCAATAGAAGACCAGACGAGACCTACCAGACCAAGATAGATGATCAGAAGCCGTCCAGAAGAATAGACGACCAGAGTAAGAAGTAGTAAGAAAGGTATATAACGTTATATGCTGATTTGGTATCGTGAAAAGACCAGTATATAACATATATTTATTTAGTGCCGGTAAAGAAGGCGCTATGCAACATAATTTGTATCCGAGATTATCAGCCGTGACACAGGTGTGGCAGACGGGCGGTTTCACCTAAGGTAACATCAAACTGGACATTAACAAATTCAAGTGGAGGTGATTTGTCTCTTCCACAGGGGCCATACTGAGGGAGTCTATCCCCTTTTCACTAGTGCTAGACCAAGAATATTGTTTTGAGGCAGAGCGTCACACTTACCATCAGTTCCTTACTTTACCACACAGATTACTGTGCTACTCATACGTTGAGTGGACGAGGGCTGGTGTCGAACCCAGAACCTTGTGCTTCTAGTCTGATGCTCTACCAACTGAGCTAAACCGGCAAATATAATTAAATAAAAAGAAAGAAAGAGTGTATATTAACAACTCATTAAGTTATTCTTGTTTATATTTTCAGGCGTGTCCTGCTTCGACAACACAAGTTCCAAATGCAAAGGAAAGCGCGGAAAGTCCGTGAGGAACTGGTGAGTATCACATTAGACAGGAGTACTTGAAACTTCTGGTCAGATTTGTTATATCAAGCATTAAGAAGTGCGTGGTGTAATGGTTAAAGTCATGGGAAATGGACTCGTCGCCCCAAGTTCAAATCCTGGATGTGGTAATGGCATTTCACTTAGCGCTAATATCCTTTGGAAAGGTATGAATTCTACTCTCCTTCAGCTATGGGTAAATAGTAGGCCAGACTGTTCATGCGGAGGGGTTGGTAAATATATATATCAAGCATATGGTTGCAAGGAGAAAACAAACACAGATTAACATTCAATATATTGTATTAATTATAACAATGAAAATTGATTTTTACAGCCAATTTATGAGGTTAGTGCAGATTTAAGTCGCCTGTTGTTGAGTGGAGAGTCGTTGATACTATGGTGTGTGCGGGCGTGGATGTGTAGGAAATGTTGATCAGGTTGTGGTATATGAAATATGATATCTCTGATAGCTAGCATAGAAGCGAGATGGAGGGCGTTGGTGTGTGCGCTGCGGTCAGCGTAATTTAAGGGTTCGTAGGTAATGGGCGGTATCTTGGTGTATGGGGTAAAGGAAATCTGACACGACCTGGTTGGCAGTGTCGACTGTTCTCCACCTTTCCTCCAAAGTGCTGGTTATGGAAATTTGTGTAGGAAGCGCGTGGTGTAATGGTTAAAGTCATGGGAAATGGACTCGTCACCCCGAGTTCAAATCCTTGGTGTGCTAATTGCATTTCACTTTGCACTAATACCATTGGGAAAGGTATGAATCCTACTCTCCCTCCAGCTATGGATAAATAGTAGGGCAGACTGGGCTCTTTAACCTTGGTTAGGCAACTGGTCTAGGAGAAGGAAAACTCTGAATTCAAACCTGCTGAACACTGCTTAAGAAATTGACCTTGTGTCACATCCTGCTCGTGCGGAGGGGTTGGTAAATATATATATATGCGTCTTGACTGGATCAGCTTGGATCAGATTTCAAATCTCCTTGGTTTAACTGGTCCTTTTGATGTTATCTGATAATTCCATCTCAGTGTGCGCAGATCATGTGTGCAGAGCCGCATTTTTTTTCATTTTGTAGAAAGATACGGTCCTGTTCACATCCGGTGACGTTCTTAGTTGCTGAGTGCAATACCAGTGTTTTTTAGTGTTGCTTGAATTAGCAACAACAGCTGTTTCGTTGATTGTGTTGGACATTTCCAAATTCCGACCTTAATGGCTTTAAATCGCAATTTCTTGAGTTTTACAGGCCCAAGTTTAAAAATATTTCTATGGTTGGAAAGAATATAAAATAATCTTTCTAAATATGTAATTTTTATGTGTTTTTATCCGTTTGCATTATTTTTTACAGTGAGTTAAAACGGTATTTTTCTTCAACCGCTGTAAACACGATATAAGATTTTTTTTCTCTGAAAAAAAATTACACTGTAATTTATCTCGTAAAATTAAAGTGGCTAATCTTTATCAATATTCTTGAAATTTGACATTTAATTAGCACACACCTTAAAATACAAGTAGGACTTGTTTTTTTCTTTCCTGACATTTGGAAGTGAAAATATGATTAGTTTGAAAAAGACTGTCCTAATGTATCAACTGGCACCAGGTGAATCATACTGTGAACCGGCTATCTATGTCTATGGGCAGAAGTTAGCAGTTGTAGATAAGTTTGTGTATCTAGGTAGCACGCTAAACATGACTGGTACCCTTGGTGACAAAGTCTGCTTTCGGATCAGCAAGGTAAGTTATGCCTTTGGAAAATAAGACAAAAGGTTTGGAGTTGCCGTGGAATCTCAGTTGCAACTAAAGTCAAGGTCTATGCTGCATGTGTTTTATCTGTTCTCCTCTGAGACTTGAACCACGTACAAGAAACATCTGAAACGTCTCGAGCGCTTTCACAACCAGTGCCTACGACAAATATTAGGGGCATGTTGGCAAATGTATGTCAGTGACATTAAGGTTCTGGAACAAAATGTTTTATCTGTTCTCCTCTATGCTTGCGAGACTTGGATAACGTACAAGAAACATCTTAAACATCTCGAGCGCTTTCACAACCAGTGCCTATGAAAAATATTAGGGGTACGTTGGTAAATGTACGTCAGTGACATTGAGGTTCTGGAACGAGCCAAATGTCGAAGTATAGAATCTCTCATAACCAAGCATAGATTGAGAATGGTGGGCATTTGGTAAGGATGAACGATGGGCGACTTCCTAAACAACTGTTATACGGGGAACTTGTAAATGGAAAGTGTTTGGCTCAAGGGCCCAAGATGAGATACAATGATTGCCTGAGGTTGAACTTGAAAAGGTGTAACATCGATGAGAAGACCTGGGAGAGTAAGGCTTTGGACCGTGGGCTTTGGAGAAGAGCTTTGCAGGAGAACACAAAAAGTTTGAGACCAACTGTATACAGCATGAGCGGTTGAAATGAGATGTTCGCAAGAATAAAGAAGTAGACAATCAAGGGCTTCAAATCGGTTTACTCTGTGACCAATGTGGAAGGTTATGTCTGAGCAAGGCTGACCTGATCAGTCACCAAACTGTGCATCGGCAGGATGGACCAATGAAATACCCTGTGCTCCCTGGCAGGGGCTAAAGAGCCACTTTTGCGCAGCTCACCGTTGAACATGTTGAAACTCACTGTTGTATTCTTTGAACTGTTGAACTTTTTTTAAATTAAAATTTTTTTTTTTATCAAGCAATGGCAATACTTGAACATGAGTTTGTTGCCATCATATGTGTATATATATGTGTGTATGTGTATATATATATGTGTATATATATATATATGTGTATATATATATATATATATATATATATATATATATATGTGTGTGTGTATATATATATATATATGTGTGTATATATATATATATATATATATATCTGGGGTATGTGTATATATATATATGTATATATATATCTGTGTGTATGTGTATATATATATAGTATATATATATCTGTGTGTATGTGTAATATATATATAATGTATATATATATCTGTGTGTATGTTATATATATAATATGTATATATATATCTGTGTTATGGTGTATATCTGGTGTATGTGTATATATATATATATATGTAATATATATATCTGTGTGTATTATATATATATATATGTTATATATATATCTGTGTGTATGTATATAATATATATATATATAATATCTGTGTTATGTGTATATATATATATATATGTATATATATATATCTGTGTGTATGTGTGTATATATATATATATATGTATATATATATATCTGTGTGTATGTGTTGTATATATATATATATGTATATATATATATGGTGTGTATGTGTGTATATATATATATATGTATATATATATAATCTGTGGTGTGTTTATATATATATATATGTATATATATAAATTGTGTGTGATGTGTGTATATATATATAGTATGTATATATATATATCTGTGTGTATGTGTATTATATATATATATATGTATATATATATCTGTGTGTATGTGTATATATATATATGTATATATAATATATGTGTGTATGTTTATATTATTATATATGTATATATATATATGTGTGGTATGTTATATATATAATATGTATATATATATATGTGTGTATGTGTATAGTATATATATGTATATATATATATATATAGTATATATATGTTAATAATATATATATGTGTATATAATGTATATGTTGTATATATATATATGTATATATATATCTGGTTATGTGTAATATATATATGTATGTAATATCTTTGTGTATGGGTATATATATTATATGTATATATATATGTTGTATGTATATATATATATGTATATATTATATCTGTGTGTATGTGTATATATATATATATATATATATTTATTCTGTGTGTATGTGTATATATATATATTGTATTATATTTATATCTGTGTATGTGTATATATATATATGTATATATATATCTGTGTGTATGTGTTATTAATAATATATGTATATATATATATATCTGTAATATATGTGTGTATGTATATATATGATATATATATATATGTGTATATATAGGTGTATATATCAGTATATTATATATATGTATATATGTGTGTGTATGTATTATATATATATGTATATAGTATATATTATGGATGATGTATATATATATATATGTATAATATATATATGTGTGTTGTGTATATATGATATGTATATAGTATATAATGTGTGTATGTGTATATATATATGTATATATATATATGTGTGTATGTGTATATATATATGTATATATATATATATGTGTGTATGTTATATATAAATATGATATATATATTATATGTGTGTATGTGTATATATATATGTATATATATATTATATTATGTGTGTATGGTATATATATTATAATATTTATTATGCGTGTTGTATGTGTGTGTGTGTATGTGTAATATATATAATATATATATATTGTATATATATGCGTGTGTGATGTGTGTGTGTATGTGTATATATATATATATATATATATTTATATATATGCGTGTGTGTATGTGTGTGTGTATGTGTATATTATATATATATATATATATATATATTTATATATATGCGTGTGTGTATGTGTGTGTGTATTGTGTGTATATATATATATAATATAATATATAATATATTATATATATGCGTGTGTGTATGTGTTGTGTATTGTGTATATATATATTAATATATATATATATATATATTTATATATATGCGTGTGTGTATGTGTGTATGTTGTATGTATATATATATATATATATATTAATATATATATGCTTATTGTGTGTGTGATGTGTATATATATATATATATTATATGATGCGTATGTGTGTATTATGTGTATATATAATATATATAAATATATATATATATATATATATATATATATATATATATATGCGTAATGTGTGTTGTATGTATATATATATATATATATATATATATATATATATATACGTATGTGTTGTGTATGTGTATATATATATATTAATATATATATGCGTGTATGTGATATAATATATATATATATATTTATAATATGCATCAATGTGTGTATGTGTGTGTATATATATATATATATGCGGTGTGTATGTGTGTGTATATATATATATATATATGCATATGCTGTATGTGTATATATTATATATATACGTGTTGTGTATGTTGTAGTATGTATATATATATATATATATATATATATATATATATATTAGAAAATATGGAATAATCCAATGTTATGTAGAAAAACAAAGTATTACAAAATGAATTCATTCTTTATGTAAAGTTGACGTTATAACATTTTTTTTTCAATAAACCTTCATCGGGACTTAAGATGAAAGATTTTTTATCCAAATAGTGTTAGATGCTTATATATATATATATATATATATATATATATAAGTACTGTGTATAATTCCAAAAGCAACTTATACTCTTCAGACAATAATCTTCCTATGTTTCGATTTTTTGTTTTTCAGGAGGAGGATCATAAATTATTAGAATTATTAGCGGCAAAAGATGCGGAATTAGACGCAATGCGAACAGCGAGGAGGGAGAAGGCAATCGCAGATGCAAAATGGATGCAAGAAGTAATGATTTATTTGGATTTTTTTTTTTATTATTGTTACTAGCAAATGTATGCGCCCTCCAAAAGGCGCAAGTCTTTAAGTTTTAATGCAATAAGATATTACTAGCAGGACCTTTGGATATATACCACAGTATGATAGTTTGATTATCACAACATTTGATATGTTTACTTAAGAGCTATTGCAAAATAGTTCAATATGTAAAAAAGTATAATAATCGTGATTTAACTCTCTTACTCTTTTTTTTTCTTCTTTCTTTCCTTCTTTTCATTATGTTCGATTGAAACAGATTAGCATTATCACCCCTTCTCTCTATCTTTCCCTTACTTGCTTCTTTTTTATATTTTTTTCTATATTGCATGTCCTTTTCTTCCCCTTTCTTTAATTATAATAAAAATGGAATGGTCTATTATTTAGCTAAGGTGATGACACTCATAAGAAATAAAAATTCCATGTATAAGCGTCACCAGATAATCAAGATTTACATTCTTGCATTTTAAGTGCATTAATAATATGGGCAGTTTTGCAGCAAATCTAACTCGGCTAGACTTTAACGTAGACATTGTTAATAAATAAGATGCTAATTAAGATTGAATAATGACTATTTCATAATCGTTGACAATGTAACTTAAATAACTAAGGAAATTGTGTTGTCAGTGGTGACATACTTTCAATTACAGGCAGACTGTTACATAATATCCATTATGATTACTGCCCTGTCGGCTGGGGCATTAGAATGCACTGACTGCACCTCTGCAGAGGGGTAAGACTCCCCAATGGGGCCACCTGATGGCCGTGGGTGGCAACCCGTGATGCTTAAGGATAGAACCCAGGTGGATGAGCAGTTCATGACTTGCAATACTCCACTTTGGCCCTTTCTTGGGCTAGACGGCGGTCGGAGAGGCCACCTCCGATCAATCGGCTGGTCACATCAAGCCCTAGCACCTATATGATTTTCCCAACCCTATTGCCCTTATGGCAACCCCCAATCCTTCTTATCATATGGGTGCTAGAAGGTGGTGGCTTAGGGTCTACATGTCCTGGGAAGGATATTAAACTCTGATGGTGAGGTTCCAGTTCTGAAGATTTGGGGAATGTGGAGCACCCCTTGATTACCATTGCTCCCTGGTCCACTCTGACCCGGAGTGGTAGTACCTGTTAGGGTCCCATCTATGGTTGAATAGAAAAACATGAGTTTATAAACAAAATTGTATTATGCATTAAGAATGAATTTATTTCACAACTTTGTCGGCATTAAATGACCCACCGAGGTTGATATGCTGTAAAACAAAACGAACCAAACCAAACCAAACCAAATAGATAAGAAACTAACAATTATTTATCACAATATGATTACTCACAATTAAAAAAAATGTGAGAAATTTTCTGAATAATTAACTAAAAATACAGTGTTTATTCACTGATCTACTCCGACTAATATCCTCCTCTTTCTAATTTTTATAGTCACAACATTTCGTTTGTTATGTCTTTACCCAACCCCTTCACCACAGGATATGACACAAGGTCAATCTTTTTTGGTTCTCTTCAATACAGGTCATTGAACAACAATTGAAATTAGAAAAAGCAAGAGAAGCAGAATTGGAACTTTTATTTGAGTAAGTACCAAACCAATTATTATGTTTATATTCACTGAAACTCATGTTTGCCCCCCCCCCCTCTTTCAACCATCTTTATTCCATATTCCTTATTCCATATCCAGTCATGTTGTAATTAATTTACAACTTGACTTTTAATCCATTCCGGGTGTAAAACTTGAAAAGCACCGGACAAAAGGGCCCTTGTTTTATCAGTAAACATTTTTTTCTATTCCTTTCATTCTTCCTTAGTCTTCCATCCATTGACATCGTGGTGATCACTATGATACCTCATATATAATATATATAAATATATATATATCATAGTAAAGAAAAATGGTATCTGAATATACACAGATACTTGTAAGTGGAAATGGTACCATAACCGCAAAATAGCCGATTTTTAAGCTTTTTATCTTTACTAATTATATTGCCCTGTTTATTAAAAATAACATCGAGCTCTCAAAATGAACCTGAACTCTCTAACATTTTACATTTGGAAGAAAGGACCAGTTTAGAATCATCCTAATATCAAATTACCTGGTAACCTATATAAATATATATATATGTTTGTGTGTGGTAAAACATATAATAAATATACACGTATAATAAATATACGTGTAACAATGATCATTAATCATCTTACCAACAGCAACCTTGAGCACCTTTTTCATCTCCATCCTTCTAACACACATGGACATGCTTACAAAGTCAGAAAACAGCATTGCTCACATGACTTTTGGAAACATTTTTTCACGCTCAGAGTTGCCATGGAATAAGCTGCCTGCATCCGTTGTAGGCTGTTGAAACACTGCATCTTTCAAAGCCTCCATGCTTCCTGTAGTCCACCAACACTATACCCGATACCCTTCTCCACACACATATGCACGCACGCGAGCACATACATACTTGTATATTATTACTGTACCCTATTCATGTTCCTGACACTAATACATTATTCTATGTACTAGACATGAGACTTTGATGAGTTGTGGTACACCTGAGCACTGTACACATACATTTATATTCTTACTGTATTCTATTCATGTTCCTGACACTAATACATTATTCTATGTACTAGACATGAGACTTTGATGAGTTGTGGTGCACCTGAGCACTGTACACATACATTATATTCTTACTGTATTCTATTCATGTTCCTGACATTAATACATTATTCTGTGTACTAGACATGAGACTTTGATGAGTTGTGGTGCACCTGAGCACTGTACACATACATGTATATTATTACTGTACACTATTCATGTTCCTGACACTAATACATTATTCTATGTACTAGACATGAGACTTTGATAAGTTGAGGTGCACCTGAGCACTGTACACAATTAAAAAAAAAATTCATTGCTCTATGTTAAATGGAGGGGCTACCTGGTATTGGCTGGGGCTCTAGAATACACCGACTGCCATAAAAACCAATCAGCCAATTAACCAACCTTAAAACAGTAACCAGTATCAGCCCTGTTGGCTGGAGTTTTATTAAACATATTTACCAACCCCTACGCACAAGCAGGATGTGATACAAGACCTATTTCTCAAGCGGATTTGAACTGCTGGTTACCTAGCCATGGTTAAAGAGCCCAGTCTGCCCTTCTATTTGTCCATAGCTGGAGGGAGAATTGGATTCATACCTGACTCCACCCCTACACCTATTTACCACATCAGAAACCGTTATTTTAAAGTAAACAATATGAAAGATCTATTTGAAAACGTTTTTGAGGGAAATAAAATTATACCATAGAATATAGACATGAAACAAATCAATACCATACAACATAATCCCCAATAATGCTAACACATTTTTAAAACTAATTACTAAAAAGTATAAATATAAATACACGATATGTATAACTTCCTAACTGTTAGGCATGACATAACCCAGATGGGTCGATATGCCGTTAAAATCAACAAACAAACAAACATAAGTGTATTATGAGATAAGCAGTGCCATAGTTTCGATTACAGACACTCACTGAATCTCCATTATAAGATTTAGGATGGTGGCTGAATTAAAAAAATGGATGTCTGTCAATAAATGTAAAACTGCAGTTAATGCTGAATATTCAGATTGCTTCTCAGATGAGAATTATATAGTTAGCACATAAAGTATGTATGGACAGTTTATTGAAAGCAATGTTTTGTCAATATATATATATATATATATATATAGTGATTGCCGCTTCTTTACAGAATAAGGCCATTTCTACAAGTATTTCAGTTGTGAGTAATTGTGAGCACGCAGATGGCCCACGGATCCAAGCTTTTTTTTTTTTTTTTTTTTTTTTTTTTCCTGTACCCTGTCACATATGAAACCCTTAACATTCAGGCCCTGTCACACAGGTCAATCTTCAATATGGAAATGTTCCATGGTGTGTCATATGTTGCTTCAGGAGGGAGGGCTCGAGTCATCTTAACTCAAACTTCATACAGCTACCATCGGCCTGTCTTTCCATGAGAAAGTGTATCCAGCCCGCCCCCTTCTGTCAATTGGTCCTTATTGCTGAAATTGACTTCCGCAAGAGCCTCAATGTCGGCCCAATATTGAGATGCTCCCTGTGACGGTGTCAGTACGTAGTTTGGTGTTTCCCAGTATATATATATACATATATATATATTATTTATATTTTTGCTTGAAGGCAATTACAATGTGTATATCGCATAAAATTTGATAATTATAGAAAATAATCATGACTAGTGGATATCGGCAAAGGATCGCCCGGTGTGTAGAACATCATACAGACTGTTTCGACTTTATTAAGTCTCATCAGCGATGTATACTAACGACTTCCCTCCGACAGAAATTGAAACTGGGACTTCAGCAGGCATAGTCAGAGACCATACTGCTTCAGCCACGATACACAACGGACAATCCCTGCAAAATAACCTGTCAATGATACTGGTATGCCTCTACCATAATAGGTATGGGGACATTGAGTGAACAATTACAAACCACAGGCCTATGTCTTCGGCGAAGGGAATAAGATTTTTGGATGTTTGTTTTTTAGAAGCATTGTTTAAATAAAGTATATATTATTATTTATATTTTTGCTTGAAGGCAATTACAATGCGTATATCGCATAAAATTTGCTAATTATAGAAAATAATCATGACAAGTGAATATATATATATATAGTTTTTTATTTTAAAAAATAAAAATATCCTGCCCTGAAAAAGACCGCTTTTTGTACACTTATATTTCGTGTTTCTCTATTATCATTATTTTATTTAGTATTTAAAATGATACTAAATAGGATACAATGTATACAAGGACAAACTCTTGGTCGAAATAAGTGTTGGCATTTCAATAAATAATTTCTTTCCTTTCATATATATATATATATATATATATAGGTTAAATTATTATTATTTTTGGAGAATTGATTATAGAGGGCTCAATTACTTATGTAAGAGCTTTATTTATTTATTTATTTATAATTAATAATACAATTTCAAAGTCGGTCCTACCATTGGTTTCTGAATAACACTTTTTTGATGTTATTCGTCTTCAGAGGCGTTGACTTTTGAAAAAAAAATGGACAGTTTTAAACTCCCGGCACATGCCCGCGCGATCCGTTAATCGCTCCTGCATTTTGCTTTCGTCATTCAACGGCATCAATAAATAAATAGTGATGCTGTTGAATGACGAAAGCAAAATGCAGGAGCGATTAACGGATCGCGTGGGCATGTGCCGGGAGTTTAAAACTGTCCTTTTTTTTTTTCAAAAGTCAACGCCTCTGAAGACGAATAACATCAAAAAAATGTTATTCAGAAACCAATGGTAGGACCGACTTTGAAATTGTATTATTAATTATAAATAATAAAATATATATATATATATATATATATATATATATCAGTAATGCCACTGTGTGTGTCCAAATACCAGTTTTCAATGGTTAATCTCAGGGTAAAACTAATGCAGATTACTCAAGAGAAACAAACTGAAATTCTTTAAAATAGATATTACTGTTTCTAGTATTAAAATTTATATTTTAATTCCCTTGATAAACCATTTTTTAATGACTATCATTATCATGAATTATAATGATTAATGTTGTAAATCAGTATATATATAGCAAAGAGAATTAAGTTTAATGTTTAATGATGTTTTAATGTTTAATGATAATCATTATCACAACAAATTATATGTTTTTTAATGATTATTTTTTATTTTTTTTTAGATTAATTGAATTATAAATAATCCAACTTCTTGACTAAACAAGTGTAAAAGCATGATCTCTCAATTCGTCTAACGTCATCTGTTTTCCGTCATTAGATCAAAAACCTATTCCTTCTGTTTACGCGCTATGTGGGCCAGTAAGCCCAAATGACACAATAATAGATTCCCAATTCAATGCACACACCTAAGACATTCTGATAGAATTTTGGATTCCTTGGGCTAAAATGTTTTTATTATAAATCAATTTTTAGGAGTAGGGAAACTCTCGAACTCATTTTACAGACTACAAAAAAATCACCTTTTTTTTTTTTGTAACATAACACCTAAAATTAGGAGAGTTATGTTGATTTTTAGAATCAACATAACTCTGCCAATTTTTAAAATTGGAAACTCAAATTTTGGGGATTGTCTAACTTCATCATAATCCAAATTTGGACAAAATTTCAGAAAAATTGAAGAGGGTTGGTGACATGGCCTGGTTGATTTGACATGGAGTTAAACATAAAGTAGAAATCGGTGGTAGCATTTTTTAAAAGAGGAGTACAGCTGGAAGGACCATGTGTAACCACCCCCACAAAAAAATCGCGAAAAAAAAAAAAAAGCACATGAAAATGTAAATATAAACAATGTCTGCATTTTCAATCAAATAACCCCAGTCGGTTTGATATGCCTTTAAAATCAATTAATCAATCTAATTCTTAATTGTTTAATCTAATTCATTTTCCAGGGAAGAAGCGGCTCGTGTTTGGAACAAACGAGAAAGTGAATGGGAGAAAGAAAAACAAGCCAGGGAGAAATTAATGGCTGAGGTAGAGTTATTTCCCTTTCTTTAAATTTATTGTCAAACATAATTCGTTTTAATTATACATTTTTACTATAAAATGTCCAATACATTTTCATAGTAAAAATCATTGTCCAATGCATTTTCATAGTAAAAATCATTGTCCAATACATTTTCATAGTAAAAATCATTGTCCAATGCATTTTCATAGTAAAAATCATTGTCCAATGCATTTTCATATTAAAAATCATTGTCTAATGCATTTTCATAGTAAAAATCATTTCCAATGCATTTTCATAGTAAAAATCAATCCAATGGCTGAGGTAGAGTTATTTCCCTTTCTTTAAATTTATTGTCAAACATAATTCGTTTTAATTATACATTTTTACTATAAAATGTCCAATACATTTTCATAGTAAAAATCATTGCCCAATGCATTTTTATAATAAAAATTATTGTCCAATGCATTTTTATAATAAAAATCATCATTGTCCAATGCAAAAATACTTGGGATAAAAACTTTGATGGACTAATCTACGGATTCTGTTGAATATAAAAAAAATGGGCCAGATCATATAAAGATCATTAATGAAATTGTTAAACAAGAGACATCTGTTTTGTTCAATTCTACATGTATAAATGAAAGAATGCTGCCCAAAAACATACACACACACACACACACACACACACATATATATAATATATATATATATATATATATATATATATATACTAGCAAAATTACCCGGTCCATGACAGGATGAAAAGATTTTTTAGCCACACCAGGGGGTTCTTAAAAATAAAATTAAAAAAAAAAATCACTGAAAATTTATGTATTACAGTGTTTATTTTAGGGATTTTTTTTTAAACATTGAAAATATTTTTTTAAATGTAATCCTGAATTTTTTAGTGTTTTGAAATAATTTTATGTCATAATATTAACATTTTTTTAGGTAGAATTCAGAATACGTTTTTTTTTTTTATAATAAAAAAAAATCCCGTATGGAAACTTCAAAAAATCTTTTGATATAATTATTCAGACTATTATCTTTATTGAAAAAAAATTAAAAATCGTTTTTTATCAGTTTACTTTTTTTTTTCAGATTTCATAAAACAAGTGGGGTGGGGGAGACCTCGTAAAAAATATTTCCCGTAACATATTTTATGAAAAAAAAACCTATTTCAGTCATATTTTCATTTGGCTGAACTTGCACAACGGTCGGAAAATTAAAACGGAAAGTTTGTTGGTGGACCACCAACAAACTTTCCGTTTTAATTTTCCGACAGTTTAACTACAGTCTATAATGAACTTTTTGCGAATTGGGTTACGGTCTTGGGGATTAAGGTTGTTTTTAATTACATATTGCTTAAAAAAAAAACAACAAAAAAAAAAAAATTACTATACATTTAATGTTGAAAAATATTTTTTAAACTAAGTTTAATTGAAATTACACATAGCAATACTAACACAAACAACTGTCTCAATAATGGGTTCAATAATTAATTTTAATGGTTAATTAAATGTATAGTAATGTGGGGTTTTTGTTGTTTATTTTTTTTAAGCAATACGTAATTAAAAACAACCTTAATCCCCTAAAACCGTAACACAATTCGCAAAAACTTAATTCATAAACTGTAGTTAAACTTTCATTGGGGACCACCAAAAAAATGTTCAGTTTTAATTTTCCGACCGTTGTGCAAGTTCAGCCTTTCATTTTTAAATTTCAATTGATTTAACGGTATGAAAATGTAAACATTGTTTTCGTTAATAATTTTCATTATTTCCGTAAGCTGAATTTAAAAAAAAACCTGATAATTTTTTTTTTTTATGTTTCCTCTTTTGAATGGTCCAAAAATTTTGAAGATTATTGTAAATATAATATATTGTTATTGTAAATATAACTTTTCCACGAAAAGTTTCACTGAAACTCCAGTTTGAAAATAATAATAGTATTTGGGGACAATTTTAAATTCAGTTTTTAATTGCTTGATGAGTTAGAAATACATTGTAATTTATTTCTTTGAATTTTTTGTACATGACAATTCAAATCCAGTTCTTAATGATAAAAAGAAGAAGCTGAGAATCGAAAAATTAAATTCTTCGTATTGCAATATCTATTTTTGCTTAAACTCAAGATAATATTTTAAAAACATATCGTTTTAAAATGTTTTCATTAGTTCTCTAAACTATTAAGACTTTTTTAACCATTAGTATTAATTACAACACAACTCGTTTTATCATTTTTTTTAATTACATTTATACAACCCTATACTGGTGACTGATTTTTATTGATATTTAAAATCTTATTTTAAAAAAATGTAACCGTAAACTTGTGTTTTGAAACAATTTTAATTTTTCTACAATTTTTTGTGCATGACAACAATATAATTTAAGTGAGTGTACAATGTACATTGTACAATTTAAGAATATGGACAAAGATTTGATTTTACTTTAAAAGTTAGTCTCAAAAACATACGAAGTATGATTTTACTTTGTATAATCGGCTCTCCAAAGCAAAATATTTTCACACGCTGTAAAAAATAATTCAATGAATACAAATTAAATATTTAGAAAGATTATAAAATAAATATTTTAAAGATTTGGACAAAAAAAAAAAAAAATTTTATTTTACGTTAAAATTTAGTCATAATTGTTGCTGATTTCTTTCTTTCTTTCTTCTTTTTCTTTGGGTAGCCTATAGCTTTTGAAAAATCGTTTGATTTTTGTTTGATTAATTAATTATATCCCTTAATCAGTAAAAATCAATAACCAAATTTGGAGTGTTTCTTAGTTAGAACGATATCAATGTGTATACAAGATTTTGAATCTGAGTGACCTCCCGTTTTGGAGTTATACGTCGACACGTACATACCAAAATCTCTCCTTTATATATTAGATATAATATATATATAAATATATAGAATTAATGTTTTTATACTGCTCAGCTTTTAGGCATTGAACACTCACATTTTAACATTTACATTTGTATCATATATAAAAAAGTAAAGTTTGCGGAGTGTCCTATAGCCAGTATCAGCTGAGCAACGAGGGAGTCAAGCCCCTTTTTGCTAGCACTTGACCAGGGAGATTTTTTTTTCTGAGGTGGAGCTCAGCACCTACTGTCAGTTCAGATTACCCAATCTGTGCTACTCATGCGCTGAGTTGGTGGGGACTGGTATCAAACCAGGAACCTTGAAATTCCTTGACGGGTGCTCTACCAACTCCATATAGAATCATCCAGGCCATGTCACCCATCTCCTTCAATTTTTCTGAAATTTTATCCAAGTCTGGATTATGATAAAGTTAGACAATTCCCAAAATTTGAGCTTACAATTCCCAAAACTGGTGGAATTTTGTTGATTTTTAGCTCTCCAAATTTAATGAGGGTTGTGAAAAATGGCGACTTTTGCAATCTATTTTTGTCTGTAAAATGAGTTCTAGAGCTTCCCTACTTTTAAAAATTGGATTATAAAAGCATTTTTCCCCAAGGAATCTGAAAATGCTATGTGAAATAATAATAGAAAACAAATTTTGTCATAGATGCAGTGCACATTGCTATGAAAAAATTAGAAATCATCAATAACTTAAAATTGGTTGACTTAAAATGCCTCAGATTTTATGAACCAAGTAGTAGGGAAGCTCTAGAACTCATTTTACAGATAAAAAAAACTCATGAAAAGTCGATATTTTTCGCCAACACCACCAAATTTGGAGAGCTAAAAATCAACACGACTCCGCCAATTTTTTGAATTGGAAGCTCAAATTTTGGGGATTGTCTAATGTTAATATAGTTGACACCTGGAAAAAATTTCAGAAAAATTGAAGTGGGTGGGTAAAAATTTTCCATTTTTTTTTTTTTTTTTTGGATGTTTTGACATGGAATTACCCCCCCCCCCATTTATATATTTTATTGAAAAAAAAAAAAATTGAAGTTCAAGTTGAGACATTTTGTGACAGTGCGTTATTTTGTTTTTGTTTGGTAAAGGTTCTTTCAACTCGTAAGGAACAGATGGACCTGAAACTGCTTGAACTGCGTGAGAAACAGGAGGAATCGGTTCATCAGCGAGAAGAATTGTTGAAAGACATGGAATTGGCACATCAGTTGAATCAAAGAGAACAAAGGAAGATTCAGCAAGATCAATTGACGAGGAAGCAAGAACTTGAAGAACAGGTAAGAAGACTTGAACCCTTAACTATGAAATAAATTCTCTCTTTTATTTAGCCTTTCTCGCTTAATTTCAGGGTAATTTATGAGGAAGTGCATCCCGGTCTCCTGCTCAGAAATTGCTACCTGACTATTAAAATAACGTCCCCAGCTATGTCGGTGTTACCTGAAAGAAAACAACCAACTTAGGGCATTAAATGTATTTTAGAGGGGGGCTTCTCTTTTTTGGCGTAATTCTTATTTATTTATCGTAATTTGTTGTAATTCTTGTTCATTTATAGAAATTTGTCGTAATTCTTGTTTATTTATCGTAATTTGTCATAATTCTTGTTTAGATATGAAGATATATATATAGTTTGGAATAGACTGAGATAGATAAACAAAATAATATAGATAGATAGAACAAATGGAGATAGATAAATAGATATTTTCTACAAGTAAATGTATTTGTGGGGTGTCGCTTATTGTTTGTCGTAATTATTGTTTATATAAAATAAAAACAAGACATTAAACAAACATGAATAAAAGAAAATCTGAGACGACATAGCTGGGGACGTTATTTTAATTGTCACCGGGTAGCAATTTCTGAGGCAGGAGACCGGGACGCACTTCCTCATAAATTACCAATTTCAGTCTTATGTACCACTAGGCTTACAAATCTGACTTTGTAAAAAAAAAAAAAAAATTTTTTTATGGTAAATCTGTGTAGCCACCTTGTCAGTTGGGGCTGTAGAATGCACCAGCTACACTTCTGCAGAGAGATAAGACCTCCCCTCCCCGCCTTCCATGGGCCACCTGTTGGCTGTGGGTGGCAATTTGTGATGCTTATGGATAGAACCCTGGTGACTGAGCAGTCCATAACATGCAAAACTCCACTTTGGCTATTACTTAAGCTAAACGAGTGGTTGGAGAGGCCCCCTCCGATTAATTGGATGTCAAGCCCTAGCACCTATATGATTGTCCCAACCCTATTTCCCTTATGGCAGACCCCAACACTTTTTATCATATATATGCTAGAAGGCAGTGGCTGAGGGTCTTGTCATCCTGAGTATGATGTTAAACTGCATCATTAGATGGTATCCACCGGAAGGAAGGATCAGGACAGGTCAAGCCTTGTCATTCAAATCCTTCAAGGTCGTGGGCTGCAACTTATAACAGCCATTTTGATTTCTACACTACTGTACATAAATATTAAGAATCTAATAATTATGTAACACTTGTGGAGAAAAAATTGTGGGAAGATCACCTAATATGAAATTCTAGGGGGCTCTTCACATAAATGCATCCTGGCCTAAAAAACGCTAAGCGGTTCAAGCTCAAAAAACAACCCGCACTTAAGGTGTTTTTTCCCACAATTTTTTCTCAACAAGTAAATGTAAAATTCCAATCCAAGCATCAGAGTGTTGGTAGGTGGTTTATATTCAAGTTTGGGTTATTCCAATATGTACTTTGGTCAAGCTCATTCCCTGGATTCTTATTGGCTGCTGGTTTTCAGTGCAGACACTTTGATTCATAAATGCCCAACACATGGCTATGTTCTGGTAGTTAGTATAGGGTCTGTATTTGGTTACAGTTGATCCCTTTTATTTGTCTGGTAACTGGATGCTAGTAACAGCCTTCCTGTGAAGGTGCCTATGATATGTTGAATCTACACTTTCTGTTGTTTTTCCCACAATAAGCTATTTGTTTGAAGAAAATGTATTTTTATTTTTGCAGTTGAGTGCTCGACAACAAGAGGCATTGATTACTCAAGAGGCAGAACGTCAAGCTCAAGAAACAGCCAGGCAGGAGGCTGAGGAGTATGAGGATATCCTGCGCCAAAAAACTCAAAGGCTCCAAATTGAGGGGTTCAAGCCACGGGTAAGTATGTGAATTGGGAGCAGACTTTTGATTCTTCCTAGTGTAATGTAGCGTCGTCGTCACGGTACCAAATAGATATATGTTGCATACCTCTTTACCAGCACTAAATATCTATATGTTATATACTTCTCTTACTTCTTACTCTGTCGTCTATTCTTCTCTGGCCGTCTTTGCTTTGATCGTCTATCATCTATCTTGGTCTGGTATATCTTCTAAGGGTCTTGTCTGGTCTTCTATTGAGGATTTCGTGTCTGGTTTCTGTTGGGGATCATTCCTTATCAGAAGCCCTGTGCCATTGTTAGCTTTTAGTAATAACCACAAGACTTCGATTTACGATGATGTTACTTTATTCGTAGACCCCCAGACCAGACAGTCACATCTTGCTAGCTTGGCTTCTAACTTCTAACTCTAACTGAGTCGCTTACCCTTCAACCGGAAGGGGACTTTCTATCGGGGTTCCGTTTCTCACGGTTCTCCCCAGAACGCAAGGTGAGAGTGAGGTCAAACGCTGTCACTCACTCTCAAGGCCATCAGCTGCACTAATATGATTTCTACACTATTGTCATAATCATTAGGTATCTAATGATTATGTAACACTAGGAGTAAGAGTTATACCTCTGTTGTTTATTAATTTGATTTTTCGGACTGTTGTCCTCATCTTTATTGTGGTATGTAAAAACACGTTTTGGCTGCTTGTTAGATTTCTCATGGGTATAGATATTTACTAAGCTTCGCTTAGACGTGGCACAAGGCCGAATGTAGGAGGCACCCAGTGAGGCTCGAACTCACTAGTCATGGTTTGTCAGTCTACCTTGCTAAGCTTTACACCATGAGAGGTGCCCAGATTTCTTATGGGTATAAGCTGTATGAAATGACACCACTTATATTTATAGACTATTCCAAATAGCAAGGAACTGGATTGATCAATGAAAAAACAACAAGCATGTATTTAAGGTTGTTGATAAATTGTCAGACAAGACAGACAAGGATTAAAACTGATACTACATCTTTCTACTCCAAGGAATAAATCAAACTTTATGCCACAAGGAATATCTACAGAAACTGCTCTCAATACAAAAGTGGAACTAAAAATGACTAAAATGGCGACAAGAATACTGTATTCTCCGGTCATCCTCAGGCAATAGTGTCCCTAGCAACTGTAAACAGCGTCCTTAGTAACCGCAGTCAGAAACATCAAATAGGAATAGAATCAATCTGAAATGCACTCCTTAACTTCAATAACATCCTAACCACTTTCCTGAGCAAGAATAGTGTCCCTAGCAACTGTAAACAGCGTCCTTAGCAACCGCAGTCAGAAACATCAAATAGGAATAGAATCAATCTGAAATGCACTCCTTAACTTCAATAACATCCTAACCACTTTCCTGAGCAAGAATAGTGTCCCTAGCAACCATAAACAGCGTCCATAGCAACCGCCTTCAACAACAGCAAATAGCAACAGAATCAATTTAAAATAGTTATTGTTGCATAGCGCCTTCTTCACTGGCACTAAATAATTATAATGTTGCATACCTCTTTCTTTAATTCTATTTCTTGGCCGTCTTTAGTATTCTGATCGTCTTTGGTATTTCTTCTATCATCTTGACTTGGTCTGGCATCTTCTAAGATCTTGGATATCTTCTAAGGCCTAGCGTCTGGAGTTGACTTGGGGATTTCGGGTCTGGTTTTCTGTTAGGGATTTCTCTCTGTGTGTCATTGTTAGTTTTTAGATAATAAACACAAGACTTCGATTTATTTTGATGTTACTTTATTTTCAATCCCCAACCCAGACATCTGCTAACTAACCTAGCGCACGTGAGTTCCAGTTTAGACAGAGCATAAAATGGCCGACCGCTCTGCCTGATGTCCAACTGCAAACTGGCGACCGAACAGGTCCCACGTGACTTCATGTATTTTGGCGGGCTTCTGTAATTTTCCATGGAAGGACCCAGCCATGATATGAAAAGGGTCATCCCCTCAGAAATACAGGGGATTGACAATAATCTTATGCAACTGCATAGATTATGTAACAGTTATGAGTAACAGTAGCGTCCCTAGCAACCATAAACAGTGTCTTTCCTCCAGTAAAAGTATCCATAAATCGTCTCTGATCCTCAGCAACAGCAAATAGCAACAGAATTAGTCTCAAGTACTGACTGTCCTTAGCCTCAATAGTGTACCTAGCAGACTGAAAATAGCGTCCCTAGCAACTGTACACAGCCTCCTTAGCAACTGTGGTCAGAAACAGCAAATAGGAACAGAATCAATCTGAAATGTACTCCTTAACTTCAATAGTGTCCCTAGCCAACTTCCTGAGCAAGAATAGTGTCCTTAAAATTAGTTGCCTAATGGATTTTACTCCCCGAAGGATCAATAGACAAGGATTAAAACTGATACTACATCTTTCTACTTCAAGGAATAAATCAAACTTTATGCCACAAGGAATATCCACTGAAATGCCCTCAATACAACAGTGGAACTAAAAATGACTAAAATGGCGACAAGAATGCTATATTCTCCGATCATTTTCAGGTGTTTCTTGAGTATCTGAGAATAGCAAGGATCCAACCTGGGAAATCATTTTGAATAGTTTGACTGTTGTTCAATGTTAGAATCTTTTGGGCCATCGTGGGGCCCTTAAGCAAGAGCGCTTATCCAGTGGAATTGGATACTTGATAAAGAGTCCTGAGTATTGGTAAAGATCTGGTGATCCTGTAAGTCAGTTCTGAGTATTGGTAAAGATCTGGTAATCCTGTAAGTCAGTCCTGATTATTGGTAAAGATCTGGTAATCCTGTAAGTCCACCCTGAGTATTGGTAAAGATCTGGTAATCCTGTAAGTCAGTCCTGAGTATTGGTAAAGATCTGGTAATCCTGTAAGTCAGTCCTGGGTATTGGTAAAGATCTGGTAATCCTGTAAGTCAGTCCTGAGTATTTGTAAAGAGTCCTCTGATAATGAATCCTTCGGGTTCCTCTGGTAAAGAATCCTAAGTTTCTTCGTCAATGGTCACAAGTATACTGTGAAAGAATCAGTGCTTAAGCATCTTATATCTATTAGTAATGGAGATTTGCTTCCGGTTTTTGTCTGTAACAAAAACTACGTCACTGCTTACGTCACATCACCCAAAATCGTCATAACAGAATAAATACACTGAAAATTTGAACATGCAACATTAGACAGTCCTCATTGTTTTTTAAAAACAAGTTTTAATAAATACATGACTGGTATTATATATCTATATATAGTTTGTTTTATTTTAATACATATTTAAAGTTTACATTTCAAATTTTTTTATTTTTTAATCCTGTAATGAATTTGATGATTTTACTTACTTAGGGTACAAACTCACTGATATTGAATTTTTAACTCCCACCCCTCAGGCAGTATGTTTTCAAAAATCTATTTTTACATCACCCAGAAGGCGTTTTTTATTTCGCTCGTAAAAGTAATTCCAACATTCAAACATTGTGGAACTTTTGAAGATTTTATTCAAATAAAAATGTCAATTCTTTTGTATTCTTATTAATCCAAAGTTTGTCACAAGAATTGTCACGATGATAAAAAACAAATTTATTTTGTTTATTGGGAAGCGCGTGGTGTAATGGTTAAAGTCATGGGAAATGGACTCGTCACCCCGAGTTCAAATCCTTGGTGTGCTAATTGCATTTCACTTTGCACTAATACCATTGGGAAAGGTATGAATCCTACTCTCCCTCCAACTATGGATAAATAGTAGGGCAAACTGGGCTCTTTCACCTTGGCTCGGCAACTGGTCTAGGAGAAGGAAAACTCTGAATTCAAACCTGCTGAACTCCGCTTAAGAAATTGACCTTGTGTCACATCCTACTTGTGCGGAGGGGTTGGTAAATATATATTGTTAATTGGCTTATTTATATCGAAGTAATAAACAAATTGATTGTAGCGTTTTCTCTAAACATGTCATTAGAGTCCTAGTGGTGCAGCCATACAGTAGCACTGACATGGCTACAGTATTTATATCTAGTCATAAAAATTTATTGATTTTATCTTATTTTTATTTTATTTTTTTTTTTTTCAGGATTTCCGAAGGAAAAATGCCTGGCTGTGAGAGTTGAGGGTTGCATTACAATTGGATGAAGATGATAAATGTAATGAGAGAGGGAGAAGAAAACCTTCCAAAATTTCAATGACAGTATCCTTCATCATCATCATCATCATCATTATCATTTGCTATGTCAGTGTGTGGCTCAAAAGATGCAAATTTGTTCTAATGAGTGAGCAGGAATGGGAGGTTGTAGTATATCCTTGTAATTATATATATATGCGTGATTTTATGCGCCCATTGTAATGATATTCTTTTAAGCATGTTTGAAGAAATGTAAAATTTGACAGTTTTTATTTAAGACAATAAAGTTTCATTAAAATTTCATCCACCCCCCACTAAAAAAAATGTCATTTTATTTATTTATTTTTTTTTAATTAATTGTGAATATTACATACTTTTCCAACTATATAACAATACACTTGCTCCTTAATTGTACAACCGTTAACATCTTGCAACACCCTCTGGTTAAAAATGAGACCGTCCAAGTCATCCAAGATAAAATGCAATCTATATATTAATACTCTTGTTCCTTAATCTTCCCACTGTTATCATCTTGCAACACCCTCTGGTTAAAAATGAGACCGTCCAAGTCATCCAAGATAAAATGCAATCTATATATTAATACTCTTGTTCCTTAATCTTCCCACTGTTATCATCTTGCAACACCCTGGTTAAAAATGAGACGTCCAAGTCATCCAAGATAAAATGCAATCTATATATTAATACTCTTGTTCCTTAATCTTCCACTGTTGGTTAAAAATGAGACCGTCCAAGTCATCCAAGATAAAATGCAATCTATATATTAATACTCTTGTTCCTTAATCTTCCACTGTTATCATCTTGCAACACCGCCTGGTTAAAAATGAGTCCGTCCAAATCATCCAAGATAAAATGCAATCTATATATTAATACTCTTGTTCCTTAATCTTCCCACTGTTATCATCTTGAAACACCCTCTGGTTAAAAATGAGTCCGTCCAAATCATCCAAGATGAAATGCATAAATGTAAATCCTGATTATTTGCCGAATTCTTATTTCTTATGAGTGTTGTCATCTGATCTAAATAATGGACCATTGTGTTTTTATCATAAAGAAAGAAAGGTAAAAAAAAAGGACATGCTACACAGAAAAAATATAATATGAAAGAAAGAGAATAAGGGAAAGATAGAGAAAGGGGGTGAGTGCATGGAAGCGATAACACTTATCTATTTCAATAGAACATAATGAAAAGATGAAAAGAAGGGAAGAAAGAAAAAAAAAAACGGAGAAAGTTAAATCAAGATTATTATACTTTTTACATATTGAAGTATTTAGCAATAACTCTTAAGTAAACATATCAAATGTAGTAATAATTGGATTATTATTATATGGTATATCCACAGGTCCTGCTAGTAGAGAGAGTTAAATCAAGATTATTATACTTTTTACATATTGAACTATTTAGCAATAGCTCTTAAGTAAACATATCAAAAGTTGTAATAATTAAATTCTCATACTGTGGTATATCTCCTGTTTAACAATTTTATTTTTGATCTTTTTGAGTTTTCTGGCCAACTTTTTAGTATTTGGGTGGAATTCGTGGATTAGTCCACCAAAGTTCAGGTCCCGAGTACTTTCGGCACTTCAAAGTGCCATCATCAGGGGTGATGTGTTCCAGTTTTTTTAAATTATATTAATGTGGAGGCTGGAAGGAGAAGAATTGATGAGAAAGGTGTTATAGGCATTTTAAAATATGTGTACTGCATTGGAAATTAATTTTTTATTTTTTAATTTTTTAAACTGGAACACATCACCCCTGATGATGGCACTTCGAAGTGCCGAAAGTACTCGGGACCTGAACTTTGGTGGACTAATCCACGAATTCCACCCAAATATTAAAAAGTTGGCCAGAAAACTCGAAAAGATCAAAAAAGAAATTGTTAAACAGGAGATGTCTTTTGTTTAATTCTACATATATATGTGTGTATATCTTATTATAATGGAGATTGTGTGTTTTTCTGTCTGTAACCGAAACTATATTACTACTAATTTCACAATTCCCTTAGTTATTTGCATCACATTCTACATGATTTTATTTTTTATTTAAACATCAATTATTAATAAAATTGTTTTACATTATTAATACTGTTAGCCACATATACATACTAATAACATGCAATTGTATTTATATATACAACAAAATAGCGGTGTACAGTGTCAACGGGAAGGCTAATTTGCATATTGATATTAAAAATTTGATTTTAATAAATATGTGCTTGGTATTATTGATTTCTAATTGTTTGTTTTTTTTCTCAATGAATATGAGCAAAAATCTCTTCAATAAATCCTAAAAGAAATCCTTTAACAAGAAGAAATAACTGTAATTTTATTCTTACTTCCTATCTTAACTAAATAGTTAAATTAGGAAAAATTAGTCATGAAAGACGGGAGTGATGTAAGAGTAAGTTTAAAATCTTTTATCTGCATTCTTATTAAGTTTCATTGGCCCTTCCAATTTAAATATATTTTATTACATTAAAACTTAAATACTTGCACCCTACGGAGGGTGCATATATTTGCTAGTCTTATTATAATGGAGATTGTGTGTTTTTCTGTCTGTAACCAAAACTATATTACTACTCAATTCACAGTTCCCTGAGTTATTTATATCACATTCTCCATGATTTTATTTTTATTTAAACCTCAATGAATAATAAAATTGTTTTACATTAAGACTGTTGACCATATCTACATACTAATAATACGCAATTGTATTTATATATACAACAAAATAGTTGTTTACAGTGTGAATGGGAAGGCTAATTTGCATATTGATCTTAAAAAATTGATTTTAATAAATATATGCTAAGTATTATTGATTTCTAATTTTTGGGTTTTATCTTATTGAATATGAGCAAAAATCTCTGGGATAAATCTTAAAAGAAATTCATTAAGAAGAAGAAATAACTGTAATATTATCCTTTACTTCCTATTTTAAGTAAAGAGTTAAATTAGGAAAATTTACCAATGAAAGATGGAAGTAATGGAAAATGACGGAAGAGTTAGTTTCAAAGCTGTTCTATTTTTCGATAATACCCCCTCTGTTCCAAATCTTTTTATCTGCATTCTTATTTAGTTTTATTAGCCTTTATAATTTAACATGATATTTTATTATATTAAAACTTAAAAACTTGCACCCTACGGAGGGTGCATATATTTGCTAGTATATATAATTTAGGGTAGCACAGTCATGAAGTCAACAGTGTTTGGTATAAAATAACCCAACAAAGGTTGACATGATGTAAGATCCAACAAACTGAACAAATAATTCATGCAGTTATATGGTAACAAGCCTTCTATCTAACACAAATACTTTTCAAACATCTATTTCACCTATAAATGTGTCCCTAACAGGTACTACCACTTCGGATCAGAGTCTACTTGGGAGTAATGCGACGAAGGAATACTCCACACTCCCCAGAGCTCAAGAATTGAAACTTCACCATTAGATGCTGTAGCAGTTCCCTGGTAATATTTTTCTGGTGATGTATTGATGACACGAAGACGACTGATGTTGAACGTAGAATATTTTATTTACTTCCAAACACCGTGAAATACTGAAATAAAATAGGGTATAAAACAATTACTAATTTACAAAAGGGGTCTTTAACAAATGCCCAGCAACTTCACGAAAATTGGAAAGAAACATACCTGTGCGCCGTTACCAGTATCGAGAACTAACTAAAAGACTAAACTTCTAATTTTAGGACGATATTATCACACAACCTTTTTGCGGCATCAGCCTGGCGGAAGTCCCTATTTTGCCCTAAGGAAACCTGTTGAATATTCCCACAATGCAATTCAGGCTCTGTGGGTCCCTTGATTATCAGACCCTAACAGAGTTGTTTCCCTTACACTGTCCAAATATAAGGGAATATTTTGAGGGTAAAAAATAAATATATCTATTAGGTGCACTCAAAGGCGACAGCTACAGATGCAGTTTAACATCATACACAGGACACCAAGAAAATTCCCAACTAGGAATAAAAATGATGATAGGGTTACTCCACACACCCCAGAATTCTGGAAGTGGAGCCTCACCACCGGTTGTGATTTAGCTTTATTTTCAGGATACATCTTTCTAGCAGGGAGTGCATGGAAGCGATAACACTTATCTGTTTCAATCGAACATAATGAAAAGATGAAAAGAAGGGAAGAAAGAAAAAAAAAAAACGGAGAAAGTTAAATCAAGATTATTATACTTTTTACATATTGAAGTATTTAGCAATAACTCTTAAGTAAACATATCAAATGTAGTAATAAGTGGATTATTATTATATGGTATATCCACAGGTCCTGCTAGTAGTGAGAGTTAAATCAAGATTAACAGTCAGAGTATTCTAAGCCTCACCGACAGTGTGACTGATAATTTACACCTAATCATATGGTTTCAAGTATTCCTATCTAATACAAATAATTTGCACCCAGTTGTATGGTTTCAATTATTCTTATCTAATACAATAATTTGCACCCAGTTGTATGGTTTCAAGTATTCTTATCTAATACAAATAATTTGCACCCAGTTGTATGGTTTCAAGTATTCTTATCTAATACAAATAATTTGCACCCAGTTGTATGGTTTCAAGTATTCTTATCTAATACAAATAATTTGCACCCCTATCTAATACAAATAATTTGCACACAATTATATGGTTTCAAGTATTCCTTCTAATACAAATAATTTGCACACAATTATATGGTTTCAAGTATTCCTATCTAACACAATAATTTGCACACAGTTATATGGTTTCATTATGGTTTCAAGTATTCCTATACAAATAATTTGCACACAGTTATATGGTTTCAAATATCTAATCAAAATATTTAAGTTAAATGACTAAGACATACTAGAGCAATGTTTTTCGAACTTTTACCGTGACCCACAGAATTTGAATTGTGGCTTTTAAACCCTAAATGTAATGCTATGAAATTAGTTCAATTTGTTTGAATCAATACAACTGTATATTTTAACATGTAAATATCATAAAATGTGTTCTTAATTGTGTCTGTTCATTATTTGAAATTGTTATATCCTGAGATGATAATAAAGACAGTGAAATATGTTTAACATATAACAATATTTGTTCTATTTATTCTCACTGACAGGGAATACTGTGGGATGGTTTTGGATAGAATTCAACTGTGTGTAATGTTCTGTTTATCACATGGGGCCAAGTCCTTGTCTGTCTGCCCGACTCTCTGCTTGTCAGTCTTTGTTTCCCTCGTCAGAGAGTATGTCCAGTTGAATCGTTAGGGGAGATAACTCTCCCTAACAGAAATGAACTTAATTGTTATTAAGAACACATTTTATGATATTTTCGTGTTAAAACATGCAGTTGTATTGATTATGATGAAATGAAAATGGCCGACTGAAGCAGATGGCTTCCTTAAAGTGAAAGAAACAAGATGAGGTTACTCTCATTTATGTCGACAAAATTAATCTAAATTTCTCATGATCCATTTATATTTGAAATGTAGCTAATTGCCAGGAAATAAAAATATTTCAAGAAAATCAAATATGAAGACACCAACATTATTTTGTGACCCTATTTGTTTTGTGACCCAATGAAGAATTGGGACCCATAAAGGAGTTAGGTTAAGACAGTTCTAAGTGACAATTATCTCTAGACTGTGCAGGTTCAATCCTGACCAGGGGCAGCAGTAACAGAGAATAATAATACAGCTTAACACCTGTACACCAGCTATGGTTAGCGGAATGAGAACAGGATACCCCTGTAGACTGAATAAAGGGTTAGGTTCAAAGTTCCGTGATGGCTCCTGATAGTGACAAGAAGGTTCCCGAGTCTGAGATGGTTCCCGAGTTCGAAAAGAAGGTTCCCGAGTCTGACAAGAAAGCTGGAAGGCACATCGGTTGAAACGTTGTACAGATAACAATGAAGATGAGGACAATAGTCCGAATAATACAAATAATACTAATTATCGAGCCTCATCTAAAAAATTCATTTTGTTGGGTTATTTTTTGCCAAAGGAATTTCTTTTAATTCATGGGTATTCAAAATTTCTTTAAAACTCTTAAAAATCTTTTGCAACAATAAATAAATTAGAAATAAAGAAAGAATCAGGAAATGCTCTCCTTGCGCCCATTTACCCAGACGGTTGAGTGTACATCTTCATTATAATGGAAATTATGTAACTGTAACCAAAACGTCATCGCTGACGTCACTATTCCCTTAGTTATTTAAGTTATATTCTCAACGATTATGAAATAGTCATTATTCAATCTTAATTAGCATTTTTTTTATTATTATTAATGATGCCTCTGTTAAAGTCTCAATATAGGTCTAACTTTTATATAAAAAAAAATTCACATGAAGTAAAGAAAATGCCATCATTCTTTGACTCACCCTCGTATATATACATACATCTTATTATGATGTAGATTATGTAACTGTCTGTCTGTAACCGAAACTATGTCACCATCGATGTCACGATTTCCTTAGTTATTTAAGTTATCTTCTCAACGATTATGAAATAGTCATTATCTAATTTTAATTAGCATCTTATTTATTAATGATATCTCTATTTAAGTCTTGCTGAGTTAGATTTGCCTCAAAACTGCCCATATTATTAATGCATTTAAAATTCTGAAATATATGTTATATATCTCTAAGAAATAAAGATTTACATAGTATATGGTGGGAATAATTTGCATAATGATTTTAACAAAATGGGTTTAATAAATAATTATTTACTGTTAATGATTTTTAATACTATCATGTTATTCTCAAATGTATTAAAAGCTCGTTCTCAAATGCTCTTTCTTAAATGTATTAAAAGCAATCCTATATATAATTTTATTTAGAAATCAATTAAAATAACATTAAAATAAGTAATATTTTTATATTAGTTCTAATATTTTACTATATTAAAACTTAAATATTTGCGCCCAGGGTGCACATATTTTTGGTACTTACCATAAACAAGCCTAAATGATGGTGCTTTTATTTGTAATTTTCTTATTTATTTTCATGACCCATTTTTTGCGGCCCAATTTATTTCCCGATTAACTGAAGAGTCGTCGCTCATAATTTGAAAAGTCCTGGTCTTGAGTAAATGATTAAAATTCCAGAGTGGCGGTCATCCTTAAAGGGGCGCCCTTTGAAGTTGATGAAGATGGTCAGGTAATCAGGTTTGGTATGTTCTAGAAAAAAACAATTAAAATCAATAACTTTTTAATTACTTTTTGGGATTTATATTAATGATCACGTCTCGAACTAGACATTGTTTGTTCAAGTAGTCAGGGCAAGAGAGAGAGAGAGAGAGAGAGAGAGAGAGAGAGAGAGAGAGAGAGAGAGAGAGTCTCTTTCTTTGTGTGTGTGTGTGTGTGTGTGTGTGTCTGCCTGTCTGTATCTGTGTGTTTGATTGTCACACCATCAGAGAGAGAGAGAGAGAGAGAGAGAGAGTGTCTCTTTCTTTGTGTGTGTGTGTGTGTGTGTGTGTGTGTCTGCCTGTCTGTGTCTGTGTGTTTGATCGTCACACCATCAAGAGAGAGAGAGAGAGAGAGAGAGAGAGTCTCTTTCTTTTGTGTGTGTGTGTGTGTGTGTGTGTGTCTGCCTGTCTGTGTCTGTGTGTTTGATCGTCACACCATCAGAGAGAGGAGAGAGAGAGAGAGAGAGAGAGAGAGAGTCTCTTTCTTTGTGTGTGTGTGTGTTGTGTGTTGTGTTTGCCTGTCTGTGTCTGTGTTTTGACTGTCACACCGTCAGAGGGACGTGAATTCTGTCTGCTTAATGTAAAGTTTGCTGTAACCACAAAAATTCCAAGAGGGTCAATTTGACAATCTCTAGTTCTCTCCCCTGTTCCGAACTCTGCGAACAAAATGAATAAAAGCAGACACGCTGAATTTCCTTACGTTTGCATCGGTTGAATAAGCCAAACCTCTTTTTATCCAGAAAAGAAGAAATAAAAAGAAGTTCCTAGGATTAAGGGTCGAGCTATGATTTGCGTATCTCAGCATCCACTCTCCGAACATCCCCCTGACATAGCAGCCTGATGCTGAAAATGCAAGAAATTTGTCCTGGGGATAACACAGGACTAAAAGTAGTACGGTGACAACCTTCGTAAACAAGACAACGTTACATATGTCGTTTTAAGTAACTTGTAACAGTAACAACGGTACAATGGAAGTGCTTCGTCTCATTACTTTACACAATAGAAGAAGGCCGAAGTCTATATCGGCTAAAATTTTTCAGAATAATGGAAGCTGTTTGGTTGGTTGGAATTTACGGCATGTCAATCCTTGTTGGGTTATTTTATGCCGAAGATGTTTAGTTTTATTCATTCTTGATGGGTATTCATTGTTTTTAAATTTTAAACTCAATTTTTTAAACTTATTTTTTCTGAAATTGTTTACTATAAAGAAACAAACTTTATTTCACTATGCCGAGCAAGGCTATATTTATAGTAAAAATTAAAAGAATTTCTAACATTTTCCACGCGCGGGAGCAGCCGAGCCGATTTAACATCACGGAAAAAATTTTCAAATATACGGCGTTCCTCAACTTCTTAAACAACAGATGATTACAATATCGCCGTGGGATAAGTACTATAAAAAAACACCTAGTACTTTCAATAACTCTGAAGATGGAATTTTACTTCCGAAAATATTTAGTTTTGAAAAAAAAAAACAAAAGTTAAATAAATTCAACACATATTGCATTGTAAATTGCCTTCAAAATCTTTATATTACACATACACACAATGCTTCAAAGATACTATAAGAAACAAACTTTATTTTTTCTATTTCTCTGAATGTTTGAGATGAGGCTTGATGATTAGTATTATCTGCGTTATTCGGACTATTGTCCTCATCTTTATTGTTATTTGTATAACGTTTTGGCCAATATGCCCTCTGACCTTCTTCAGGTATTTCTTGTTGAATTTTTTAGGGAAAAACTTCTATCTCAGTCTATATCTATCTATCTATCTATCTATCTATCTATCTCAGTCTATCTATCTATCTATCTATTTATTTCATTCCATCTAATCGGTCATATAAGCAACTGAAAAGTAGAAATTTATTACTTTATTACATCGTATGTATGTATGTGTGTGTGTATGTATGTATGTGTGTGTGTGCCCGTGTCCATAAATCATGCTGCAATTATTTACCTGACTTCATATTACATTTATAATTATCACACAAAAATATTTAAAAAATTAAACAGGAGAATTTAATATTTCTCTGAATGTTTGAGATGAGGCTTGATGATTAGTATTATCTGCATTATTCGAACTATTGTCCTCATCTTTATTGTGATTTGTACAACGTTTCGGCCGATATACCCTCTGGCCTTCTTCCCGAGTCCGAGAAGGTTCCCGAGTCCGACAAGAAATACCTGAAGAAGGCCGGAGAGTATATCGGCCGAAACGTTGTACAAATAACTATAAAGATGAGGATAATAGTCAGAATAATGCAGATAATACTTATTTTTTCTATTTAACTCATAGATAACCCTACCACTCCAGTCAAAGTGGAGCTGGGAGTAATGGCGCTGAAAAGTTACTCAACATTCCACAGAGCTCGAGAAATCGGATATTCACCATTAGATTCAGTTCAACGTCATACCCAGTACACTAATAGCTTCAGCCACCACCTACTAGCACATATATGATAAAAGGGTTTGGGAATTTGCCATAAGGGCAATATGGTTGGAACAATCATACTGGTGCTAGTGGTTGGTGTGACCAACCAAATAATCACAGGGGACCTATCTGACTGCCCGTCTAGCCTAAGTAAGGGCGAAAGTAGGGATCTTACCCCTCTGCAGAGGTGCAGTCAGTATATTCCTCAACCCCAGCCGACAGGGAGGGGTATAATGGAAGAAGGCCGAAATCTATATCGACTGCAATTTACGGAATAATGTAAAGTCAGATGTTTCTGCGTGGATCCTTCCTACATAACATCAGACCCTACCCATCGGATCATCACCCCTCATAAAGTGCCTCAATCACAATTTGTTGGATCATTTTTATATAAGGTGTGCTACAATACACCACATAAATTTATAGACTAGGCGAGGTCACATGGTTTATTCCTCCGCCAATCAGCAGCCATAATGCATGGCTGGTTGACTACTTAAGCACTGATACTGAGAGCCGTCCATTTGCAATCATTGACGAGGAACTTGCACTGAGGAAAAAACCAAAGGATTCTGGCTGAACTTGCACAAAGGTGTCAAAATTAGGGTGACCCAGAAAAAACAGAACCCAAATTATTTATTTATTTTCCCATTAAACTAACATTAAACCCCAACCCCAACCATAACCCTAACCTCTAAGCCTAAGCCTAACCTCTAACCCTAACCCTACCCCCTAGTTAGTACCTATTAGGGTCTCATCTATGGGTTAAATAAAAAATGAGTTTAAAAATAAAATCTATTAATAATGGAGATTCGCTTCCGGTTTTGGTCTGTAACAAATACTACGTCACTGCTTACGTCACATTACCTGAAATCGTCATAACATAGAATAAATACACTCAAAATTTGAGCATGCAACATTAGACACTCCTCATGGTTTTTTAAAACAAGTTTTAATAGCTACATCCCCAGTATCATATATTTATATATAGTTTGTTTTATTTTAATAGATATTCAAAAATAGAACTTAGTTTCGATTTCAAATTGGTTTATTTTCTTTACTCCTTTAATAAATTTGATGATTTCATGATTTATAGTTCAAACTCTCCGACATTTAATTTTTAACTTCCACCTCCTCAAGCAATATATTTCAAAAATTTATTTTTACATCGGCCGGAGGGTGTTTTTTTTAACTTTGCTAGTATTATTAACTATATATATTCTTGAACATCTTTAGCCACTTTGGCCCTCACTTAGCTAAGACGGGTGATCGGAGAGGACCCCTCCGATCAATCGGCTGGTCACGTCAAGCCCTAGAACCTATATAATTGTCCCTAATGGCAAGCTCCAATCCTTTTTATCATATATGTGCTAGAAGGTGGTGGGTGAGGGTCTTAATGTCCTGGGAATGACGTTAAAATATATCTGATGGTGAAGTTCTGGAGCACTGGGAAATGTGGAGTACTCCTTGTTCACCATTGCTACTAGGTCCACTCTGACCCGGAGTGGTTGTACATGTTTCGGTCTCATTTATGGGTTAAACAGAAAGTTTTAAAAAAAATGTGTTTAAAAAATTAAAAAGTTAAAAAAAAATTGAGTACCCTTCAAGAATAAATAAAACAAAATGTCTTCTTCTTCTTCTTCTTCTTCTTCTTCTTCTTCTTCTTCTTCTTCTTCTTCTTCTTCTTCTTCTTCTTCTTCTTCACATCATTATAAGCTGAAATTATTTCACATGATTATGAGTGATAGCAAGTCTCCCCGGGTTTCCAGGACTCTTCTGAGTATTCTAGCCGTATTTTTAACGGAGCCACACCTGTAACCTTTGAGTGCGATCATCGTTAATTTATAAATAATTAAATTTAATGAATTAACGATTAAGTTGAATAAAATATTATATATATTAAACATCGAATAAAATAAATTATTTCTTATTTAATTTTTATTGTTTATAAACTAATGAATAATATGTTATTTTATAATAAAGAAAAGAAACTTCTTCTTCTTCTTCTTCTTCTTCTTTCTTCTTCTTCTTCTTCTTCTTGCTGTTGTTTCTATTTTGAGAAAATAATTTCAGGTTTGACCAGATTCTGGTCGTCTCCCGAGGAACTGGTTTGACTGGGGTATTAAGGGTGGATCCACACACTAACAACGACACCCCGTATCCACACACGAATAGGACGTGTACATATGCACACCTTTTCGCCAACCTTCTGTCTTTTCCACCCCCGGAATATTTGTCCAGTTACCCAACTTTTTTTTCTTTTCATCTATTCGTCTCACACTCCATATATATATATTATATATATATATATATTATAATATATATATATATATAGAGAGAGAGAGAGAGAGAGAGAGAGATGAACAGGAAGAGTATTTTTTTTATTAAGAATTATTTTTTGTCATACGAACGGGGGCACACACACACACACACACATACACGGTTAAACACACATACACACACACACACACACACACACACACACACACGGTCACACATACACATGATCGCACACACACATGGTCACACACACTGATCCAC
>CM042178.1:18943449-18953449 GCA_023376005.1 Doryteuthis pealeii
ATATTAATTTGTGGTGGTATTGGTGACATAATAATATTCAATGGTTGTCTTTAAGTATTGATTGGTTGTGGTTTGGGTATTGTGAAACAAATTTTTATAATATAATTGGTAAGGAAATGACAAAATCTTAATATATTTAGGTTTATAATTTATAACTAAATAATGCTTTAATTTATTGGGAATATTATAATACAAAATTCTTAATATATATTGGACAAATAACTTAAATCTTAATATAACACATTACACACAACATTTACATTTGAGGTTATTATTAATATATTATTATTTTTTTTCATCATGGTACCATATTTTTGATCATATTTCATTTTTATATTCAAGGTTTATTTATAATATATAAACGGAAATATATGTATAAAATATATAATATATATATATATTATATATAATATATTATATATATAATAAATATATATAATATATATATAATTATCGGGGAAATGTATACGGTATATATATATATATATATAGTATATATATATATAATACTATACTCGTAATATAATATAATATATATAATATATATAATATATATATATATATAATATATATATATATCCTGTGGGTGTGTCCTGTTGTGTGTCTGTGTGTGTGTGTCTGTATTAAAAGTAAGCCTTGTGACTCTGAGAATTTCTACCAAGGTTTCTAAAAACTTTATTATTTATTAGCTCTACTTTTGTATTAGCTTACTTTTTTTTCTTTTGGGCATTTTAATAGTAACATCTGATTATTTTCATCAGTTGCATATGATTTGGTCCTTTCTGTTTTTTTATAATTTCTTTTCTCAAGGCAAAAGTTTGTATTGTGTAATCGCAGACTGTAAAGCCAGGAGTTTTTTTTATACTGACGCAGTTAGGATGTATATATATATATATATGAATATGAAAAAGTGGAATGAAAACATCACACAATGCTGTTAAAGAAGAAAACAATTTATAATATAATCATAGCTGATACTGATCAATATTTCGATTTTACAAAAATCATCATCAGAGCTCATTCACTCCGTAGTTGTTTGGGTCGGAGAGGAATGTCAAATCAGTTTACAAAACAAAAACCTTAATACTGCAAAAAAAAACGAAAGTCGTTACAATATTCACCAATGTGGGCATTCCGCCATATATATGTCGTGATTACGATTAAATTATTTTTATTTTTAAAATTTATATTTTTTAAGTTCTGTATTTCATAAATGATTAGATATTTACTGTATTTTGTTTTTATATATAAAGTAAAAAAAAAAGTTATGGGCGGAATATGTTATTATTTTAGAAAAGAATTTTTTATTTTTTATTTTTACGATAAATTATTTTTAATTTTTTAATTATTATTTTTAAGTTCTGTATTTGATAATGATTAAATATTTATTGTGTTTTTGTTTTTATATATAAAGTAAAAAGGTTATGGGCGGAATTGTTATTATTTTAGATAATGTTAAGCAATTTGGATCTAATGTAGAGATCTCTACGCCTGAGCCAGGATAAATAATATATATATATATATATATTATATATATATATATATATAATATATATATATATTAATATTATTATTATTATTATTATCATTATACTAAAGCTGAGTGAAACAACTTTTGTTTCCTAAAGGCTTTTTTTACTGTTTAGTTTAATGATACGAAAATTATACAAATTATTCCTTACTTTTAGGATTGAATTTTTTTGAAAAGAAAATCCGTTTTAATTTTTCCTAATTAGTCACAATTTCCAATTAAGTAAAAAACTGACCAATCTCTTATTTTACTTTCTGCTTCTCACTTTCTTCCTCTCTATTTATCTCTTGATTGCCTCCTCGTTATATAATGTTAGTTTCTCTGGAGAGAGAGAGAGAGAGAGAGAGAGAGAGAGAGAGAGAGAGAGAGAGAGAGAGAGAGAAGAGAGATGAAGAATTTATATATATAATATATATTTGGGAATAAAAGGCCTTAAATACCATAGGTATCGTGGTTATGGACCATTTTCACTCGCGAGTATGCTCACGAGCTTCTTCAGACCACTGATATATTTTATTTAGACAGTCACATGGCCAAACCATTTTATATTCATACATTTCAACCTCCTTCGTTCAGGGGTGGTCGTATTGCATTTTTTTTTTTCAAGTGTCTTTTTTATTGGTGGAAATTCTTTTTTTTTTTTTTTTTTTCATCTTTGCCTGGTTGGGGTTTTTTTTTTTATCCCAAATAACTTTGCTCTGTTTACAATAATTAAACATTGAGCTTCATACGGAACCTGAACTCTACAACAAACTACTGGTAGAGAATTAGGACCCACCTAGAATCACCTTGTACCAAGAAACTTGGTACCGCACCAAAGTATATATTATATATATATATATATATATATATATATATATATATATATATTATTTTTTTTTGTGGCCGAGCGAATCTTATAATAAAGAATGAAGGATTCAAATTAGTATTTCATAGTGATACTTCATTTTTATATGTATCACTAGATGTTTAGTTTTAATTGTAACGGTGGTCCATGATGATATTGATGCTTCTATTTAGGAAGGAGTGAATGTTTTCTGCTTTCATGTACTTATAAAAACCGAAATAATTTGTTTTTTTTTTACAGCACATGCAATTGTACGAAGCGGCTCGTTGGAGTCTGGAGTATATCAACGCTAGAAACTTGCCGGAAATGGATTGAAATTAGGTAAGAGCTGATGATAGGTGTGGCGCTCCACCTAAGACGCTACAAACCATCCACTGATTAGTTTATAGTTATTGGTGTGCTCAATGGAGCGTCCGTCTAGGAACCCAAAAGGTTCCTGGTTCGATACCGGCCCTCACCAACTCAGCGTATGAGTAGCACGGGGAGTGCTGCAGTAAAGGGAGGAGCTGATGGTAAGTGTGGCTCCAACTCAGATGCAAAAACAATCTGTCTGGTCTAGCACTAGTGAAAAGGGGATAGACGTCTGGCTGATACCAATTTTAAGCCACCCCGACGACTTTACTTCGCACCCTCTGTTACAGGTCGGATCTGGCACAAGTTTTTGAGAGGAGACCATCACGCACAGAAATGCATGGTTGGCAGAAGGACAAAAAAAAATATATATATATATATATATATATATTATATATATTATATATAATATATATAGAATGAATAGAGAATAAATGAGAAAAGTATTGGCATAAAAAGGTGCTCAAGCTAATAAATCAGAGCAGATTTACAATCAATAATTATGATATTATGGATGTTATAAACTCATAACTGAAAGTTTCATGCTTACGCAATCTTCAGATGAGTCAAATGGTTGAGATTTAAAAAACCAGTAGTTTTTTTTAGCGTTTATATAAACGTGAAGCGTGTTCACGCGATGGAATGTTATGACGCTAAATCTGTGTTTAAAAAAAAAATGATAATAAAACAAACTTGCTTTGGTCTTAATGCACGCGGTGTCCAGATGATTTTTTTTTATAAATAAAAGGAGGACGAAAATTAAGGGATTAATTAGGATCAGGTCGTAAGTGGCACAATAAAAATTTGTTTAAATGCCTGCATTTCGAAACGAGTTCACTTCTCTTGTTTAATAAGTTTTTGTTTGTATTTTGTAGTATACATAATTTTTCTTCGATGCAGAGATCGCATTTATGCTGGCCGCCTTTGTATATATATGGGAGTGAAATATGGAACAAAATTCCGACAATATGTAGAACCCCCCCCAAAAAAACAAAGTATTCTTGAATTTATTATTCATGGTGAAGTCGACGTTAAAAGGTTTCGGTTTTTATCAAACCTGTCTAAGAACATTAGGATGTAAGAAAATGTTGTCTGAACAGTGATTGATTTTTTGAAATAACGGTAGATGGGAAATGTATATCGAGAAAAAGCTCATATCCGTATTTTGATCAGCGTTCATTTTGAAAGTCAAGACATGATTGATACACGCAAAGACGAAAGTCAAGACGTGATTGGTACACGCGACGACGTCCAAAATATGTGACGTGTTTCTTAAAGACATCTTTGATTACAAGACGAGAAAAGTATAAATTTTCTGCATTCTTGAGAAATAGTAGAAGGAAGAGGAAAATAAAAAGTAAAAAAGAGAAAATTAAAAGAAAGAAAATTGATCCGCCCCATATATATAATATATATATATATATATATATATATATATATATATATATAGAGAGAGAGAGAGAGAGAGAGAGAGGAGAAAGAGAGAGAGATAGATAAAAGGATATGAAAACACACAATCCTGTTAAAATGAAAATATTTTATATCATATTCATAGCTAATATTGAACAATAACTATGAATATGACATACAATATTTTCATTTTAACAGCATTGTGTGTTTTCATATCCTTTTATCTATACTTATACCGTCGGATTCATTTCCTTTCTCTTAACTTAAGATATATATATATATAATATATATATATATATATATATATATATTATGTTTTTATTATTTTTTTACTTCTAAACTCTACCGGTGTAGAAAAAAACCAGGTAATTCAGTTTTTCAAAATAAAAAATAATATTTCAAACTGACATCTGGGGAAAATTTATTTTTAAGAAATGAAAAGAGCGGCACATCCATACTTTCTGAAATAATCACTAGTATCGTGAAAATCGGACCGTTAATTGATTTTTCTTAGAATTTTTAAAAACGTCTCTAGTCATAACTTGTTTTTGGCTCCGTTAAATTTCAATTGATTTAACGGTGCGAAAATGTAAACATAGTTTTTGTTCATAATTTTCATTATTTCCGTAATTAAAAAAAAATAATTAAAAAATCATCAGGGTTTTAAAAAAAAAAATGTTTCTTCTTTTGGATGGAGAAAAAATTTTTTCAAGATAATATTAATTTTTTATGCAAGTTTCATTGAGTTAAATATAGGTGTGTGTGTGTGGGGGGGGGGTAAATTTCACAGGGAAAATTGGTGGTACCTATTAATCATCAATCAGTTAATTTATATATATATATATATATATATAATATATATATATATATATATATATATCTTATTTCTTTTTCTTTTGCAGGAATGCAAGCGTGGGACAATTGTTATTCAGCTGGGAGAGCCGTTGAGAATGTTCTAAACTTTTACCCCGAAGACAATTCCCAGGAGAAATACTGCAATGCAAGTAATTCTGTTATGACAATCGGTGAGTATGTCAATTTTCGAAAAAACATCGTACACATTCACTATCACCAGATCTTGCTTTTTGAGCAAAAAATATATATATAGTAAAAGAACGGATTTTTTTTTTGGTATTTGATATTCTAAATAGGAGACATTAATTTTTCTTTTCAGTGTCTGTGCATTTTTTTCTGACACCCCACCAGGGTGGAGCAATGCAAGGTCTTTTTTACATAGGGGTTTTAATGGGGAATCCTGTGAGGACCCAACTCGTGATTCAGTGATAATGGATCTGCGAGACTATTTTGCACCCCCATCTACCCAGGCAATGCTTGGTAGCTGCTTCTAGTGCTAGTTTGTATATAACACGCCCTTTTAACGACGAAATTCTAGAAAAAAATGTATTCTTGTCTATAATACGTACTGGCTTTTTAGAATTTGTAGCAGTTAAATTTAACCTGGATTTAGCATTTGTACAACTTTTTAGCAGTTTATATTGACCAAAAATAAGTATATATTAATAATAGAGATTCGCTCTCTATTAGTCTGTAACCAAAACTACGCCACTGCTTACGTCACAATTACCAAAATCAATTTTCGCAAAACATCGTACCCTAATTATTTGAAGGGTATTTTCGGATGTTGTCGTTCTGGCCCTCTGCCCTTAAATACGCCACGAGGCCCCTGCTGAAAAACTGACCAGTGCTAGTTATGAACCGTATATCTATCTATTATTATACTAAAGCTGAGATTTGGAGCGTTCTATCCCTAAAGGCTTTTTTGTTTGTGACCTTAATCACACGAAATTTGTCTCTAATTATTCCTTAGTTTTAGCTCAACCTATTGTTTGAAAAAAAAACAAACACTTTAATTGGATTAATTAGTCGGAATTTGCAATTAAGTCAAGTCTTAACTCATCACTGTCTTTACATCCTACGTTCCTCCCCTTTTTACTCCCTATACACCTAGGAAGGGGAGATGAAATTGATCACAAGTAATATTACTACAAAGGCAGCACTCAGCCCCTCCCAACATCCTATAACTCTAGAGTCGGCTGTCTTACATTCAAAGGGTAGACGAAAAACACCCGCCCCGCAATAAAAATTCTGATGTTTATTTCAATTGTCTAGGTCAATTCATTGAAAAATCCATGTTTTATTTACTACAATTCTAACCCTTACGTTTGTACCAAAACTCAGGGAAGTTTTCGATTTTAATTAAATTTTCAGTGTTGATTTAGCAATGAATTAATTTTTATTCTATTTTAAAACTTTCTGATTTTTTTATAACCCAGAAAAAACAGAACCCAGACATTTTGTAATAAAACTGTTAATTTTAAGTAGGGTGGGGTTAGAGTTTAGGGTTGGGGTTGGGTTTTCGGGAAAAACGCCCTAAGTTGGTTGTTTTTTTTTTTTTTTTTTTTTGCGAGTGACACCGCTTCGTCTACGTAGCTGGTGTTTTTTTTTCAGCAGCCATCGGCTAGCGTTTTTTGAGGCAGGAGGCGGGACGGTTCTCCGCGAAGAGTACCGTTTTTTTTTTTTTTTTTAAAGAATCTGTTCGAGTAGTAAATAAGTACCGAAAATCGAAAAATAAAATGAAAATGAAAACTAAAAAATAAATAACAGGAACCTTCTTGTAATAGGGAGCCATCACAGAACTTTGAACCAAACTCTTTATTCAGCCCACGGGGGTATCCTGTTCTCATTCCACTAACCATAACTGGGGTACAGGTGTTAAGCTATGTTAATTATTATTCTATGTTACTGCTGCCCCTGACCAGGATTGAACCTGCAGTCTAGAGATAACTGTCATTTAGAACTGTCTTAACCTAACTCCTTTATCTACTAGGTTATGTGTCTAATTGGACAATCCAGTGTGAATTTTTTTCAAGCGCAAAGGTTAGAATTTATTTTGTAAAAACGAATTTTAAGTAGCGTCTTGGCAGATCAAGATGATCGAAATTGACCGAAAACATCGTTTTAAATGTATCAAAAATAAATTAAATGTGTAATATTATTTTGCTTTTTTGCTTATGCTCATTATGTTACTTTTTCGACTTAAAACTTGACCTTAAATCGTTTTAATGAATTTTAATTCATTTTTAAAATGAAAAGCAGATGATATTTTGGCAGATCCTACTCTTTTTCCTAATCCCAATCATCTAGCGAGAGCTTAACGGGTGACCCAACGGGTCACTTTTTGTCTAATATATATATATATATATAACAAACAAACATATATATATATATATAATCATCATCATGTCGCGCAAGCAGCACGGATATCCATGACAATCTCTCGCCAACCTTCCCTATCACTCATTGACCCTGCAGCATCCAGAATCCCCACACAGTTGGTCAATGTAGGTCGTTATTGGGCGTCCTACGTTAGCATGTCCATGTGTTGGTTTCCACGGGAGAACGTCGCTTATGAGTTCGTCCCCACTTCTCCAGCAGTGTCCTGCCTAGTCCGTCTCACCCATATGGTTTGTGAGATGGGGGGGCAGGTGACAATATAGTTGCTTCCTTGTGGGGAGCTGCTTCCACGACTTGTTCAGGACTGCACGCAACATTCTTGTGCAGGTCCCATTTAGCTTATTCCCAAGGCGCTTTGTTAGCATCCAGGTGGTGCAGCCATACAGCAGTACTGATATAACCACAGTCTGGAAGAATTGTATATATATATATATATATATATATATATATATATATAAGGAGGGAGGATTAGAGTAAATCCGACAGAATGCAGTAAAGATATGTGGAACAAAGGAACAAAACTCAGACAAGTGTATGTAGGAGATATATTTCGCTAAGGATTAAGCTAAAAAAATAAACGACTGATGAAGCTGAGCTTAATGCTTAGCAAAATATATCTCCTACATACACTTGTCTGAGTTTTGTTCCTTTATTCCACATGTATTTACTATATATATATATATATATATATATATATATATATATATATATATATAAAGTTAGTTTTTTTATAGTATCTTTGAAGCATTGTGTGTATGTGTAATATAAAGATTTTTGAAGGCAATTTACAATGCAATATGTGTTGAAAATTATATTATTTAACTTTTCTTTTTTTTTTTCAAAACTAAATATTTTCGGAAGTAAAGTTCCATCCTCAGAGTTATTGAAAGTACTAGGAGTTTTTTTTTATAGTACTATAAAAAAACACCTAGTACTTTCAATAACTCTGAGGATGGAATTTTACTTCCGAAAATATTTAGTTTTGAAAAAAAAAAAAGAAAAGTTAAATAAATATAATTTTCAACACATATTGCATTGTAAATTGCCTTCAAAAATCTTTATATATATATATATATATATATATTATATATATATATATATATATATAAAATCTTTGAAGCATTTGAAGGTGCTCAATGCTAAAATATTCTGCATAATTGCATTCGTCAGACGGTCAAAAATGTTCATTTTTAACCGTCTGACGATTGCAATTATGCAGTTATGGAATATTAACTTCATAATAATTTATCTCAGATTTTTATATATATATATATATATATATATATATATATATAAAATCACGAATCTTTTCAGAAATTGTCTTTTGCGGACACTCTTTCTTTTAATATATAATATATATATATATATATATATATATATATATATATATATATATATATATATATATTAAAAGAAAGAGGGTCCGCAAAATGGATAGATTTTGTTTCTTGAGAAAACGTTTTTATTCTGTTTTCGCTACACGTGTTTCAGAATTTACCATCTTCTTCATATATATATTCTTAAACACACACACACACACACACACACACACACACACACATATATATATATATATATATATTATATATATATATATATATATATATATATATATATAATCTAGAATTTCTGGAGAGATTCTCGATTATATATATAGGTGTGGCCGGGTTAGCTCAGTCGGTAGAGCGTTCGGCTAGAAACCACAAGGTTCCTAGTTCGATACCGGTCCTCGCCAACTCAGCGTATGAGTAGTACAGGGATCTGTGCGGTAAAGTAAGGAGCTGATGGTAGGTGTGGCGCTCCACCTCAGGCGCCAAAACAATCTCCTTGGTCTAGCGCTATTGAAAAGGGGATAGACTCCCTCGCTGACTGGCTGATACCGACTTTAGGCCGCCCCGACGACTTTACTTACTTATATATATATATATATATATATATATATATATATATATATATATATAAATCTAGAATTTCTGGAGAGATTCTCGATTATATATACTAGCAAACATATGCACCCTTCGGGTGCAAGTATTTCAATTTTAATGTAATGAAATATCGTATTAAATTAAAAACGCTAATGAAACTAAATAAGAATGCAGATAAAAAGATTTGAAACAGAGGAGGGTATAATCGAAAAATAGAACAACTGAAACTTACTCTTCCATCACTCTCGTTTTTCATTGTTCTTTTTTCTAATTTAAGTATTTAGTTAAAATACGAAGTAAAGAATAAAATGGCACTTATCTTTTCTTGTTAATGGATTTCATTTAAGATTAATTGAAGAGATTTTTGCTCATATTCAATAAGATAAAACCAAACAGTTAGAAACCAATAATACTAAGCATATATTTATTAAAATTACATTTCTAATATCAATATGCAAATTAGCCTTCCGTTCACACTGTAAACCGTTATTTTGTTGTATATATAAATACAATTGCATGTTATTATTATGCAGATATGGTTAACAGTATAAATAATGTAAAACAATTTTATCAATAATTGAGGTTAAAATAAGGATAAATTCATGGTGAATGTGACGTCAATTACTAAGGACTTGTGACTTGAGTAGTGATTTAGTTTCGGTTACAGACAGAAAAACACAC
>CM042178.1:18958449-18978449 GCA_023376005.1 Doryteuthis pealeii
GCTTACCGGTGAATATGGGCACGATCGTTGGAGGTGCAAAATTCAGGGTTTAAGTCAGCGATATAACAAATACAAAGTGCTCAATACGAAGTAGAGCAAATTTATTAAAAAATGGATACAATAGAAACCTACTAGGGTTTCACCATAAGGATCTTCAGGGTTAAATCCACTGAATTAATCGAGGTACCGATTAATTGCAGCCGATCAGACGTGTGTTCATTGTATAAGATGTTACGTTACTAAGGGATGCTTGTCTTTGTTTTTAAATTTCTCACCGAAAGTTGTTTTTCCGGGTACTAAAATGTAAACAAAGGATGTGAATCGATTTGTGGGAATTTATTTTACTAGAATATGGTTGTCTAATAATAATAATAATAATAATAAATATATATATATATATATATATATATATATATATATATATATATATTTCCTTCTCTGAAGATCGATCTATCTATCTATGGATATTATTATCTCGTTACAATTAGTTTCCTGATTATGCAATCCTCAGACGAGAGTCAAATGGTTGAGATTTTAAAAACCAGTAGTTATTTTAGCGTTTATATAAACGTGAAGCGTGTTCACGCGATGGAAATCTCAACCATTTGACTCTCGTCTGAGGATTGCATAAGCATGAATCTAATAGTAACGAGATAATAATATCCATAATATGATATATCATTGATTATAAATCTGCTCTGCTATATTAGCATTGAGCATCTTTATATGCCAATACTTTTCTCAATTTCTCATTCATTCTCTATTCATTCTATATATATATATATATATATATATATATATATATATATATATATATATATATCGTCGATCACAGCCTCAATCCTGCTCCGGAACCTGGTATCTTTGGTTTAGAAAAAATTAAAATTTCTTAAAAAAATATTAGTCTGACACATGGACACTGTTTTTGGAGGTGATATTACTCTATATTACTAATCTGTTTCTGTTTGTCTTCACAGGTCGGTTCCTCCCAAAATGATGTTTGGAATTTGAAGCACCTCACCCTTTACGACAAAGACCGTAACTTTGACATTAGCAACACTCTGACGTCACAGTGTCCAACTTCCGGTTGTCCGACATGTCTTGTGTACTACCAGCGCCCTTACCTCAACTTCCTTGACGGGGACATACTCATTGGCGGTCTCTTTTCGGCTCACGATCCCGGCCGGCTTCCCTTCACCTGTGGTCCACTCAATCTGCAGGATGTTCAAGCCATGGTAGCCTTTCGATTTGCTATTGAAAATGTTAAAAAACAATTCCCAACCATTCTCCCAACCGTCTCTCTTGGGGCCGTCTACAGCGACGTCTGCCAGAGTAGCACCTTGGTTGAAAGTACGTTATCCGGGTTCTTGGGCGAGAAACAAGTCTTCCGTGACAGGGCAACGGACAAGCTGATCGAGCCGAACTTAATCCAGGCATATGTGTCTTCATTGGGGGATCGCCAGTCGATCCTGGCCTCAAAGATCCTGGGACAGTTTAAATATCCCGACGTCGAGGCGTCGGCCACGGCGGCCGAACTGTCGGACAGAGAAAAGCATCCGTATTTCAGTCGAACGGCGACGGGTGAAGGTATTCAGTTGATGATCCTGGCTCGTGTATTGCAGCGGAAAGGCTGGACGTATGTTCAGGTGGTGTCGAATAATGAGCGATCGACCGAAGCGTTCAAAAAATACGCCAAGTCTTTATCGGTGTGCGTCTCTGCAACTCACATGATCAATGCAAATGTTCCAGATTATAATAGATTAGTGAGCGGCTTAAAGATGAACCCCCATGCTAGGGCTGTCGTGGTTATTGGCTTGCCTGAAGAGATCAACGGTTTGCTGACGGCCTTGCAGACGCAGAACGCAACTAAAGACTTTGTGTTGCTCGGTACAGACAGCTGGGGTACCTCTAGCCAAGCTGTGGTCAACCAGCAACAAGCAGCCGACGGAAGCGTCACCCTGACAACCGAATCTGGCACGGTTAACGAGTTCAAAAGATACCTTGACCGGCTCGATCCGAAATCGGACCCGCTTCTCACCGAGTGGTATCAGAAACTGTACAACTGTTACCTCTACGCCGGGGCACAGGGCTCGTACGCCAAGACCTGCGGCACGAACCCGTTCACCTCCGCACCGAAGTTCGTCTTGGACAAATCCGTCTATTCCACAATCAACGCCGTGTATGTGATAGCGTCCGCTTTGAACAAGACGATACGGCATTACTGTGGGGTCGACAAAGGTGCGTGCGCGGCTTTCAGGGCTTCGCGTTACAACACGGGGTCGTTAGTATTGAAATCAATTAGGGACGCAACTATCACGGACATCAACCAGGCGCCGTTTGTAATTAAGGACGGCGAAGGACAGGCAAGTCACACGATCAACAATTACCAGAAGAACACTGGATACATTAAGGTGAGTGGCTTCCATATGTCAGACCCTGTCGTCACCTTAGATAAATAATTTAGCATTCCGTTTTGATTGTAAGGAAAGAAAGGGATGAAAGAGAAAGAAAATATAAAAAAATATGTAAATGATATATAAATAAACAGAAAAAGAGAGAGGATATATATATATATATATATATATATATATATATATATATATATATATATATATATATATATATATGAGGAAAAAATGAGTAAAGAAAAGAAATGTAGATGGATAAAAATGAATTTTATCGATATCACTTTTAATCGATATCACTTACACATGTGTTTCGGTCCGTTTATCAAAATAAATACGGATTACGCTATTATTATTATCAAAATAATCAGATGAAGTTGAAATGATGATAATAATAATAATAGGAAAAATGTAAAAATATTCCGTACACAGAGAGAGTTTTTTACGACCTTCATCAGAGTGAATTTTTTATTTTTACATTTTTCCTATTATTATTATTATTATTATTATTATTATTATTATTATTATTATTATTATCATTTCAACTTCATCTGATTATTTTAATAATAATAATAGCGTAATCCGTATATATTTTGATAAACGGACCGAAACACATATGTAAGTGATATCGATTAAAAGTGATATCGATGAAATTCATTTTTATCCATCTACATTTCTTTTCTTTACTTATTTTTTCCTCGTATTCTCGGATTCAATTCCCTTTCCATTCTTACACACATACACACACACACACACACACACACACATATATATATATATATATTATTTATATTTTTGAAGGCAATTACAATGCGTATATCGTATAGCTGCATCCCCAACATATACATAGATAGAATTTGATAATTATAATTGAAATGATCACAAGCAAACTCGGTGAATACAGCGTATGACGTGTGGAACACTGTACAGCTGTTTCAACCTTATTAGGTTTCATAGCAGTGTAGGTATACACTGCTGATGAGACCTAGTAAGGTTGAAACAGCTGTACAGTGTTCCACATGTTGCACGCAGTATTCGCCAATTTTGCTTGTCATGATTATTTCAATCATAATTATCAAATTCTCTCTATGTATATGTTGTGGATGCAGCTATACGATATACGCATTGTAATTGCCTTCAAAAATAAAAAAAATCATAATATACTTTACTTAACAATGCTTCAAAAGCGAATTACCAAATAATATTATATATATACATATATAATAAGAGAGAGAGAGAGAGAGAGAGAGAGAGAGAGAGAGAGAGAGAGAGAGAGTGTGTGTGTGTATATATATATATATATTAAATCGTCAGATTATTAATGGACTATTTCGTTTGAATTGTGAAGAAAGAACGGGAAGGAAAAAAGTGAGAGAGAGAGAGAGAGAGAGAGAGAGAGAGAGAGAGAGAGAGAGAGAGGGGAGGAGGAGGAGGAGGAGGGTAGTGTTAAATCAAGATTATCCGATTTTTTACAAATTGAACTATTTCACAATAACTCTTAAGTATACATATTAAATGTTGTAATACTTGAATAGTTAAATAATCATATCAATATTCATATGTTATAATTTACATTTCTTTTTCAATGGACCTGAGAACATAACATCCAACTCAGTTCTTCATTTATTTCATTCATTTCTTTCATGAAATGATTTTTGGGCTATTTTTAGAAAAAAATAACCCAAAAAATCATTTCCCATTGCCCTGTCTATAGCTCTGCTGATGAGGCCTAATGGGCTGAAATGTACATACAGAGATGACTTTTTCTCGATTTGTTTACGCTTTACATTTAAACCGATATGCACGCCTAATTCATTTAGTTATAATTAATTAATTAACAAAATTAGGTATGACTTTAATTAAGCACATAATCTCCCACAAATTGTCGGCCTTCGCCATTTTCAACCACACTGTTTGACTACTTCATATATATTTATATATATATTCGGGCATACACACGCACAAAACTGCCTTTTCGCTGTCGACCGCCAAAGGGTAAACGCAACGCTCTCCTATATAAGGGATGGAGCACTCTATGGCGGCCTTTACACACAAAGCGATGTGTATATTAAAACAGTTAAAATCTCCTTCGCATTCTGTAGGTGATGAGAGCCTGTCGGTTAAGGTATCTGACTGACACTTAACCGATTGTATTTCAATCCCGGCTGTAGATAGCTTACAAATGTCTAGCCACACGGAAGAGACGATAAGTCGAAACTGTGGATAACTCTCTCTCTCTCTCTCTCTCTCTCTCTATATATATATATATATATATATAAATGGACTCTCCCGTCGATTATCGACGTATGAGGGTTCATACACACAATGAACTCCCACACAGGGATTTGTTTATAGTGGTGAAGGCTTGTGTTGGACCATCCACACTTTTTGGCATAGTCGATAGGAAAGAATTGGTGCATCAAAGGTTGCTACAAACCCAATCAACGACCGACCTCAGGAATTTTGAATTCAGAGTTATCCCTCTCCTAGACTGGTTACCTACCCAAGGCTGAAGAGCCCAGTCTGCCCTACTATTTAACCCATAGCTGGAGGGAGAATATATGGATTCATACCTTTCCCAAGGGTATTAGCGCTATATGAAATGCCAACAGGTTCGTCTAGGAATTGAACTCGAATCGACTCTAACCACTAGCCCACGCGCCTCCATATATATATATATATATATATATATATATATATATATATATATATATATATATATATATATATATATATATAAGTAATTGTAATTTGCTTTGTTAAGTATGTTTATAAATGTATTAATTTGAAAGCAATTACAATGCAAGTAAAAATAAAAACAAAAAGATGTTATTTTTTGTGTCCTATCGATTTCAAAGTAAAACTTTATCTTCCTCTGAAGATAAAGTTTTACTTTGAAATCGATAGGACACAAAAAATAACATCTTTTTGTTTTTATTTTTTACTTGCATTGTAATTGCTTTTAAATTAATACATTATATATATATATATATAATATATATATATATATAATATATATATATATATAGAGAGAGAGAGAGAGAGAGATAGATAGATAGATAGATAGATAGATAACATTTGACATGTATAAATAACTAAAGAAAATGATTTTTAAATGAATTTTTTTTTCGTTTTTCAATTGCCTCAGGTGGGGACTTACAACATCGTCGACAGCAAGCTTCAACTCGATCCAGCATCCCCAGTTACGTCACAGTGTCCAGGTACTTGCTACGAATGTCACCACGTGACCAAGAAAGACTACCTCCATACCCGCGGTCAGCTGACCATCGCCGCCATCTTGGGCATCCACAGTCCCGCTGCTACGACCAGTCCGCTGCTCTGCGGTGACAAGGTCGACGATTACCAGTACGTGTCCGCTCTGGAATACGCGGTCCACACGATTAACAGTGGCAAGGCACCGGTAGGCCTTAACGGCATCCCCCTTGGGTCACTGATCCTGGACAGTTGCAAGATCGGCACACGTGCGTTTGGTCTTATGTCTGCAGTATATTCCGGCACCTACAAAGTGTCCGAAAAATTCCGGCCCAATGAGATAGTTGCGTGGATGACGGACACTAGTGGTGCTGCAAGTCAGATGGGCTTACTGGCCAGTAAATTGAAGGTCCCACTGGTCAGTCCTGCGGCCACCAGCGAGGCGTTGATGGATAAGTCAAAATATTCAACCTTCTACCGGACAATACCCGGCGATGAAAACTTATCGGCCACAATTATTAAGCTGTGTCGTGTCATGAACTTCCGGTATATACAAGTAAGTGTGAACTTTATAAAATACTTGCTTAAAAGCCGCTCTATCCGGCGGCAATTAGGTTAGTGCCTGCGGAGAAGTAATAATTCGTATCTTAGCCCTACAATGAAACTTTATGCATTTGAGTTGATATCAAATTTTTATTAAACATGAACAATATTTTTTAAACAATTAAATATTCATATTTTCAAATAAATCACTAGCTTAAAAGCCGCCCTTTGGCCCAACAATGATACTTTATGCATTTGAGTTGATATCAAATTTTATTAAACTTGAACAATATTTTTTAAAACAATTAAATATTCATATTTTCAAATAAATCACTAGCTTAAAAAGCCGCCCTTTGGCCCAACAATGATACTTTATGCATTTGAGTTGATATCAAATTTTATTAAACATGAACAATATTTTTTAAACAATTAAATATTCATATTTTCAAATATATCACTAGCTTAAAAGCGCCCTTTGGTCCAACAATGTCACTTTATGCATTTGAGTTGATATCAAATTTTATTAAACATGAACAATATTTTTTAAACAATTATATATTCATATTTTCAAATATATCACTAGCTTAAAAGCCGCCCTTTGGTCAACAATGTCACTTTATGCATTTGAGTTGATATCAAATTTTATTAAACATGAACATATTTTTTAAACAATTATATATTCATATTTTCAAATATATCACTAGCTTAAAAGCCGCCCTTTGGCCCAACAATGATACTTTATGCATTTGAGTTGATATCAAATTTTATTAAACATGAACAATATTTTTTAAACAATTAAATATTCATATTTTCAAATATATCACTAGCTTAAAAGCCGCCCTTTGGTCCAACAATGTCACTTTATGCATTTGAGTTGATATCAATTTTATTAAACATGAACAATATTTTTTTAAACAATTGAATATTCATATTTTCAAATATATCACTAGCTTAAAAGCCGCCCTTTGGTCCAACAATGTCACTTTATGCATTTGAGTTGATATCAAATTTTATTAAACATGAACAATATTTTTTAAACAATTATATATTCATATTTTCAAATATATCACTAGCTTAAAAGCCGCCCTTTGGTCCAACAATGTCACTTTATGCATTTGAGTTGATATCAATTTTATTAAACATGAACAATATTTTTTAAACAATTATATATTCATATTTTCAAATATATCTAGCTTAAAAGCCGCCCTTTGGCCCAACAATGATACTTTATGCATTGAGTTGATATCAAATTTTATTAAACATGAACAATATTTTTAAACAATTAAATATTCATATTTTCAAATATATCACTAGCTTAAAAGCCGCCCTTTGGTCCAACAATGTCACTTTATGCATTTGAGTTGATATTAAATTTTATTAAACTTGAACAATATTTTTTAAACAATTAAATATTCATATTTTCAAATATATCACTAGCTTAAAAGCCGCCCTTTGGTCCACCAATGACACTTTATGCATTTGAGTAGATATTAATTTTATTAAACTTGAACAATATTTTTCAAACGATTATATATTCATATTTTCAAATATATCACTAGCTTAAAAGCCGCCCTTTGGTCCACCAATGACACTTTATGCATTTGAGTAGATATTAAATTTTATTAAACTTGAACAATATTTTTTCAAACGATTATATATTCATATTTTCAAATATATCACTAGCTTAAAAGCCGCCCTTTGGTCCACAATGACACTTTATGCATTTGAGTAGATATTAAATTTTATTAAACTTGAACAATATTTTTTAAACAATTAAATATTCATATTTTCAAATATATCACTAGCTTAAAAGCCGCCCTTTGGTCCACCAATGACACTTTATGCATTTGAGTAGATATTAAATTTTATCAACTTGAACAATATTTTTCAAACGATTAAATAATAACATTTCATGCATTGAGTAGATATTAAATTTTACTAAACAATTAATAGTTTTCATCAAGACAATGATAATTTAAATATTTCATTAATATTTAAGTTTACCTTTTAAAAGTTCAACGATAATTCTTTATCTGCCACTTAATTTAAAGACAATTTGATGTACATAGATCCTTACTTTCTATACAATTATTTAAACAGAATTTGATGTATGTGGATCCTTACTTTCCATACAATTATTTAAAGACAATTTGATGTATGTAGATCCTTACTTTCCATACAATTATTTAAAGACAATTTGATGTATGTAGATCCTTTCTTTCCATACAATTATGTAAAGACAATTTGATGTATGTAGATCCTTACTTTCCATACAATTATTTAAAGACAATTTGATGTATGTAGATCCTTTCTTTCCATACAATTATGTAAAGACAATTTGATGTATGTAGATCCTTACTTTCCATACAATTATTTAAAGACAATTTGATGTATGTAGATCCTTTCTTTCCATACAATTATTTAAAGACAGTTTGATGTACATAGGTCCTTACTTTCTATATAATTACTTTCTATAGTTAATATTAATTATTCCCAAATTTATTTCCGAGTTGTAAAAATTGTTATTTTAATTGAACTCTTTGTTTATTCGGAACTTATTGCAAATCTGCAGCCTTTGGCTCTTTTGATAGAAATTTGGTCCTCTGTTGGTGGAGATTTCTTTTTTGCAAAGCATATTGCTGCTGTATATACGATAGACAACAATAAACTACAGAAGGCCTCAAAATTCATCACAGCATTTAAGTATTGCATTAATCTTTAAGATTACCTTTTAAAAGTTCAAGACCAGAAGACCAGATCTAGTGTTGATTAACAAAAAAGAAAGAACTTGTCAACTGGTGATTTTGCAGTGCCAGCAGATCACAGGGTGAAGCTAAAGGAAAATGAAAAAATGGACAAATATCTGGATCTTGCCAGAGAACTGAAAAAGTTATGGAATATGAAAGTCAAAGTGATACCAATTGTAGTTGGTGCACTTGGAACAGTCCCAAAAGGATTGGAAAAGGGTTTGGAAAGTTTGGAAATCAGAGGAAGGATTGAAACCATTCAGAATACTGGACTGCTGCAATCTGCCAGAATACTCAGAAGAGTCCTGGAGACCTGAGGAGACTTGTTGTCACTCAGACTCCAGTGAAAGACCATCAGCTAATGCTGATGTGAAAACTCAAAAGGAGTATAATAATAATAATAATAATAATAATAATAATAATAATAATAATCTATTGATAATCGAGATTCGGTCTCAGTTTGTCTGTAACTGAAACAACGTCACTGATTACGTCACAATACCGAAAATCATCAATACATAGAATAAAGAACAACCCTGTAATCAGTTTAAAAAATAATAACATTTCATGCATTGAAAAATTGTTATTTTAATTGAACTCTTTGTCCGGAACTTATTGCAAATCTTTTGGCTGCATATTGCTTTACACTCGCCCTCTTTTCAGCAACAAGAGGTTAACTTAGAATTTTACAAATAAATAAATACTTACGATTTTGTGTAAAATTCCTGTGTAAATATTCTAAATAATTATTGAATTAACAATTAATAGATGCAAGCAACATTTAATTTGAAGGGGACAAAAGTTTTCATTTCAAATTGTTTTTTTAAAACTTCTTTAGTAAATTTCAAGATTTTACTTATTCATGATACAAACCCTCCAACTTTGAATTTTTTACTCCCCTCCAGGCAATATCTCAAAAATTAATTTTGACACCGCCCAGAAGTGTTTTTTTTCTAGTAATAATAATGGAGATTCGGTTTTAATTTGTATGTAACCGAAACTACGTCACTACTTACGTCACATTACCCCAAATCGTCAATACATAAAGAACAACCTTGTATTATATACACTTATTTTGTTTTTGTTTTTGCTAGAATCAATAATGGAAATTCGGTTGCTTTTTGTCTGTAACCGAAACTATGTCACTGCTTACGTCACATTACCCAAAATCGTCAATACATAAAGAAATAAACAAAAATGTAATCTCACTTCTTTTCAGCATCAAGAAGTTAACTAAAAGGTTAATAAGTAAATAAATAACAACGGTTTTGTGTAAAAATTTATGTGTAAAATATACAAAATAATTATTTGATTTTCCGTTTCAAATTGTTTTATTCAATTATTTTTAACTCCTTTAATAAATTTGATGGATTTACTTGATAAAAGGACACTGAATTTTTAACTCCCATCCCCCCCATGCAATATATGTTGCATACACTAAATATCTATATGTTATATACTTCTCCTACTTTTTACTCTGGTCCATTCCTCTGGCCGCTTCTGATCGTCTATCATCTATCTTGGTCTGGTATATCTTCTACAGGTCTGGTCTTTCTTATCTGGGGACTCCGGGTCTGCTTTCTGTTGGGGATCATTCCTTATCAGAAGCCTTGTGTCATTGTTAGCTTTTAGTAATAACTACAAGACTTCGATTTACGATGATGTTACTTTATTCGTAGAACCCCAGACCAGACAATCACGCAGTGAGACTCACATCTTGCTAGCTTCGCTTCTAAGTTCTAACTCTAACTAACTGAGTTGCTTACTCCTTAAACCGGAAGGGACTTCTATTGCCTTCCGATTCTCACGTTCATCCCGCAAGGCAAGGTCAGAGTGAGGTCAAGCATTGTCACTCACTCTCAAGGCCATCAGCTGCACTAATATGATTTCTACACTATTGTCATAATCATTAGGTATCTAATGATTATGTAACAATATCTTTCAAAGATTAATTTTAAAACTTGCATTGAGACATAAGATTTTCCAAGGTTTCAAATAGCAAATGCTTTATACAAGAGATAAAGCTAAATTCATCAAGAGGTACATAAGTATATATTTACACAACACCTTTGCATGAACAGGATGTGACATAAAGGCCAATTTTTAAGCAGAGTTTAACAGGTTTGAATTCAGAGTTTTCCTTCTCTTAGACTGGTTGCCATACAAAAGTTAAAGAGTCCAGTCTACTATTTACTCATACTTAGGGGTGAATAATTGGATTCATACCTTTCCCAAGGGTATTAGCACAATGTGAAATGCAAACAGCCTCATCCAGGATTCAAGGTCACTATGTCCATTTTGTATGATGATAAACATTACACCATGAGCCCCTCGAAATATACGCACAATGAGGTTGCAATTTTTTTTTGCTAGTAATAATACGAAATGCTTCATTTTCAGCCGATGTACTCTCCGGCCTTACTAGTTTTTTTGGTAATTTATGAGGAAGTGCGTCCCGGTCTCCTGCCTCAGAAATTGCTACCCGGTGACTAGTAAAATAACGTCCCCAGCTATGTAGTCTCCAGCTATGAAGATGGATATCTATCTATCTATCTATCTATCTATCTATCTATCTCAATTTGTTCATTTTTTACTTTGTTTATATATATCTATCCACCCATCTCCATTTGTTCATATCTATCTATATTATTTTGTTTGTTTATCTATCTAAACAAGAATTACGACAAATTTCTATAAATGAACAAGAATTACGACAAATTACGATAAATAAATAAGAATTACGACAAAAAGAGAAGCCCCCCCCTCTAATATACATTTAACGCCCGAAGTTGGTTGTTTTCTTTCAAGTAACACCACCGAGACTACATAGCTGGGGACGTTATTTTACTAGTCACCGGGTAGCAATTTCTGAGGCAGGAGACCGGGACGCACTTCTTCATAAATTACCGTTTTTTTTCTTTTTAAAAAGTTATGCCATACAATAGTATCGTAATTTCATAAATTATTCGTACGAGCATCCCCATTGCCATTATTTTGATCAATGTATTTCTTTTTCTTCTCACAGACAATTGCTTCCGACGACCAATTCTCTTTGGAATCGGCGTCAATGCTGAAGAATTTTGGAAAGCAAGAAGGAGTGTGCGTGATCGCAAACTTCCGGTTGGGAACCGGAACTAAAGTGGAAGAAATCCTTGAATTGGCGCGGAAAAATGGTGCCCCTGTCGTTTTGTTTGTCAGTCAGGGCGAACTGGAAGCCTTACTTAAGGGAAAGAAAGTTCCAGAAGACGATAACCTAATTTTCATTACGCCAAAAATAGTGACCGGCATCGCGAAGAAGTACCCCAAAGCTGCCAAAAACATTCTAACAACACAAATTCTGTCTTCAGGTAAGTTACCTTTTGATATACAGTAGGGCAGGTCGATTTTTCACTTTTTTATAATATCAAATTAGTATATTTTCGACAAATGGGTGGGGGGGGACATCCCCCCACCCCACTTGTCGAAAATATACTGGAGGTGGGGTAAAATATCGCATCTATCTATCTATCTATCTCAATTTGTTCATTTTTTACTTTGTTTATATCTATCTATCTATCCACCCATCTATCTATCTGTCTAGTCATCTTCCTATCTATCTATTTCCATTTGTTCATATCTATCTGTTTGTTTATCTATCTATCTATATCGTTTTGTTTATCTATCTATCTATCTATCTATCTATCTATCTATCTATATCGTTTTGTTTATCTATCTATCTATCTATCTATCTATCTATCTATATCGTTTTGTTTATCTATCTATCTATCTATCTATCTATCTATATTTTGTTTATCTATCTATCTATCTATCTATCTATCTATCTATCTATATCGTTTTGTTTATCTATCTATCTATCTATCTATCTATATCGTTTTGTTTATCTATCTATCTATCTATCTATCTATCTATCTATATCGTTTGTTTATCTATCTATCTATCTATCTATATCTATCTATCTATCTATCTATCTATCTATCTATCTATCTATCTATATCGTTGTGTTTATCTATCTATCTATCTATCGTTGTGTTATCTATCTACCTATCTATCTATCTATATCGTTGTGTTTATCTATCTACCTATCTATCTATCTATCGTATCTATCTATCTATCTATCTATCTATCTATCTATCTATCTATCTATCTATCTATCTATCTATCTATCTATCTAGTTTTGTTTATCTATCTATCTATTTATTTGTCGAAAATATCTATCTATCTCAGTCTGTTCAAAACTATCTAAACAAGAAATATGACAAATTTCTATAAATAAACAAGAATTACGACAAATTACGATAATAAGAATTACGACAAAAAAAGAAAAATTAGAATTACGACAAAAAAAGAAAAATAAGAATACGACAAAAAAAAAGTTTAATGTTTTTTTCTTTCGAATGGAAAAATTAAATAAACAAGAATTAAGACAAAAAAGAGCCCCCCCCCCCAAAAAAAATACATTTAACGCCCTAAGTTGGTTGTTTTCTTTCAAATAACATCGCTGTGGCGCCGATAGTTGGGGTTGTTATTTGAGTTGGTTGTTTTCTTTCAAGTAACACCACTGTGGCGGCAATAGTTGGGGTTGTTATTTGAAAGTTCACCGGGCAGCAATTTCGGAGGCAGGGGACCGAGACGCACTTCCTCATAAATTACCTCAAATTACATGAAATATTAAAGGTTGTGTATATATGTATTAAGTACTAATACCAAAAATTAGTTCTTAAACTTGTACCAATAAGAGATTCTGGACAAAAATGCACTGAAAAATCCTCAGTTTTGCAAAATATCAAATTACATGAAACACCTAAAGTTGCGTATTGGTGAATTAAGTAATCAATACTTAATTCAAAAATTAGATCTTGAACTTGTACCGATTTTTGAGGAAATGGCATCAAAGATCGTAGACAAAAATGCACTGAAAAATCCTCAGTTTTGCAAAATATGACCAAAAGATTTGTCAGAAAATTTAACAACTCTGCAAATAATCAGATTTTCATAAAACCCCAACAAATGAGGTTGAGTCAAAAAGTAATGCCATTTTCTTTATTTCATGTTAATTTTTTTTTCTAATATATAAAACTAAGGCCTACATTGAGACCCTAACGAGGCTCAGATCAAGAATCCGACGAATAAGACCTAACTTGCCAATCAACAATGTTCTACTTCTGCATGACAATGCTCGACCACACACAAGTATCAGGACAAGGGAGAAAATCGCCTCATTCGGGTGGACAACTTTACCGCATCCTCCATACTCACCAGATTAAGAGCCTTTAGACCATCATCTCTTCGGCCCCATGAAAGAGGGTTTGGGAGGCAAACATTATTCCAGTGAGGAGGAAGTGCAATCTGTAGTGAAGAAGTGGCCCAAAGAACAGTCAACAGAATTTTGCGGGGCAGAGATACATGCTCTCATTCGAAGGTGGAACATTGCTATGAAAAGCTAGGCACGACTGAGAACGGTGCAGAAATTAAATTTTGACAATAAAACAAAATGGTATATGCATAAATCAGAATCTGTTCTTGAGAATGAAACATAAAATTCTCTGAGACTTTGAGATAAAGACGAATCGCGCTAACCCCAGCCAGAAGATAAAACATAGTATTGATTAATGAAGAAGAAAAAAAGAGGAGAACTTGTCAACTGGTAGATTTTGCAGTTCCAGCAGATCACAGGGTGAAGATGAAATGAAACGAAAAGATAAACAAAAACCTGGACCTTGCTAGAGAATTGAAAAATCTGTGGAATATGAGGGTCAAAGTGATAGCAATTGTAGTTGGTACACTTGTGTTATATGGCCCATATAAACATCGTAGAGATAATCGATTGAAGAGACGGATGGATATATATATATATATATATATATATACTAGCAGCGGCTACCCGGCGAAGCCCGGGTAGTGGAGATAAAAACATGGTTTAATAATCGTTTGCAGATCTATTACTACAGAATACCGAGTTCGGTCCTCGAAGGAGGACCCATAAAAATCACCACGTAAAAACGATCTTTATTTAATTCTACCTGATGGGAGGTCAGGGAATTTTCTTTTCGTCAGATTTGAGGGAATGACATCATATGGCTAACTTGCAAATCGGTCAAAAAATTAAAACATATTACAGGTGACCTAGAAAAAACAGAACCCACATTTCCCATTAAACTAACCCTAAACCCCACCTCTAACCCTAACCCTAAAAACAGAAAACAAATTATTTATTTATTTTCTCATTAAAGTAACCCTAAACCCAACTCCAACTCTAACCCTATCCCTAAACCCCCCAAGTTAAAACTAACAGTTTTATTACAAAATTTATACGTTCTGTTTTTTTCTGGGTCACCCTAAATTTTCCGACCGATTTGCAAGTTTAGCCCATCACATAATGATATAGTAAGAAATTTTAATTCAATAATTAACTATATTTTAAAAATAAAATATAAATGACGCGATTTGCTAAATTTCAAATTAATATTTGAAAAAGAAAAAAAGAATTAAATAAAGTAATCAAATTTATGTAAAACGATAAATAATCTTATTAATTAAAAAATGTAGTCGATCGAATATCAAATTATTATAGTAAAGTATACTATATCATAAATTTGATAAGAATTTGAGTTTTCAGGTATTTCCATAAAATGTATTAGGTAATCTAATGGTATTATGTCTCGCGCACTATTCTACATTAGTATCATGATTTTATTTGTATTTCTAATATTAAAATAAATAAATTAACGCGATTATGAAAAACAAAAAAAAGGTTTTGTTTACAATTGACGAACGACGGGAATTTATAAAAAAAAACGTTGACTTTTCGTTAAATGTTTTCGTTTGATTTGTTATTTAATTCACTTTAAAAATAATTCAATGTATGAAAAGACATACTAATTACATATCCAGAAAGATCTTTTTTCTAATCAAATAAATATTTTAAAGATAGAAACAGAAATATGCGATAAATAAGATTTGATTTTATGTTAAAATTTAAGCATGAAAAAAATAATACTACGAATTCTAGGCTGAAGCAAAAATTTTTTTTTTTTAACTCGCTGTAAGAAATAATTCCATTGATAAAAACTCAATCAAATTACATGTTTAGAGAGATTATTTCATTCTCTTTCGAACCTTATGGATATCTTAAAGAAAATTGAACCGTAAATTGGCGAGAAAAATGAATTTGTTTTTATTTTCTTAAAATTTAAAATGAAAAAAAAAAACATACAGCTCTCTGAAGCCAATTTTTTTTTTAACTCGCTGTAAAAAATAATTCAATTAATAAAAACGCATAAAAATTGCATATTCAGAAAGATTATATTATATTTTTTTGAACAATATAAATATTTTAAAGATTGGACCAAGAATAGGTGATAAATTCCTAGCAGAACGGCTTAGACTGCGAAATTTATTCGCAAAAAATATACATTTCTGCTGTAAATCGCTGTAACAAAAAGTCAGTCAGCGGACAATATTTTATTATCAGCAGGTGCTGGTATATGGACAGTTCTGCAATTGGGTGATTTCGGCTTAATTAATCGATTATATCCCTTAATTAGTAAAAAATCAATAACCAAATTTGACGTGTTTTTTTTAGTTAGATGGATATTAATCTATATGCAAGATTTAAAATCTGAGTGACTTCTCTGTTCTTTGTTATAGATCGACACGTACATACCAAAAACTTAGTCTTATATATTTAGATATAATATATATATATCATATACGCGATGAACTCTCTCCCTCTCTCTCAATCATATACGAGATGAACACACACACACACACACACACACACACACACACACCTCTCTCTCTCTCTCTCTCTCTCACACACACACACACATATATATACGATATGAACATACACTCTCTCTCATATACAAGATGAAATCTCCCCCCTCTCTCTCTTTATCGTATACGAGATAAACTCTCTCTCTCTTTCTCTATCTCGTATATGAGAGAGCGAGAGAGAGAAAGAGAGAGAGAGAGAGAGAGAGAGAGAGAGAGAGAGAGAGAGATTTTTATCTTGTATATGATAGAGAGAGGGGGAGAGAGATTTTATCTTGTATATGATAGAGAGAAGAGTGTGTGTGTGTGTGTTCATCTCGTATATATTTTGTGTGTGTGTGTGTGTGTTTGAGAGAGAGAGAGAGAGAGAGAGAGAGAGAGAGAGAGAGAGAGAGAGAGGGAGAGAGTGTGTGTGTGTGTGTGTTCATCTCGTATATGAGAGAGAGAGAGAGAGTGTGTGTGTGTGTGTGTTTGTGTGTGTTCATCTCGTATATGAGAGAGAGAGAGAGAGAGAGAGAGAGAGAGAGAGAGAGAGAGAGAGAGAGAGAGACAGACAGACAGACAGACAGACAGACAGACAGAGACATTGATAGATTAGAGATGGTAGATCTTTCTTGATTACACTTCTTACTGCTCACTCTGCTGGCTACTTCTTACTGGTTCGCTTACTGCCTCTTCTCTGACGTCATTTTCTTTGGGCAGACTTCCATCTGCTCTTAAGGGTTGGTTTTCTTCTTATGTTCTTCTTACAGGGCTGGACCGAGCTGACCCTTTTTTAACAATTTAATGAGCACACAAGACTTGGTTATACTTGATCAAGCTTTTATTTATTAGCCCATGATTGATTCCACAGCGGGGGGAGACCAACTCGTCAGAGCCGGCAAACAACGTCTGCACTCCTTCAAAGCTGGCTCAAACCAGCGAAACTGAACTAAATATTCTCACGTCTCTGTACTGGAGGTCAACAAATGTCAATCAATGTCAATCTCCAACGATTATGGAAAATTACCCACCTCCGGTTTTAAATCTAACAAACTTTATTTAAAACTAACTTACATGTACGTTCACAATTTATGACCTCTCATAAATTTTGACACTTGGAGCGCCACACCTACCATCAACTCCTCACTTTATCGCATAGATCCCTGTGCTACTCATTTGCTGAGTTGACGAGGGCCAGTATCGAACCAAGAACCTTGTGATTCCTAGTCAAACACTCTACCGACTGAGCTAAACCGGCCCTACACACATACACACGTGGGTGTGTGTGTGTGTGTATATAAGGCTAGACTGTTAGAGAAGTAAGGACGAACTCATAAGTGATGCTCTCCTGTGGACACCTACACATGGACATACTAGTGTTGGCTGACCAGCAAAAACTTACATTGGTCAGCTCTGTTCGGACATTGGGTGCTGTACTGAAGGCTTGCCAGGAGCGATAACCTATAGGTACACGGGTGGTGAGAGATAAGCTTAGAAAATAGACAGGGGAATTGGAATTCAGAGGAAGAATTGAGACCATCCAGACAACAGCATTGTTCAAATCGTTAGAATACTCAGAAGAGTCTTGGAGACCAGATGAGACTTATTGTCACTCAGGCTCCAGTGAACTCCTAGCTTACGCCGGTGTGAGAAACCTAAATAATAATAATAATAATAATAGATGTTTTTGCTTTGTGAGTTGTACAAATCTGTTTCTCTTCCTTTGGTTAATCGGTGAGATCGATTGAGCTGTCAGGGAGACGATTTAAATCCGGGGAGGTATTCATCCACCCTAAATAGAAACAATGTGGGTGGTATTATAAGAATCTAGGTTCAGTCAGGGTAGAGTGGTCAGCAGCAGCAGCAGCAGCAGGAGCAGGCAGGCAGGCAGTTGGGTTCAGATAGAATTTGGTGGATATATAGGACTTTATATATATATGATGGCCGTCAACTCGTGATTCGAGTAAGACCATTTCCTGCTTTTTCCCCTTTTTTTTATCATCATATTTATATGCCAGTTGTATTTGACTCTCCATTCCTGTGTTTTCTCAGATGACTCACCAGGCCAGCCCTGGAGAGACATACTCTTCCACATAAACCACATGTTGGAACTTCTCCACTTTGAATGTTGCTTGGTTGAAAATTACCCTTTCTAATTGACCGTTTCAGTTTTTGGTGTTTGATTCGGTTGGACTCAAATTCTTCCACAGACAGGTAGATAGTGGCTCTCCAGCTAGGTCTATTACAAGCTAGCTTCTCCCAGTCCTCAACAGCAATAGCAGTGTTCTTCAGAGTGTCCTTGAGGCAGTCCTTAAACCTCAATTTGGGTTTGCACCGACGACGTTTGTATATATATATATATATATATATATATATATATATATATATATATGTATGAAATTTGTATAAAAGTGTATAATGAGTATCAAATATATCATGAACAATTTTGATACTCATTATACACTTTTATATAATTTTACATCAAACTCTTTTGAGTTTTATTATGAATTATAAAGCTTCTGATTTTTAAAAATGAAATTTATTTTATTTTTAACACAGACCACGCATTTTTTAAAATTCCAGCATTGAATAATAGCGTTTTGTTTGTACCCTGTCTTCTAACGGTTGTTTCATCCCGTTTTTCTCTCATATGTTGCTCTTGATGATGACCGATCTATTGAAGCGGTCGAAACAGATTTCCGTCAGCAATTATAAACATCATTTGTTTTTTTCATAATATATATATATATATATATATATAAAAGACATATTTTTTAAACTCAGTTTTTCTATTTAATCCATAGATGGGACCCTAACAGGCACTACCACTCCGGGTCAGAGTGGACCTGGGATAATGTCAATGAAGGGATACTCCATATGCCCCAGAGCTGCAGAATTAGAAATTCACCATAAGATAGAGTTTAACACATACTCAGGACACCAAGACCCTCAGCCACCGCCTCCTAGCACATATATGATAAAAGGGTTGGGACATGTCATAAGGGTAATTGGGTTTGGGCAATCCTATAGGTGATAGGGCTTGATGTGACCAGCCCATTAATCGGAGGGAGCCTCTCAGACTGCCCGTCTAGCCTAAGTAAGGGCCAAAGTGGAGTGTTGCATGTTATGGACTGCTCAGCCACCAGGATTCCACCCTTAAGCATCAGGGATCGCCAACCACGGACAACAGGTGTTCCCATTGGCCGGGGGATTTTATCCCTATACAGAGGTGTTGTCGGCGCATACTATTAACAGACTGGGATAGATAGATAGAATGATAGATCGATAGAGAGATAGATATTAACAGATTGAGATAGATTGATAGATAGATAGAATG
>CM042178.1:18983449-19003449 GCA_023376005.1 Doryteuthis pealeii
ATCTGCATTCTTATTAAACTTTCTAATTTAATACGATATTTTATTACATTAAAACTTAAATACTTGCACCCGGAGGGTGCATATATTTGCTAGTAAAACTCATTGAGGGATTTCAAAGGAGAGCTACTAAAGTAATGAATGATTTAAAAAACCTTTCGTAGGAAGAAAGACTTAGGAACATTGACTTACCAAGTTTGGTTTATCAACGAACAAGAGGGGATATGATTAAAGTCTATAAATATACCCATGGAGTTTATTCAATGAACTTTGATCTACTAAACATTGCTCAAAATATCAATACCAGGGGTCATAGATTAAAACGCCTAAAAAGATTTTGCAAAGCAAATGCAAGACAAAATTATTTTAGTAACAGAGTGGTGAATACATGGAATAAACTACCATTATCAATAGTGAATGCCCCATCACTAAACTACTTTAAGGCTATGTTAGATAATCTGTGGAAAGTGTATAAATATTGTGAGGAATTAAGATGAATGTTTATAAGGAACAGCTGACAGGTCTCAGACCTAATATACTAGCAGAAAAAAAATTATTATCTTAGTTTTTCACACCAGCATCAGCTGATGGTATTTCCCTGGAGTCTCCTCAGGTCTCCAGGATTCTTCCGAGTATTCTGGCAGATTGCAACAGTGCAGTAGTCTGGATGGTCTCAATTCTTCCTTAGATTTCCAGATTTTCCAGTCTTTTTTCCAAGCTTTATGGGACCATTCCAAGTGCACCAACTACATTTGGTATAACTTTCACTTTCATATTCCATAGCTTTTTCAGTTCTCTGGCAAGGTCAAGATATTTGTCCATCTTTTCGTTTTCCTTCAGTTTCCCCCTGTGATCTGCTAGAACTTGCAAAATCCACCAGTTGACAAGTTCTTTCTTTTTTGTTAATTAATACTAGGTCTGGTCTTCTTGCTGGGATAAGGTGGTCCGTTTTTATCTCAAAGTCCCAGAGAATTTTATGTGTTTCGTTCTCAAGAACAATTCTGGTTTATGCATATACCATTTTGTTGAATGGTCCAAGTTTAATTTTTTGCATAATTCCCAATGGATCACATTCCAAACCTAGTCATGCCTAGTTTTGTATTCTCGTTGTGCTAGTTTGCTACATTCGCTTAGTACATGGTTTACAGTCTCATCTCTGTCACCGCATAGTCTACATTTATTATTTTTTATCAATTTTCGCTTTGATATAGTTTATTATTATTTATCTATCACTCTACCTTATTTTCTCCTTCCCATCTCTCCTCTCCTTCTCTCTCTCTCTCTCTCTCTCTCTCTCTCTCTTTCTCTATCTATCTATCTATCTGTCTATCTAATTTTGTGATCAATGTCTTAATCTATCTCTCTTTTTTCTTATTGGCCCCTAGGCATTTTTGATGTCCACAACCAAGGTCTGAGACTCTTCTCCTGTGGTGACATTAAGATGCTCCGGGGTTACCAAAATCTCGAGGCCTTTCAATTTGCCCTCGAAGAAGTCAACAAAAAGAAGGGCCAATTCAAGGACATCCTGCCGGGAGTAACCCTCGGTGGGGTCGGTCTGGACAGCTGCAGTAGCGATGTCCGTTCCGGAAACCTCGTATCGAACATCAACAACGGACTGGTCAAGTTAGATAAACGTGGAATCACTGTCAACCCAGATGAGATCTATGCCTATATTGGCGGCTCGACAAGCGACAGCTCCATCTACCTGTCCAGGATCCTTCGTACCCTTCAACTACCCCAGATCAGCTACGCGGCTACCAGCACCCAGTTGAATGACAGGGACCGGTATCCTTATTTTTTGCGGACAGTTCCAGCTGACGATAAGCTGGTCGGAGCGATGACCAATTTTCTTGACCAAAACGATATTCGTTATGTCCAGGTTGTACACACTGGAGATAACTATGGAATAAGGGGTTCGGAAGTTTTTAATAAAATTGCAGAAACGCAACGCATATGTGTGGCCCAGACAATCCAGTTAGCCAATCAAGGTATTTCTCTGGCAGACAGTGCCAATAATGTCGTTTCGTTGCTTCTAGAAAAACCGTTAGCAAATACGATAGTAATTTTTGCACAGCCCTTGTATATAAACGAATTGCTCAAAGCGATCAGCCGGGAACCTCTGGCCATACAAAGAAAATATAAATTCGTCGGGGCTTCTCTGTGGGGCAAAACCTGGGAGGCTGTCCGGCATGTTGAACACATTGCCGAAAACTCAGTCAGCATGGCTATCCAAAACACGGACATCTACGAGTTTAACGAGTATCTCAAAGCTAAGACGGTAGCCAACCACGGCCACAATCCGTGGTTCGGCGAATACTACGAAAGGTTATTCGACTGCTACCTGACCGAACGAAAAGGAGACCTGTACCGGCCGTGCAGGAGCAGCACCCAGAGTGTTGTATCAGCTAGGGAGTATGTGCAAGACGACAGCGTGCTGAATGTCATTAACAGTGTCTTTGCCACGGCCCTGGCCTTGGACCAGACATTGAAACAGGTGTGCGGCGCAAACTACACCGGCGTTTGTGGGGCGTTCAAAGGTGAGGAGACGAAAGGGAGAATGCTGCTTGACAATATGAAAAAAGTTAAATTTATGGATCTTTCCTCAAAGGCTTTCAAATTTACCGACAGAGGGGACAGCAACAAAGGCTATTTATTTTATCAACTACAAAAGGCACAACCGGCTGGATATCGTTACCAAGAAGTAAGTTCTTAGACGTTTTATCTATTTATCTATCTATTTGTCTATCTATTTTAGTCTGTTTACATCTATCTCAGTTTGTTCGCATCTCTCTCTCTCTCTCTCTCTCTCTCTCTCTCTCTATATATATATATATATATATATATATATATATATATATATATATATATACGTTTTTTCGCATATATCTATTTATCCATCTATGTCTACTTGTCTGCATCTATCTATCTATCTATCTATCTATCTCAGTTCATATCTATCTATCTATCTATCTATCTATCTATCTATCTCAGTCTGTTTATATCTATCTATCTATCTATCTATCTATCTATCTATCTATCTATCTATCTCAGTCTGATTATATCTATCTATCTATCTATCTATCTATCTGTCTATCACAGTCTGTTTCTATCTATCTATCTATCTATCTATCTATCTATCTATCTATCTGTCTGTTTATATCTATCTATCTATCTATCTATCTATCTATCAGTCTGTTTATATCTATCTATCTATCTATCTATCTATCTATCAGTCTGTTTATATCTATCTATCTATCTATCTATCTATCTATCTATCTATCTCTGTTTATATCTATCTATCTATCTATCTATTTCAGTCTGTTATATCTATCTATCTATCTATCTATCTATTAGTCTGTTTATATCTATCTATCTATCTATCTATCTATCTATTTCAGTCTGTTTATATCTATCTATCTATCTATCTATCTATCTATCTATTTCAGTCTGTTCTATCTATCTATCTATCTATCTATCTATCTATCTATCTATCTATTCAGTCTGTTCATATCCATCTATCTATCTATCTATCTATTCATCTATCTGTCTTAGCCTGTTCATATCTATATATCTATCTATCCATCTATCTGTATTAGCCTGTTCATATCTATCTATCTATCTATCTATCTATCTATCTATCTCAGTCTGTTCTATCTATCTATCTATCTATCTATCTATCTATCTATCTATCTCAGCCTGTTTATATCCAATCTATCTATATCTATCTATCTCTATCATCTATCCTATCTATCTCAATCTGTTCATATCGATCAATCAATCTATCTATCTATCTATCTATCTATCTATCTATCTATCTATCTATCTATCTATCTATCTATCTATCTATCTATGTTTGCGTGCATCTATCTATCTATCTATCTATCTATCTATCTATCTATCTATCTATCTCAGTCTGTTTCTATCTATCTATCTATCTATCTATCTATCTATTATCTCAATCTGTTCATATCAATCAATCAATCAATCTATTTCAATCTGTTCACATCTATCTATCTATCTATCTATCTATCTATCTATGTTTGCGTGCATCTATCTATCTATCTATCTATCTCAGTCTGTTTATATTCATCCATCTATCTATTTCAGTCTGTTTATATCTATCTATCTATCAATCTATCTATCTATCTCAATCTGTTCATATCTATCTATCTATCTCAATCTGTTCATATCTATCTATCTATCTATCTATCTATCTATCTTAGTTTGTTCATACCTATATAACTCAGTCTGACTACTGAATGCTTAGAATAAAATAACCCAATAAAGGTTCACATGTCGTAAAATCCAACCAGCTAAACCAAACCCTATTGGAGGTTTAATAGTTATCGTCGTATAAAATAGAAATGAGTTCAAATCCTGGACGCGTCAGTTTGCATTTCACATAGCGCTAATACCCTTGGCAAAGGAGCGAATCCAACTATTCTCCCTCTAGCTATGGGTAATAAGTAGGGCAGACTGGGCTCTTTAATCTGGGTATGACAACCTGTCTAGGAGAAGGAAAACACACTCTAAATTCAAACCAAAGGGGCTCTCTTCCCGTTAGTCGAACATTCTTTGAGAATTCCTCCCCCTTCCTTACTCATAAATAATACAAAGAATAAAAGAAGTAAAGCGAGGGAGTCTATCCCCTTTTCACAAGCGCTAGACCAAGGAGTTTGTTTTGGTGTCAGAGATGGAGCGCTACACCTACCATCAGCTCCTCCCTTTACCGCACAGATCCCTGTGCTACTCATATGCTGAGTTGGCGAGGGCCAGTATCGAACAATTGAAACAATTGAAACGGTAACCCATCGGCATTGGATGATTCTAATTATTGATTAGAATTAAGTTAATAACAATACAGTAGGTACCACCAATTTTCCCTGCGAAAATTACCCCTCCCCTATATTTAACACAATGAAATTTGCATAAAGGTTAATATTATCTTGAACATTTTTTGTCCATTAGAAAGATGAAACATTAAAAAAAAAAAAAACTCCTGATGATTTAAAAAAAAAAATCAGTTTATGGAAATAATGAAAATTATTAACGAAAAACAATGTTTACATTTTTGCACCATAAAATCAATTGAAATTTAACGTAGCCAAAAACAAGTTCTGACTACAGGCTTTTTAAAAAAATGAATGAAAAACGAATGGTCCAATTTTCACGAAAATTTCCCTAATTACTTACCTTTTGATGTAAATATGTCTGAAGTAGTTTTTTCCTAAAATATATTAGTGGAATATTTTATTTTATTTTATGAAATATGAAAGAATGAACGATTTTTACTTTTTTCTATAAAGATAAGAGTCTGAATAATTATATCAGAATATTTCTATAAGTTTCAATGCCAGAGATTTTTAGTAAAAGAACCATAAATACTGAATTCTGCTAAAAAATATCAATAAAGAAACTGACTCTGTTGTAAAAAAGGACTGTTTTACTTATTTTTCAAGATAACGGTGAGTAATTCTTCCCCAATCGGATAATTTGATCTTTGAATTAACTGTTTTTCTTTGTAACAACTCTTTATGTTCGTTATTTCTTTATTGCGAGATTAAAAAAAAAGAGTTAAAAATATTTATATTTCTTCCTTCAATATGGCCTAAACTGATCACGTGACCTATTTTGGTGGTACCTACAATACAGAAATGAGAACTGAGGAATAAATTAAGGAATAGAATAAGTCGCACGCGTTAATTGGAAAAATATAAACATGGCGTTCAAATGTTATTACAGGAAAAGAAGTTTATCTCAGTTTAACTAATGAATTACATTGACTTATTTAAGTAGAAGGTAGGATCCTGATGTGATCATTGAGATTGAAACCATGGTAAACCCATAACTCTTTTCCACTATTACTAATATATATATATATATATATATATATATATATATATATGTGTGTGTGTGTGTGTGTGTGTGTGTGTAGTATAATAAAAAAAATTGAAAAAGCACAGGTTTAAATGAGTTAAGTGGTTAGTTTATTGGCCGAGGCTGCAGTGTTTCGATCTATTAATTAGATCATCTTCAGGGCTTTTGTTGGTATGTGAAAGGTGATAAAAAAATTTTTTTATCTCAGAATAAGGAGAAAGGCGAGTAATAGTCCTTGTTTATCGGTCTGTTTAAAATTTGAAATTAAAAAAAAAAAAAAATAAAAAAATGCACAATGCTTTTTTCGATACAAACACTTACACATTCTAATACTCATACCGCAAAAAAGAATATTTGACGTCATATTTTAAACCGTTCATTTTTTCAACGTTCTTTTTTCTCAGACTTCAAATTTTAAACAGACCGATAAACAAGGACTATTACTCACCTTTCTCCTTATTCTGAGATGAAAAAATAAATTTGTATCACCTTCCACATACCAACAAAAGCCTTGAAGATGATCTAATTAATATATCGAAACACTGCAGCGTCGGCCATGACCGGACTAAAATATTTTTTAAGAACACCTGGGAGGGAGTGGGTAAGACATGAACCTAGATGGGTTGAAATGCCGTTAAAATCAATCAGTCCACTCTAATCATTTTTTTCCTTCTATTTCAGATTGCGACAGCTAATAACTATGGCATCTTAAATCCAACGGCAGCAATTACTAGCTGGAGTGCCGATTGCAACCGCCAGGGAGCGTGTTCCGAGTGTGCTGCTCTCCGAAACCCTTACCAGCGTTTCATGGTCTGGCCTCCAGTCGATGTGTCCGAATTCAAGCCGACCATCATCGGCATTTTCAATGTCCACTCTAAAGGCCCGAACATCTTCCAGGGCGGAAAGCTGGACATTCAAGGGGACCTGATCAGCATGTTGGCCTTTTACTACATCATCGACTTGGTCAGCAAGAAGATGCCGATCGTCGGCATAGCGCTCGACACTTGCGGCCACTCGCTTCAAGTCGACCAAGACGTGTACAGCATTTTAAGTTCGGGTTCCTTGTGCCATTCCAACCAATTCTCGAATCGAGTGACGGCGCGAGCCGGAAACGTGTACACGTTTTTAACGATGCATGACGAAAACACCATCGCCGCCAACCGGGTTCTCAAATCGCAAAAAATAGCGTATCTCAGTCCCGATGCCACGAGTTCGCGCCTGGCAACCGATGCTAACTTTGAATATCTCTACCGGACTAGCGGTTCCCAAGCGAAGAGAATTGAAACGTTTGTGAAACTTTTAAAAGCCAAGGACATTCAAAACACCATAGTGTTCTTCTCACCAGACACTGACCATTCGGCGCAACTGAACCTGTTTTTGCACAGCATGAAGCGTGACGACCTGTGTGTCATGCAAGCAGTGTCTGTAAAAGACACCGTGGCCATGTCGAATGCCATGAGGTCGATGACCATAAGAAAAGGCCTTAAGGTGGTTGTATTGCTGACTGATCGGTCTGGTGCGGATACAGTACTGGACGCTATGAAGGGGTCCGCTCCCTCGTCTAAGACCCAGGATTATATCATTCTCGGAGCTGAAAACTGGATGACAGGAATGACGGATAGGCTTGCCTCCCTGGCAACAGTGGTTGTTACAGCGACACCTAAATTGGCGATTGTCCCTGGGTTTTTCGATTTTGTAAAGAGGCTGCGAGATAATAACCGGATGAACATGCCCCTGGGGTGGTTTGATGAGTTTTACCAAAGGATCCATAAGTGCCGTCTGCCCCATTACTCCCTCCCTGCAAATTACAAGGTGAGTATCACTGAAATAAATCTCCCCCCTTATACAATTGTGATTAGAGATTGTGGACTAGACTCAGTCCTCAAATAAAAAAAGGTTAAAATCGAGCACCTTGGATCATGCAAGTCAAACTGAATAGCCTCTTAGGGTCACATGGATTACATATGTATGTCATGAGGGCACATGGGTTACATATGTATGTCATGAGGACCGCATGGATTACATAGATATGTCATGAGGGCCACATGGATTACATATGTATGTCATGAGGGCCACATGGGTTACATATGTATGTCATGAGGACCGCATGGATTACATAGATATGTCATGAGGGCCACATGGGTTACATATGTATGTCATGAGGGCCACATGGATTACATATGTATGTCATGGGGACCACATGGATTGCATATGTATGTCATGAGGGCCACATGGATTATATATGTCTGTCATAAGGACCGTATGGATTACATAGATATGTCATGAGGACCGTATGGATTACATAGATATGTCATGAGGGCTGCATGGATTACATATGTATATCATGGGGACCACATGGATTACATATGTATGTGATGAGGGCTGCATGGATTACATATGTATGTCATGAGGGCTGCGCATGACAACTAAGTTTTTAAATCATTCTTCTACATTTACAGAACCAAGTGATCACTGCTACCATTAATGTCTTTATTATCAACTAAAATCCATTGAATATACATTTTAAAAAAAATTTGTTAAAAAGAAAAGGAAAAAAGAATATTACTGACCGAGTTGAAATAATACGTACAAGTGTCACTTTCACTTTCATTTATAACCGTGTGCTGATTGAAAGCAGGAGAATGCAAGTGGAAAGACTCACTCCTTTTCACCGAGTGAGCCTTTTTCTTCTGCAACTCAAAGAAAGGAGTGAGGGACAATGCCTTGATAACAGACTGTTTCTTAATCGCACATTGTCCTGATAAAAATAAACGCCCAATAATTTTTGAAAAACAAACAAACTGGGGTACTGTAAAAGTGCCGTACTTACTGGGGGACGCCTGGGAGTTTATTTGACATGGAATTACCCTTATATAGATACTAGAAGTGGCTACCCGTCGTCGCTTGGGTAGTGGCGGGATTTTTAAAAAGTTAATCTCATAGGTCCATCATTACATAATAAGATATAAATGATGAAATTTATTCAACCAACCGCCCTGTCGACTGGGGCGTTAGAATGCACCAACTGCACCTCTGCAGAGGGGTAAGACTCCCCCAATGGGGCCACCTGTTAGCCGTGGGTGGCGACCCGTGATGCTTAAGGATAGAGCCCAGGTGGATGAGCAGTTCATGACATGCAATACTCCACTTTGGCCCTATCTTGGGCTAGACGGGCGGTCGGAGAGGCCCCCTCCGATCAATCGGCTGGTCACGTCAAGCCCTAGCACCTATATGATTTTCCCAACCCTATTGCCCTTATGGCAAGCCCCAACCCCTTTTTATCATATGGGTGCTAGAAGGCGGTGGCTGCGGGTCTACATGTCCTGGGAATGACATTAAACTCTATCTGATGGTGAGGTTCCAGTTCTGGAGGTTTGGGGAATGTGTTGCACCCCTTCATCACCATTGCTCCCTGGTCCACTCTGACTCGGAGTGGTAGTACCTGTTAGGGTCCCATCTATGGGTTAAATAGAAAAATGTATTTATAAAAAAATTGTATTATCCATTAAGAATTGATTTATTTCAAAACTGTATCGGCATTAAATGACCCACTGAGGTTGATATGCCGTAAAACAAAACAAACCAAACAAACCAAATAATTCAATCAATCAATATTATATTTCAAAGCGGAAAAAAAACATACAAAAAAAGAATAAAAACAAAAACAAAATAACATGCAAGTGACTTCCCCTTCGATTTCTTTTCAAGTTTGAATTTTTAAATATCTTCCCAAATCAAAAACCAAGCCCTGGTGATATTTAACGTGTATATATATTTACTTTATCGTTAATTGTTTTATTTTCGAAGTTTCCTCCGGACATACACATACACACAACTGTCCTTTACATATGTACTAGCAGAGGAGAAAAAACAAACATGGTTTAATAATCGTTTGCAGATCTATTACTATTGAATAGCGAGTTCGATCCTCGCAAGATGACCCATAAAAATCACCATGTAAAAAAGATCTTATTTTAATCCGGCTTGGTGGGAGGTCAGGGAATTTTTTTCGTCAGTGTAGAGGGAATGACATCACATAATTATATAGTAAGAAATGTTAATTCAATGATTAACTATATTTTTTGAATAATATATAAATGACACGATTTGCTAAATTTCAAATTGATATTTCAAAGCTAATAAATAAATAAATAGATAGATAAATAAAGTAATCAAATTAATGTAAAACGATAAATAATCTTTAAAAAATAACATTATTAATTCAAAGCGTAGCCATGCTGGTTCGCAGAAAAAAAAGTTTGTTTGATTCCATGTGTCTGAATATTTTATCTTTTATTATAGATTCTAACAATTTGCAAATGATACTTGTCAAACTAACTGGTCTATAATTGCATGGATTACTTTTATTTCCCTTTTAAAATAAACTGTTACATTAGCTTCCCTCCAAGATTGAGGTACATACTCTTCCAAAATGCATTTAGTAAAAACTATACTCAATGATAAGGATATTTCTTGTAAATTCCTTTAAAATTAAAGGGTGATGTTCGTCTGTCCATGGATTTGTTTGGATTTAATTTCGATATTTTTTTGTGAACTTCTTGTTATTATTACAGATATTTTTTTGTGAACTTCTTCTTTAGTTATTATTACAGATATTTTTTGTGAACTTCTTCTTTAGTTATTATTACAGATATTTTTTGTGAACTTCTTCTTTAGTTATTATTACAGATATTTTTTTGTGAACTTCTTCTTTAGTTATTATTACAGATTTTTTTTGTGAACTTCTTTCTTTAGTTATTATTACAGATATTTTTTTGTGAACTTCTTCTTTAGTTATTATTACAGATATTTTTTGTGAACTTCTTCTTTAGTTATTCTTCTTCTTTAGTTATTATTACAGATATTTTTTGTGAACTTCTTCTTTAGTTATTATTACAGATATTTTTTGTGAACTTCTTCTTTAGTTATTATTACAGATATTTTTTTGTGAACTTCTTCTTTAGTTTATTATTACAGATATTTTTTTGTGAAACTTCTTCTTTAGTTATTATTACAGATATTTTTGTGAACTTCTTCTTTAGTTATTATTACAGATATTTTTTGTGAACTTCTTCTTTAGTTATTATTACAGATATTTTTTGTGAACTTCTCTTTAGTTATTAATTACAGATATTTTTTGTGAACTTCTTCTTTAGTTATTATTACAGATATTTTTTTGTGAACTTCTTCTTTTAGTTATTATTACAGATATTTTTTGTGAACTTCTTCTTTAGTTATTATACAGATATTTTTTGTGAACTTCTTCTTTAGTTATTATTACAGATATTTTTTGTGAACTTCTTCTTTAGTTATTATTACAGATATTTTTTTGTGAACTTCTTCTTTAGTTATTATTACAGATATTTTTTTGTGAACTTCTTCTTTAGTTATTATTACAGATATTTTTTGTGAACTTCTTCTTTAGTTATTATTACAGATATTTTTTTGTGAACTTCTTCTTTAGTTATTATTACAGATATTTTTTTGTGAACTTCTTTAGTTATTATTACTAGCAGATATATGCACCCTCCGGGTGCAAGTATTTAAGTTTAATGTAATAAAATATTATATTAAATTAGAAAGGCTAATGAAACTAAATGGGAAATGCAGATAAAAAGATTTGAAACAGAGGGAGTATAATAAAAAATGGAACAACTGAAACTTACTCTTCCATCACTCTCGTCTTTCATTGTTATTTTTTCTAATTTAAGTATTTAGTTAAAAGAGGAAGTAAATAATAAAATGACAGTTCTTGTTTCTTGTTAATTTAAGATTCATTGAAGAGATTTTTTATTATATCCATTAAAATAAAACCAAACAGTTAGAAATCAATAATACTAAGCACATATTTAATAAAATCACATTTTTAATATCAATATGCAAATTAGCCTTCCCGTTCCCACAGTAAGCCGCTATTTTGTTGTATATATAAATATAATTGCATGTTGTTAGAATGTAGATATGGTTAACAGTATTAATAATGTAAAACAATTTTATTAATAATTGAGGTTAAAATAAAAATAAAATCATTGAGAATGTGATGTCAATAACTTAAGGGAATTGTGACTTGAGTAGTGATGTAGTTTCGGTTACAGACAGAAAAGCACACAATCTCCATTATAATAAGATATTACTCAGTTCCTCAATATATGATCTTTCAGCAAAGTATGGTATATTTTCAAGATTTTCTGTAGTAAATACACTAGAAAAGTACTCGTTCAATATATTTGCCTTTTTTTCATCAGATGTAGCTGTGTTTCCATCTGGTCCTAATAAATCTGTGATTTCAAATTTAGTGTTTATTTTATCATTAGCGTATTTAAAAAAAAAGCTTTTGGATTATTTTTAGCTTCTTTGGCAATTTTCTTTTCAAAATCTATTTTTGCTTTCTTGCATTCCCATTTCAGCTGATTCCTTAATTTTGCATAATTTTGATAATCCTTTCCCTATATTGTCCTAAGATAATTCTGATATGCTTTCCTTTTTTTCATTCATTTTCTTAAATGTCGTTTCATTCATCCATGGTGACTTTTTCTCCCTCCCAATTGTACATTTTCTTTTTGGAATTATTTTTCAACACAGTTTAGCAAATCTTCCGAATCCTTCCAAGATTCCTTTGCATCAAGATTTATTAACTTGTTTTCAATTTCTTGATCCCTCAATATCTTTCTCATATCATCAAATTTACATTTTTGATAATTGTATTTAATTTCTGTTGCATTATGGTCTTTTGTGTAACAAATGTAATTGAATTCTATAACATGGTGGTAACGTTTACCCAAAGGTGATTGGTGTACTGAATCAGTTATATTTTCTTCATTTGTAATTTTTAAATGTATTCGATAATATAAATCAAATCTTCATTACTTTTGTTCAAAAACCGAGCCCTGGTGATATTTAATGTGTATATATATATATTTACTTTGTCGTTAATTTTTTAATTTTCGATGTTTCCCCCGAACATACAGATTCACACAACTGTTCTTTATATATGTATAGATAGATAGATAATAATTCGAGGACTCGAAGAATACACTATACAGAAAGACTAATTAAAACAGCCATTAACAGCATCTTCAAGCACCAAGTTTTAACGAAAGTTTTCCGTCAAAATTCTCAACTTAAAATCTAACGTAATATCTTTCAAGTGCATCCAAAAATGGTTAGAAGGTTGAAATTACAATTATAAATGCAATAATTAATATGTGAAAAATTATATTTTATTATCAAACCCTTTTTTTAAAATTATTGGTATGACAATTACCTTTTTAAACCTGTAGAGTTAAAATAAAAATAAAAACTCACACCTACAAGGAGGGAAAATAACTTATCTATTTTATTTATCTATTTTCTTTTTATTATTTTTTGTTTATTTAACAAAATTAGATAACAAGGGAAATGAAAATGAATAAATCTAAACTTGAGAAACTCCAAATAACCTTGCTTAGATTGATAATCTTATTATAATGGATATTGTGTGTTTTTCTGTCTGTAACCGAAACTATATTACTACTCAAGTCACAATTCCCTTAGTTATTGACATCACATTCTCAATGATTTTATTTTAATTTAAACCTCAATTATTAATAAAATTGTTTTACATTATTAATACTGTTAACCATATCTACATAATAATAACATGCAATTGTATTTATATATACAACAAAATAGCGGTTCACAGTGAGAACGGGAAGGCTAATTTGCATATTGATATTAAAAATTTGATTTTAATAAATATGTGCTTAGTATTATTGATTTCTAACTGTTTGGTTTTATTTTAATGAATATAAGCAAAAGTCTCTTCAATGAATCTTAAATGAAATCCATTAACAAGAAAAAATAACTGTCATTTTATTCTTTACTTCCTCTTTTAACTAAATACTTAAATTAGAAAAAATAACAATGAAAGACGAGAGTGATGGAAGAGTAAGTTTCAGTTGTTCCATTTTTTATTATACTCCCTCTGTTTCAAATCTTTTATTACACTACCTCTGTTTCAAATCTTTTTATCTGTATTCTTATTTAGTTTCATTAGCCTTTCTAATTTGATATAATATTTTATTACATTAAAACTTAAATACTTGCACCCGGAGGGTGCATATATTTGCTAGTATAAATAATTGCGGCACAAATAGATCCAACGAAAGTGTACCAGAAATGGAAATTTCTGATGTAAGTAAACGTAAGAAAAACAAATGTTGTAATATATTGTTGTGAGGTTTTAAGGGGTCAAATAAGAACAAAACGACGGGTAACAAATGTAGGAAAACGTATTAACAAAAAGTAGACAAATACAATACAGAGAAGTGAGAATTACGTCCGATAAATAGAATTGTGAGCTGACTCGCATTGGCTTACTCTCAAGCCACAATTGTCCCTGTTACTTATAGTAACCCGTCGGCGCATTCCATTAGTCTTATAGGGCGTATCACCTATAACAGATGTGATGAGGACATGTTTTGTTTTTAATAAATAAATGAATGAATAATAGACAAATAAATATTAAATAAATAATAAATGAATAAATAGATAAATATCAAATGAATAAATAATGAATAAATAAATGTTAAATAATACATAATAAATAATAAACAAATAATAAATAAGATAAATAAAAAAATTAATAATTAATGTAAAATGAGGTTTATATTTCTCATTATACAGAAGCATGGGGATCTTTATTTTTTTTACTTGACACTTATTTAATATTGCAAAAAGATTTTTTTATATATAAATCATAAATTTGGTTTTGTGGAAAGTTCCACAATGGAACAGCTCATTTGTATCTATCGATCGGTCTGTTCATATCTATCTATCTATCGATCTATCTATCTGTCTGTCTGTCTGTCTGTTCATATCTATCTATCCATCTATCTATCTATTGGTCCTTCCTAGGGTTTCTAAATTCCTGCAAAATTTACCAGTTAACAAGTTCTCTTTTCTAGTTAATCAATACTAGGTTTGGTCTTCCGGCTGGGATAAGGGAACCGTCTCTATCTCAAAGTCCCAGAGAATCTTATGCATATCTCAAGAACGGATTCTAATTTGTACATACACCATTTTGTTGTATGGTTAAAATTTAGTTTTTTCATAATTCCCAGTGGATCACCTTTCCAACAAAGTCGTGTCTAGCCTTGTATTCTCGTTGTGCTAGTTTGCTACATTCTCTTAATTGATTTCTTCTTATGGCATTGTTTTGAGCAGCAATTATTAGTGATTCAGTTTCTCTCTTGAGGTTTCCTCTTCTTGACCATGTCCAGGTCTTTTCATGTGCAACCTCCCCAATTTGTCGTTTGAAATATCCATATAATCGTTTTTCTTCCCATTTTTGTTTTCTTGTTTTTGTTGTTTTTTTGCTTGTCCATATGTTGCAGCTGCTGTTATTGGCTGCCATAAGTAATATTTGTTCTTTGATAGTATTATTATTATTATTATTATTATTATTATTATTATTATTATTATTATTATTAATCATCATTATCATTATTATTATCTATCATTATTATTATCATTATTATTATTAATCATCATCATCATCATTATTAATTATTATTATTATTATTATTAATCATCATTATCATTATTATTATCATTATTAATCATCATTATCATCATTATTAATTATTATTATTATTATTATTCATTATCATCATTATTAATTATTATTATTATTATTATTATTATTATTAATTATTATTATTATTATTATTAATAATAATAATACTTATTATTATTATCATTAATCATCATCATCATCATCATCATCATTATTATTAATCATGATTGTTATTATTCTGGTTGTTATTAATTATTATTATTATCAATATTAATCATCATCATCATTATCATCATCATCATTATTATTAATCTCCTTTTATCATTATTATTATAATTATTATTAATTATTATTATTATTATTATTATTATTATGATAATAATAATAATAATTATTATTATTAATCATCATCATCATCATTATTATTATTAATCATTATTGTTGTTATTAATTATTATTATCATCATTATTAATCATTATCATTATTATTAATTATTATTATTATTATTATTATTAATAATAATAATTATTATTATTAATAATAATAATTATTATTAATAATAATCATTATTATTATTATTAATATTATCATTAATCATCATCATCATCATCATCATTATTATTAATCATTATTGTTGTTATTAATTATTATTATCATTATTAATATTATCATTCATCATCATCATCATCATCATTATTATTATTAATCATTATTGTTATTATTATCAATATTAATATTATTATTATTAATCATCATCATCATTATCATTATTATTAATCTCCTTTTATTATTATTATTATTATTATTATTATTATTATTATTATTATTATTATTATTATTCTAAACAGATTTGTACGCAGTCGGAAACAATATCTGAGGATATGTTAAACCTGACGAGTCCAGTCATCTTGAAGACCATATTAGGAACAATGGCCCTAGCGGAAGCAATTGATGCCATGAAAACCCGATGCGCATTGTCGCAGAACGCCGAGTGCCAAATTGAAAGACCAGAGGGACGCGAAACGTTCAGGAAGATTCTCAACGATATCACTTTCGATATCGGCAAGGAATTGTCCACAGCTCCAAAACTTGGTTCCTTCCGATTCACAGACCGAATTTGGGAACCGGACTACGTCCTGCAAGAATTGCGAAGAGTCGACGGAAGCTACAAGTTTCAAAATGTGAGTATTACTCAGACGATAAAGATGAGTGCATGTATTTAGATTGCATCATTTCGTCTGTTATAGACGATGGTGTAGTGTCCATTTCTTTTTTTTAAAACTGAATCTGCGCGAGTGACTGGAATGGGCCAACTTTTTGAATGGCAATCTCTGTTACAGTGACTGCAAACGAATAGTGATACTTGCTGGAGTTGCTGTTGTCTCTCCTTCTTTCTGACTCTCTTTTCTGTGGCGTTTTGAACTGCATATGCGCGAGTGGCTGAACAGACCAATTTTTGAAGGACAATCTCTGTTACAGTGACTGCAAACGAATAGTGATACTTGCTGGAGTTGCTGTTGTCTCTCCTCTTTCTGACTCTCTTTTTCTGTGGCGTTTTTAACTGCATACGCGCGAGTGGCTGAACAGACCAATTTTTGAAGGACAATCTCTGTTACAGTGACTGCAAACGAATAGTGATGCTTGCTGGAGTTGCTGTTGTCTCTCCTTCCTTCTTCTCTGTGGCGTTTTTAACTGCATACGCGCGAGTGGCTGAACAGACCAATTTTTGAAGGCAATCTCTGTTACAGTGACTGCAAACGAATAGTGATGGTTGCTGGAGTTGCTGTTGTCTCTCCTTCTTTCTGACTCTCTTTTCTGTGGCGTTTTTAACTGCATATGCGCGAGTGGCTGAACAGACCAATTTTTGAATGGCAATCTCTGTTACAGTGACTGCAAACGAATAGTGATGGTTGCTGGAGTTGCTGTTGTCTCTCCTTCTTTCTGACTCTCTTTTCTGTGGCGTTTTTAACTGCATATGCGCGAGTGGCTGAACAGACCAATTTTTGAATGGCAATCTCTGTTACAGTGACTGCAAACGAATAGTGATGGTTGCTGGAGTTGCTGTTGTCTCTCCTTCTTTCTGACTCTCTTTTCTGTGGCGTTTTTAACTGCATATGCGCGAGTGGCTGAACAGACCAATTTTTGAATGGCAATCTCTGTTACAGTGACTGCAAACGAATAGTGATGGTTGCTGGAGTTGCTGTTGTCTCTCCTCTTTCTGACTCTCTTTTCTGTGGCGTTTTTAACTGCATATGCGCGAGTGGCTGAACAGACCAATTTTTGAATGGCAATCTCTGTTACAGTGACTGCAAACGAATAGTGATGGTTGCTGGAGTTGCTGTTGTCTCTCCCTCTTTCTGACTCTCTTTTCTGTGGCGTTTTGAACTGCATATGCGCGAGTGGCTGAACAGACCAATTTTTGAATGGCAATCTCTGTTACAGTGACTGCAAACGAATAGTGATGGTTGCTGGAGTTGCTGTTGTCTCTCCCTCTTTCTGACTCTCTTTTCTGTGGCGTTTTTAACTGCATATGCGCGAGTGGCTGAACAGACCAATTTTTGAATGGCAATCTCTGTTACAGTGACTGCAAACGAATAGTGATACTTGCTGGAGTTGCTGTTGTCTCTCCCTCTTTCTGACTCTCTTTTCTGTGGCGTTTTTAACTGCATATGCGCGAGTGGCTGAACAGACCAATTTTTGAATGGCAATCTCTGTTACAGTGACTGCAAACGAATAGTGATACTTGCTGGAGTTGCTGTTGTCTCTCCCTCTTTCTGACTCTCTTTTCTGTGGCGTTTTAACTGCATATGCGCGAGTGGCTGAACAGACCAATTTTTGAAGGCTCTGTTACAGTGACTGCAAACGAATAGTGATTTGCTGGAGTTGCTGTTGTCTCTCCTCTTTCTGACTCTCTTTTCTGTGGCGTTTTTAACTGCATATGCGCGAGTGGCTGAACAGACCAATTTTTGAATGGCAATCTCTGTTACAGTGACTGCAAACGAATAGTGATGGTTGCTGGAGTTGCTGTTGTCTCTCCCTCTTTCTGACTCTCTTTCTGTGGCGTTTTTAACTGCATATGCGCGAGTGGCTGAACAGACCAATTTTTGAATGGCAATCTCTGTTACAGTGACTGCAAACGAATAGTGATGGTTTGCTGGAGTTGCTGTTGTCTCTCCCTCTTTCTGACTCTCTTTTCTGTGGCGTTTTTTAACTGCATATGCGCGAGTGGCTGAACAGACCAATTTTTGAATGGCAATCTCTGTTACAGTGACTGCAAACGAATAGTGATGTTGCTGGAGTTGCTGTTGTCTCTCCTCTTTCTGACTCTCTTTTCTGTGGCGTTTTTAACTGCATATGCGCGAGTGGCTGAACAGACCAATTTTTGAATGGCAATCTCTGTTACAGTGACTGCAAACGAATAGTGATACTTGCTGGAGTTGCTGTTGTCTCTCCCTCTTTCTGACTCTCTTTTCTGTGGCGTTTTAACTGCATATGCGCGAGTGGCTGAACAGACCAATTTTTGAATGGCAATCTCTGTTACAGTGACTGCAAACGAATAGTGATACTTGCTGGAGTTGCTGTTGTCTCTCCCTCTTTCTGACTCTCTTTTCTGTGGCGTTTTTAACTGCATATGCGCGAGTGGCTGAACAGACCAATTTTTGAATGGCAATCTCTGTTACAGTGACTGCAAACGAATAGTGATACTTGCTGGAGTTGCTGTTGTCTCTCCCTCTTTCTGACTCTCTTTTCTGTGGCGTTTTTAACTGCATATGCGCGAGTGGCTGAACAGACCAATTTTTGAATGGCAATCTCTGTTACAGTGACTGCAAACGAATAGTGATACTTGCTGGAGTTGCTGTTGTCTCTCCTCTTTCTGACTCTCTTTTCTGTGGCGTTTTTAACTGCATATGCGCGAGTGGCTGAACAGACCAATTTTGAATGGCAATCTCTGTTACAGTGACTGCAAACGAATAGTGATACTTGCTGGAGTTTGCTGTTTCTCCCCTCTTTCTGGCTCTCTTTTCTGTGGCGTTTTTAACTGCATATGCGCGAGTGGCTGAACAGACCAATTTTTGAATGGCAATCTCTGTTACAGTGACTGCAAACGAATAGTGATCTTGCTGGAGTTGCTGTTGTCTCTCCCTCTTTCTGACTCTCTTTTCTGTGGGCGTTTTAACTGCATATGCGCGAGTGGCTGAACAGACCAATTTTTGAATGGCAATCTCTGTTACAGTGACTGCAAACGAATAGTGATACTTGCTGGAGTTGCTGTTGTCTCTTCCGTTTTTTAACTGCATATGCTGGCTGAACAGACCAATTTTTGAATGGCAATCTCTGTTACAGTGACTGCAAACGAATAGTGATACTTGCTGGAGTTGCTGTTGTCTCTCCTCTTTCTGGCTCTCTTTCTGTGGCGTTTTTAACTGCATATGCGCGAGTGGCTGAACAGACCAATTTTTGAATGGCAATCTCTGTTACAGTTGCAAACGAATAGTGATGCTTGCTGGAGTTGCTGTTGTCTCTCCTTCCTTCTGGCTCTCTTTTCTGTGGCGGGTTATTTCCTTTCTC
>CM042178.1:19008449-19028449 GCA_023376005.1 Doryteuthis pealeii
AAACAACTTTATATACATTATTTTACAATTGGTATAGTGATAGTCAATTGTTGAGATATCTGTTGAGAAACCCATTCTCAACAGATATTACAAAGGTAAGAGACGGATTTTATCTTCTCTAATAACTTATAGAATAATTATATTAACTTGATGCTTCAAAGGAGTCGAATAATAGATGAGAAAAACTTTCTACCAGGGACCCACTCTCAAAAAGTGTTTTAATACTTTTGTGAGGGGACCCTTGAAAAGGATTTTTCATTTATCCCCCTCATTTCATTCATTTTTATTTCATACATTCATTCATTTTACCATTAATTTTTAACTAAATAATTTAGAAGCCTACGCGAAAACTTAAATGATATATATATATATATATATAATATATAGATACTAGCAAATATATGCACCTCCGGGTGCTAGTATTAAGTTTTAATATAATAAATATATTAAATTAGAAAGGCTGATGAAACTGAATAAGAATGCAGATAAAAAGATTTGGAACAGAGGGGGTATGATTGAAAAATAGAACAACTTTGAAACTAACTCTTCCATCATTTTACATTACTCCCTTCTGTCTTTGTTAAATTTTCCTAATTAACAGTTTAGTTAAGATAGAAAGTAAAGAAATATATTACAGTTATTTCTTCTTGTTAATGTTCTTTTAAGATTTATTCCTGAGATTTTTGCTCATATTCAATAAGATAAAACCAAACAATTAGAAATCAATAATACTAAGCATATATTTATTAAAATCAAAATATCAAATTTTAAATTCCTTACCATTCACACTAAACCGCTATTTTGTTGTATATATAATACAATTGCATGTTATTAGTATGTAGATATGGTCAACAGTCTTAATGGCGTAAAACAATTTTTTATTAATAATTGGGTTTTAAATAAAAAAAAATCATGGAGAAAGTGATGTAAATAACTAAGGTAATTGTGATTTGTATAGTAATATAGTTTCGGTTACAGACAGAAAAAACACACAAATCTGCATTATAATAATAAATATATATTAAATATATATATATAATATATATATATATTGTGTGTTGTGTGTGTGTAAGGTAACCAAAACTGGTAGTATGGGATGATTCTACATGGGATCTTCAAAATCTCACTGTATAATTATTGCATGTATTAGTAGGTGCAAATACAAGGATAAATATAAATCCCTAAAGAGAGCTCAATGTATAATAATCTATTTTAGATTAATTACAGAGCAATACTTACCTTTGAAATGAATTAAAAACTCAATAAACCGTCAATTCTGTAATAAATTTATTTCGACCAAAACTTAAAAGGTTTTTAGAAATTTAAATAAATTCCTAAAACTCCATAAAATTTCAGTCTCATCAAACAGGCGGCACAGATAAAAATGAATTGAAAACCTGAATTTTTTTTACCAGAATTCCTCAAATGTGTGTCAAACAGCAAATATGAGTTTACAATTTCAAGCTAAAAAAAAGGTTACAATGTATCTTTTAAATTTCATTTTTAACCGGGTATATTCAAAATGTATATGTTTGATTTTAATATCTAGAATAGAACAAAAAATAGAAGAAAAATTGTCTAGAAAAAAAGGTTTAAAATGATTAAGGCGATGTTGTTATTAACTTCGACTTAGTCTAAGTAGAATTCAAAATATAATCAATTTGAATAAATTTGAATAAATTTGAATAAGAAACCAAATAATAAAACATAATAAAACAATAAAAATATAGATTGATAATATATATATATATATATATATATATATATATATATATATATATATATATATATAATATAACCTTGAAGAGAAAGGATATTTGTGGATTCTAAATCATTCTTTTTTTTATAATAATGAACTATAAAAGAAAATAAATTATATATATATATATATATATATATATATATATATATATATATATGTAAAGAAATAACAACAGACTTAGAGATTTAGCTTATAGTCTATTTCAGGGAGCATAGACAAAGTGTCTAACTCTCCCGACTCATCAGATGCGAATGATGAATTCTTTATTACTTTAAAGGCATTTTAAAACAGATTTTTTTATTTTTTTTTTATTTATTTTAAATATTTATAGTCCTGTGATATGAATTCAAAACGAAAACCTTGATGTTGCAAAACATTATGTTGTAGTTTCAAATATGAGCACTTCCGCCACAATTATCTCGGTCACTGATTCATGTATCTCTTAATGTATCTCTTAATGTAACAGATTTTGAAAAAAGAAGACATATTCCAAGTTCGACACTAAACGAATTCTCTTATTTGTATCTTTTCTTCTTCTATCCAGGTGATCATCCCTGTTGAATGGTTACTATTGGTACCCCCATCATCTGCCAACCTGTCACCCACGAACATAGACGCGAATTTACTCTTGATGAAAGAGCACGATTATTCTTGGTGCACACCGATCGGCTCTTACGACTCGGGTCTAGCCCTATCTTTTATTTTTGTCATCATACTCGATCTGGTCACGATCCTCTTTGGGGCTCTCGCCTGGGACAGCGAGAAGAACTGTTTCGAGTCCCGCTGGATTGTGATCGCCTGTCTCTGCACCAGTGGTTGCTTTTTGGTCTGGATGGTTGTCTCGACAGTGGCCAACCCGGTGTTCCGTGACCCTGCCGTTGCCATTGGCAACTTCGTCAATGCCACAACACTGTTGATCGTCATTCCTCTCAGAAAAGTGGTGCTATTAGTGGACGCCAAGAAAAACGAGAAAATGGGACCGACGGACATGATAAACATTGGTAAGTGCACTTATTATTTTAACCCCTACCCCCGAAATAAGGGACCGGGGCCTTCGATGGTAAATACGGAGAGATCTATCCACCAATATCTTTTACTGTATTCTGACACTTTTGTAGTGTTGTAAACTCGAGTATCAGAGTTAACAGAAAAAATAAGAGGAAGAAAACAACGCAAAAGTTTACTAAGCAAAGATACAAGGTGAACAGAGTTTTTAGACATTACTAGGTTGTCTTAACTGTAGTAACTAGAGTATGAGAATTAACAGAGAAATAATAGGAAGAAACACTAGTATTAACGGTAGGGAGAAAGGTTTACTAAGCAAATATACATGGTGAACAGAATAATTAGGAACTGCTAGGTTGTCTTAACTGTAGTAAGTTGAGTATGAGAGTTAACAGAGAAATAATAGGAAGAAACACAACGCTTATTAAGGGTAGGGAGAAAGGTTTACTAAGCAAATACAAGGTGAACAGAGTTTTTAGAAATTACTAGGTTGTCTTAACTGTAGTAACTCGAGTATGAGAGTTAACAGAGAAATAATAGGAAGAAACACTAGTATTAACGGTAGGGAGAAAGGTTTACTAAGCAATATACATGGTGAACAGAATAATTAGGAACTGCTAGGTTGTCTTAACTGTAGTAAGTTGAGTATGAGAGTTAACAGAGAAATAATAGGAAGAAACACAACGCTTATTAAGGGTAGGGAGAAAGGTTTACTAAGCAAAGATACAAGGTGAACAGAGTTTTTAGAAATTACTAGGTTGTCTTAACTGTAGTAACTCGAGTATGAGAGTTAACAGAGAAATAATAGGAAGAAACACTAGTATTAAGGGTAGGGAGAAATGTTTACTAAGCAAAGATAAAAGGTGAACAGAATAATTAGAAATTGTTAGGTTGTCTTAACTGTAGTAACTCGAGTATGAGAGTTAACAGAGAACTAATAGGAAAAAAATAGAGTAGTAATTAACACAGCTTAACGCCTCTACTCCAGCTATGGTTAGCGGAATGAGAACAGGATACCCCCGTGGACTGAATAAAGGGTTGGGTTCAAAGTTCCGTGATGGCTCCCGATTACGACAAGAAGGTTCGTGATTACGACAAGAAGGTTTCCGAGTTTGAAAGGAAGGTTTCCGAATCCAAGATGATTCCAGAGTCCGAGAAGGTTCCCGAGTCCGAGAAGAAATACCTGAAGAAGGCCAGAAGGTACATTGGCCGAAACGTTGTACAGATAACAATGAAGATGAGTACAATAGTCCGAATATTGCATATAATACTAGTCATCAAGCATCATCTTAAAAATTAAGAGAAATAGTAATAGGAAGAAACACAACGATTATTAAGAATAGGTGGGAAAAGGTTTACTAAACAAAGATACAAGGTAAACAGAATAATTAGCACTTGCTAGGTTTTATTAACAACAGGGAAAATGGCTTAATGAGCAAATTTACAAGATGAACAGAGTAATTAGCAAAATGATTTCTCAAATTAAATCATTTCTATGCTAAGATAGATATGGAACACCTGAAGAAGATTGGGGGGGGGTACAACGTATGAAACGTTGTGTTTTTTATGTTTCGCAATAAAGATGAGGACAACAGTCTGAAAAATAAAAATAATGCATATCAAGCCAGTTGTAACGTGAGTATCAGAGTTAACAGAGAAATAATAGGAAGAAACACAAAGTATAAAAGATAGGGAAAAAGGTTTACCAAAGCAAAAATACAAGGTGAACAGAGTAATTAACTTAATTAGCTAGGTTGTCTTAACTATTGTAATTTGAGTATCTGAGTTAACAGAGAAATAATAGGAAGAAACACAATGATTATTACGGGTAAGGGAAAAGGTTTACTAAGTAAAGATACAAGGTGAGCAGAGTAATTAGAAATTGCTAGGTTGTCTTAACTGTAGTAACTTGAATTTGGAATATCCTACTGCAGCAACCAGCCCTTCTTCATTTGAAACCGCTCTGTCATTTCCATTGCGACGGATCTTAGCTCCTTTTTATATCTGTTCTTATCTATTTTTTTGTTTTTATACTTTATTATATTGTATCATATTAAAACTTAAATACTTGCGCCCAGCGGAGGGTGTATTTTTTATTTCAGTCTTTCTACTTCATTACATTGTATTATATTAAAACTTAAATACTTGCACCCACCGGAGGACATTTTTTTGTTTTAGTTTTTCTACTTTATTATATTGTATTATATTAAAACTTAAATACTTGCACCTAACGGAGGGTGTGTTTTTTTGCTGGTAGTATCAATAATTCTTGGTAATTCCATAAAATTTTAATTGGCTAGTTTTAATACAAATAATTTGCATAGTTATATGGTAGATAGTAATCCTATATAATACTAATAATTTTCAAACAGATATTACCTAGGGCTCCAAATATTATGGAGTATCCCAATAGTTCTAAGATGTCCCATTTTTTCAATTTCAAAATCTTCTAAGATTAATATTTACATTGTTTTTTTCAAGAGATTTCTTTTTGTTGCACACATTTGTAATATCAAGTATTTCTATCTAATACAAATAATTTTCGAACAGATCTATAGATGAGACCCTAACATGTACTACCACTCTGGGCCAGAATAAATATGGGAGCAATAGCAATGAATGTGTAACTCCATACTCCCCAAAGTTCAAAAAACATAATTTTTATATAGAAATCAATTAAAATATAATTAAAATAAGTGTAATCTTTTTATATGCGTTCTTATTTACTTTCGTTAGTCTTTCTAATTTAATGTAATATCTTATCGCATCAAAACTTACTTGCAGCTAGAGGGGCACATATTTTTGGTAATGATAATAATAATAATAATAATAATAATAATAATAATTTTTGCTGGTATTAATTATTCTTGAAAACAATTAAAACTTCAAGTAACTATTCTTAATACAAATAATTTGCACAGTTATATAGTTGATAGTAATCCTACTTAAATCATTTTCACACAGATCTATAGATGGAACCCTAACATGTACTACCACTCTTGACCTGGGAGCAATGGCAATGAATGAGTAACTCCATACTCCCCAGAGTTCAAAAACTGGAGCCTCACCATAATTTCTCTATAGAAATCAATTAAGATAAAATTAAAATAAGTGTAATCTTTTTATATGCGTTCTTATTTAGTTTCGTTAGTGTCTCTAATTTACAGTCCTATCGGTGGGGCTTAAGAATACACCGACTGCAGAGGGGTAAGGTCCCCCAATAGGATCACCTGTTGGCTGTAGGTGGCCACACGTGATGCTTAAGAATGGAACTACAATACTCCCTTTGGCTCTTACTTAGGCTAGACGGCCGGTCGGAGTGGCACCCCCGATCAATCGGCTGGTCATGTCAATCTCTAGCACCTATATGATTGTCCCAACCTTATTGCCCTTATGGCAAGCCCCAACGCTTTTTATCATATATGTGCTAGAAGGCAGTGGCTGAGAGTCTTAGAGTCTTGGGTATGACGCTAAACTCTACCTGAAGTTCCATTTCTGAAACTCTGGGGAATGTGGAGTACTCCTTCATCTCCATTACTCCCAGGTCCACTTGTTAGGGTCTCAACTATGGGTTAAATACAACAAAAAAATGTGTTTAAAAACTGAATACCCACGACGAATGAATAAATGTTTTCGGCATGAAATAACTCAACAAGGGTTGACATGCCGTAAAATCCAACCAACAAACCAACTTTCTTACTTGATATATTTTAATACACAAAAACAATTAGATACTTGCACCCGACGGAGAGTGAATATTTTCACTAGTATATTTCTTTGTTTGTAGATGATTTGTATCAAAGACCACCCAGTTACATGGAACCGACGTATATGGAGAAGACTGGCTGGTAATATTCAAGGTGAGTTGGTATCATTCCGTCTGCCAAAGGCGATGATGTTGTGTCCAAAGTTTTTTTTTAATCTGCGCAAGTGGCCGAGCTGGCCAATTTTTGAATGGCAATCTCTGGTGCAGTGACTGCGTACAAACAGTGATGCTTGCTGGGACTAAGGTTGAAGTATATAGAGAAGAAAGAAAGAAAGAAAGAAATAGATAAAGAAAGAAAGAAAGGGAGAAAGAAAAAAGAAAGAAAGAAAGAAAAGAAAGAAAGGGAGAAAGAAAAAGAAAGAAAAGAAAGAAAGAAAGAAAGGGAGAAAGAAAGAAAGAAAGAAAGGAGAAAGAAAAAAGAAAGAAAGAAAAGAAAAAAAGAACGAAAGAAAGGAAGGAATAAGGGGAAAAAGAAAGAAAGAAACAAACAAACAAACAAACAAACAAAAGAAAGCATGAAAAAAAGAAAAAAAAGAAAGGAAGAAGGGAAAAAAGAACGAAAGGAAGAAGAGAATGAAAAAATGAAAGAAAGAAAGAAAGAAGGGAAAAAAGAATAAAAGAAAGAAAAGAAGGAAAGAAAGAAGGGGAGAAAGAAAAAAGAAAGAAAGAAAAGAAAGAAAGAACGAAAGAAGGAAGGAAGGAAGGAAGAAGGGAAAAAGAAAAAGAAAGAAAGAAAAGAAAGAAAAAAAGAAAGAAAGGGAGAAAGAAGAAAGAAATTCGCAAAAAGTTCATTCATAGACTGTAGTTAAACTGTCATGGGGGACCACCAAAAAATTTTCCGTTTTAATTTTCCGACCAATTTGCAAGTTTAGCCCACCTTATAACAACGAGTTAATTAGACGACTAAAAGATCCCTTGATCTCTCAGGTTTAGAGTTTGCCTGACAATTCTTCTATTTGCTTCATTTGACTTGTCCAGCTGAGTGAATTCAAATTAAACTAATGTTGGAGATGATTTTGTATTATAGCCTACACCCGCCAATTATAGACGGCTTATTATAAAAAAGTGAAAGATTTCTTAATTTTCCAGACTTAAATTATTTTTCTATATTAATATATAGATTAATAAAAATTATTTTTCTATATTAATATATAGATTAATAAAAATTATTTTTCTATATTAATATATAGATTAATAAAAATTATTTTTCTATATTAATATATAGATTAATAAAAATCATTTTTCTATATTAATATATAGATTGATAAAAATTATTTTTCCATATTAATATATATTAATAAAAATTATTCTTCATTTCTATATTAATATACACATTAATAAAAATTATTTTCCATATTAATAGATTAATAAAATTATTTTTCTATATTAATATATAGATTATAAAAATTATTTTATTCTATATTAATATATAGATTAATAAAAATTATTTATATCAATATATATTAATAACAATTATTTTTCTATATTAATATATAGATTAATAAAAATCATTTTTCTATATTAATATATAGATTGATAAAAATTATTTTTCCATATTAATATATATTAATAAAAATTATTCTTCTATATTAATTATAGATTAATAGATTAATAAAATTATTTTTCCATATGATTATAAAAATTATTTTCCATATTAATATATATTAATAAAATTATTTTCTATATTAATATATAGATTAATAAAGATTATAAAATTATTTTTCCATATTAATATATAGATTAATAAAAATTATTTTTCTATATTATAATTATATATATTAATATATAGATTAATAAAAATTATTTTTCCATATTAATATATATTAATAAAATTGATTATAAAATTATTTTTCTATAATATATAGATTAATAAAATTATTTTTCTATTAATATATATTAATAAAATTATTTTCTATATTAATATATAGATTAATAAAAATTATTTTTCTATTAATATATAGATTAATAAAAATTATTTTTCCATATTAATATATATTAATAAAATATATTAATATATAATTAATAAAATTATTTTTTATATTAATATATAGATTAATAAAAATTATTTTTCCATATTAATATATAGATTAATAAAATTATTTCTATATTATATATTATAAAAATTATTTTTCTATATTAATATATAGATTAATAAAAATTATTTTTCCATATTAATATATATTAATAAATTATTTTCTATATTAATATAGATTAATAAAATTATTTTTCCATATTATATATTAATAAAATTTTTTTCCATATTAATATATAGATTAATAAATTATTTTTCTATATTAATATATAGATTAATAAAAATTATTTTCTATATTATATATAGATTAATAAAATATTTTTCTATATAATATATAGATTGATAAAAATTATTTTTCTATATTAATATATAGATTAATAAAAATTATTTTTCCATATAATAATATATTAATAAAATTATTTTTCTATATTAATATATAGATTAATAAAAATTTTTATATTATAATATAGATTGATAAAAATTATTTTTCCATATTAATATATATTAATAAAAATTATTTTTCTATATTAATATATAGATTAATAAAAATTATTTTTCTATATTAATATATAGATTAATAAAATTATTTTTCCATATTAATATATAGATTGATAAAAATTATTTTTCCATATTAATATATAGATTAATAAAAATTATTTTTCCATATTAATATATAGATTAATAAAAATTATTTTTTTATATTAATATATAGATTGAAAAATTATTTTTCTATATTAATATATAGATTAATAAATTATTTTTCCATATTAAATATTATAAAAATTATATTAATATATAGATTAAAAATTATTTTTCTATATTAAATATAGATTAATAAAAATTATTTTATATTAATATATATCAATAAAATTATTTTTCTATATTAATATATAGATTAATACAAATTATTTTTCCATATTAATATATATTAATAAAAATTATTTTTCCATATTAATATATAGATTAATAAAAAATATTTTTCGATATAAATATATAGATTAATAAAAATTATCCTTCTATATTAATATATAGATTAATAAAAATTATTTTTCTATATTAATATATAGATTAATAAAAATTATTTTTCTATATTAATATATAGATTAAAATTTTTTTTTATATATTTGTGTCATTATATATTATTCATATATTCTTCTTTTTAAGTTGTTTATTTTTATTTTTATTATTGTTTTTCTTTTTTTTCTATTTTAATTGTTTTTATTTGATTTTTATTATGTTTATATATTTTATTAATTGAATTAATCTTTTAATTATTTTTAAATTATTTTTAAATTATTTTTAAATTATTTTATAATACATAATTGATTTACACCCCTATTTTATTTTTATTTAACTTTTTCATGAAATTGGGTGGGTGGGTAAAAGTGGGTTCTGTCATTGTACAAACAGATCAACAACAGAATCTTTCTTATATATATATATATATATATATATATATATATATATATATATATGAAAGTAAGTAAACAAACAATGTGTTATTTTTGATATGGCCTTTTTAGCCAACAATTTTTGGAGGATATGTGCTTAATTGAAGTCATACCTAATTTTAAAAATTAATTAGTTAATAAATTTAGGCGGGCATATATGTTCAAATGTAAGGCTAAACAATTGACATTTTCTCGATTTGTTTAGCCCTACATTTGAACATATATGCCCGCCTAGATTCATTAATTATTAACTAATTAATTTTCAAAATTAGGTATGACTTCAATTAAGCATATATATATATATATATATATATATATATATATATATATATAGTATTTGATCATTTGCTTTTGAAGCATTGTTAAGTAGAGTATATTATTATTATTTATATTTTAAGGCAATTACAATGCGTATATCGTATAGCTGCATCCACAACATATGCATAGATAGAATTTGATAATTATAATTGAAATAATCACGACAAGCAAACTCGGCGAATACCGCACGCGACATGTTGAACATTGTACAGCTGTTTCAATCTAATTAGGTCTCATCAGCAGTGTATACCTACGATCTCCCCCACACAGATGGAACCGGAGAACCCAGAATGCAGAGTCAGAGACTCTACCCCTAGCCCACCGGCACACCACACACCAAACTCGCCAACTAGTCATGGTTGAAACAGCTGTACAGTGTTCCACACGTCGCACACGGTATTCGCCGAGTTTGCTTGTCGTGATTATTTCAATGATAATTATCAAATTCTATCTATGCATATGTTGTGGATGCAGCTATACGATATACGCATTGTAATTGCCTTAAAATATAAATAATAATAATATACTCTACTTAACAATGCTTCAAAAGCAAATGATCAAATACTATTTATATATATATATATATATATATATTATATATATATATGTGTGTGTGTGTGTGTGTGTGTGTGTGTGAGTTGAAAACTGGAAGTGAATCCAACAATATGTTGAAAAGATGAATAGATAAAGGGAAGGAAATTTTGAATGGATAAAAGTGGTTTAATGAAATACCCACACGTGTTTCGGCCGAGAGTTTGTCCTTGTACACATTGTATTCTATCGATTACTATTTTGAATATAAAATAGAATAATGATATTAGAAGAATATAATTTTTTTAAGTGTACAGAGAAGCGGTCTTCATCAAATGTTTGATATTTGAAGTTAAAACGGTCAAAATACAGAGAATCTGGATGTGTTCAAAAAGATTCTTTTGCGGTTTGAGAATAAAGAATATTCAGTGATGAGTGACATTTTAAAAAGTGAATTAAATCATGTGCAAGTTAATAATATATTCACAAAAATTTGAAATTACCTTTTTCAAATGTCACTCATCACTGAATATTCTTTATTCTCAAACTCTAAAATTCTTTTTTTTTTCATTTAATATTTGAGATAGTAGATATTAACATTTCTTTTCAGAGTAGCTGGATCAATACAAGGTCTTTTTTTACATAATAATTTTATGGGGCATCCTGCGAGGATTCAACTCACGATTCAGTAATAATGATCTGCGGGACTAACTTTAAAATATTCCCCTCTACATAGGCGACGCCGGGTAGCCGCTGCTAGTACATATATAAAGGGCAGTTGTGTGTATATGTATGTCCGGTGGAAACTTCGAAAATAATACAATTAACGACAAAGTAAATATATATACACATTAAATATCACCAGGGCTTGTTTTTTTAAACAAACATAATAAGGATTTGATTTATATTCGTGAAGATAGTTAAAAAATAAAATTGAAATGATCACAGCATGGATTTTTTTTCATTTAATATTTTAGATAGTAGACATTAACATTTCTTTTCAGAGTAGCTGGATCAATGCAAGGTCTATTTTACATAGGGATTTAAATCCTGCGAGGATTTAACTCACGACTCAGTAATGATGGATTTGCGGGACTAACTCAAAATATGTCCTTATTCGCCAACCGTAAGCGTCTCAAAAAATTCTTTTTCTGTATGAAAAATATTTACCTTTATCCATAACGATATTATTCTACAGTCAATATGTATGGCTTAACAGATTATTTTCATTTTTTTTGTAGGAAGACATGGTTGACACAACATACTGCCCATCCTCAAAGTGTATATTCTGCATAAAATTTGTTACTGGACGACATTACAAAGGATCTTTTTTGTCGGGGTGGGGGTGATTAAACTCAGTGACGAGCTTACCTACACACACACACACACACACACACACACACACATATATATATATATGTGTGTGTGTGTGTGTGTGTGTGTATAAAATGAAAATGGAAGTGAATCCGACGGTATGTTGAAAATAGAAATAAAGGAAAGAAAGTATAGAATGGATAAAAGAGGATGTTTTAATCAATTTTACTTACACGTGTTTCGGTCAGGAGTTTATCCATGTGTACATTATTCAAACTATTATTATTTTTAAATAACCAAATGAAATGAAATAATAATAATAATAGAAAAAATGTAGAATTGTTCCACACACAAAGAAGATTCGACCTTCCTCAGAGTAAATCCTTATTTTTTAAATAAAATTCGTTGGAAAACGGAGAATTTTTGAAATGTTCAAAAAAAGAACTTTTTAAAAAATCATGTGAAGTGAGTGTTCAAACGCGGGCGAGAAAGACGGTTATAATGACGTCATGTCGCATGCGACGGATTTTGAAGCGGAGAGATGATGGTTGGAATAAAGTTTTGTGGAATTTTAATTTTCAAAGCATGAGGGAATTTTTTTAAAATAGAAATTATACGTATGTGTTATTTGTTGGTGGTTCATTTATTAATTTGTTATTAAAAAATTATTTAATAATAATAGTTTGAATAATGTACACATGGATAAACTCCTGACCGAAACACGTGTAAGTAAAATTGATTAGAATATCGTATTTTATCCATTCTATACTTTCTTTCCTTTCTTTCTTTTTTCAACACACACACACACACACACACACACACACACATATATATATATATATATATATATATATATACATATATATATATATATATAAAGTTAAAAAATGTGAGAACATGTGAATGTGAAAAAAATAGTTCCACATGTAGACATTAAAACAAATTTCTCTTATGTCATTTACCACCTGATCATAAGTAATCCCATATTATTACTCCTCTATTGGTTTAATTTTTTTTCACATCTGGACTCTACGTGCATTAAGACTTAGGAATATTTATGTCTTTAAATATAAGTCTTGCGTAATAACATTCTATTGCGTCGCACACTTCATGTTACATAAACTCTGAAAAATCTACTTTTTCAATATCCGTCGAGGATTGCATAATACGCATGAAAATATATTAACGGAAAATGAACACCATAATATTTTATTTGTGATTTTAAGAGAACATATATGTCTGTATTTGAAAACTTGAAAACTGTGTTACTGTGATTTATATATATATATATATATATGTGAAAATAAAATGGAAATTAATCCGACAGTATGAATAAGATATAATGAAAAAACAAACGATGTTTACAACTGAAATAGGCTCATCAGGAGAGAAAGTGTGCAAACCGTTTCGGGGCCAATTCTCTTGACGGTTTTAAAAAGCAACACTCGGCCCATCCTTTTCTATAACTTTACATCAGACTTTTTTGAGTCTTATTTCATTACTATAATGCTTCTGATTATTTTCAAAATTGAAAATGAGATTCATTTTATTTTTAAATGAAATTCATTTTATTTTTAAATAAAATTCATATTATTTTTAATGCAGACAGCACAATTTTTTAAATTTTTTTCATTAATTCCAACGTTTGACTAGCAGCGTTCTGTTTTTACTAACGGTCTTTTTCCCGTCTTGTTTTTGTTGATGACCGACCCACGTGCGGTTGATACATTATAATGCAATAGGGTCCTCATATTAGTTGAGGATGGACCGAGTGTTGCTTTTTAAAACCGTCAAGAGAATTGGCCCCGAAACGGTTTGCACACTTTCTCTTCTGATGAGCCTATTTCAGTTGTAAACATCGTTTGTTTTTTCATTATATCTTATTCATATATATATATATATATTTTATAAAAAAGGAAGGTCCGCAAAATGTATTTTGTTCTCAGAAAATTTTTTTATTCTTTTTGTTTTACATGTAAAACAAAAAGAATAAAAAATTTTCTGAGAACAAAATACATTTTGCGGACCTTCCTTTTTTATAAAATATTGAATTTTCTCCCGTTGGAACCAGAACAACACTTTATATATATATATATATATATATATATATATATATATATATATATATATATATATGAGGTAGATAGAAGGATAAGTGAGCAAGAAATGAATAACTCAAAACAAATCAAGGGTTGAAATGATTTCGTCCGTGTTACCCGGATTATGGTCAGTCGGAAATTTTCCGACTGACGGTGTCCGGGTAACACGGACGAAATCATTTCAACCCTTGATTTGTTTTGAGTTATTCATTTCTTGCTCACTTATCCTTTTATCTACCTCATATTGTCGGATTCTAAGCCCATCCATCCTATCTTCATATATATATATATATATATATATATATATATATATATATATATATATATGAAGTTAAAAACATAAGAGAACAAAATCGATAATATATATATATATATATATATATATATATATATATATATGCTATGTCTATCAACACGTTTGTAATAAGGCACATCAAGCTCTCACTCGGTTTGACCTGTATCAGTAAAGCTAAACCCCACATGGAAGGATCCCCATCACCATATATATATATATATATATATATATATATATATATATATATATATATATATATATATACGTACGTATGTATGTATGTTTGAGAAAGTTTTGATCAGCAAATCCGTATATGCATTTTTATATTAAATTTACACCGTGTAATGTTTGACCTATATAATTGATATTTTTTTATTAAATTAAGTTCATGGTCAAAGAAGAAGACTATGTTGAAAAATAAATAAAAATTGTTTTGTAAAATAAATGTTGTTTTCATTATTCGTCTACAGACGTAAGACAAAATAATCTTCATACAATGACTGCTATTTACACAGTAACATTGCAACCAACAAAGCCTTCATCAGATGATGACTCTGGTCCAGGCATGGTTTCGAGGCCGAAGCATCATTACCACTACACTAGTGCGCCCCAGCACTATCTCATGATACCACCAGACTTTGTTATATATCTATATATTAATCTATCTATCTAGTCATATGTTTATGATTATCTTGTTCAAGATTTAAAATTTTGAATATATAAATATATATATATTTTTTATATTAATAAGAAATAAAAGAAAACCCTACTTTTTTCAGAAAACACCTTTACTCTGATATATATATATATATATATATATATATATATATATATATATATAAGAGGCTTCAAGTCTATAACTCTGCTGATGAGGCATAATAGGCCGAAATGTATATACAGAGAATGACTTTTTCTCGATTTGTTTACGCTTCACATTTAAACACATATATTCGCCTAATTCATTAATTATCAACTAATTAATTTTCAAATTAGGTATGACTTCAATTAAGCACATATTCTCCCAATATATATATATATATATATAATAAATAACAAAAGACTTAGAGATCCTGCATTATAGACTATTTCAGGGAGCTTAGACAAAAATGTCTAATTCTCCCGACTCTTTTTATTATGAGCATTGATTATGCTACTCATATTGGGAGTACATGAGTAGCTAATTTTCAGGGTATTTCTGTTTAATATTTTGCTTAAAGGATTGTTTTGGTTAAAGTGTGTATTTATTAGATTCAGAAAAGTTCTACCTATGCCTAATTTTGCTATTCTACAGTAAGGGGGGTTAAACCAAATTACTTTGCGTTTCCTATTCCTTGAATTACCTGGCCCATTCACACTGTTTAGTTCCTGTTTACTAATGTATTGTAGATTATTGGTATATCCACTGTCTTCAGAGCTTCATCATAGAAGGATTTATTGTTTTAAAAAATCCTATTGTTAGCCGACAGTCTATTGATTCTGATATGTATAGAGTGAGGGATCTTATCTAGTATGGATTTGGGGTGGTTAGAGTTTCTATTCACATATAGTGGTATGTGCCCTTCCTTGTGGAAAGGTTGGAAGGTATTCGTTTCTAGATTCAATGTAATATCTAGAAAATTCACTATCTTGCAGTTTGGTTTGACTTCAATTCTTAGTCCTAATTTTTGGAAGGTGCTAACTATTTTTTTCGCGATACTTGACGTTAGGGGGCCGTTACTATTAGGAACGAGGATCAGCCCGTCATCCCGGTAAATACCTATTTGGGATGGTGGGACTATATCACCTAATGAGTGTATTGAGTGTTGTCTAAGCTCCCTGAAATAGTCTATAATGCAGGATATCTAAGTCTTTTGTTATTTATTTAAATATAAATTTGCTCTGTGACTCTAACAATAAGAGCACACATTGAGCTCTCAAACTGCGACAAGTTGTTTAAAAAAAAACCTATGTCGTAATGAAGATTTCTTCTCTGGACTTTTGGATTATATATATATATATATATATATATATATATATATATATATTAAAGCTGAGATAATCACCTTTTATTGCCTAAAGGTTTTTTTCCAGTTTAGGTTAATGACACTAAATTCATACTAAAATATACATTGCTTTTAGGATTACGTTATGTTTGAAAAAATTCTACTTTAATTGGTTCTAATTAGAAGTAATTAGCAATTAAGCAAAAAAATTGACGCAAATCTCCCTCACAAGAGAGGAGATAGCGAATTTATTGCCTAAAAAGACGAGTCTCTATAACAAGGGAGATAAGCGTGATAATTTTGGTAGAGTCTATGAACAAGTTGATTTAATTAATTTATCATATGATAACAAACTAGAAGAAGAAGAAGAAGAAGAAGAAGAAGAAAGAAGAAGAAGAAGAAGAAAATTTAGGGTCGTTGAGAAGAAGAAGAAAGAAGAGAAGAAGAAGAAGAAAAACATGAAGAAGAAGGAAGGTTAGAAGGAGTAAGAGGAGAAGGAGAAGAGACAAGGAGAAGGGGGAGGAGTAGCGAGGGGGGGGGAAGATGAAGGAGAAAAAGAAGAAGGTTAGAAAGAGGGGAAGAGAAGAAGGGGAGCAGAAGATGAAGAGAGAAGGAAAGAAAGAAAAAGATGAATTCTAGGAGAAGGAAAAAAAGAAGGAAAAAGGTAAATAATAATAATAATAATAATAATAATAATAATAATGAGACTGTAAACCATATACTCTGCGAATGTAGCAAACTAGCAACAACGAGAATACAAAAACTAGACACGACTGGGTTGNACTCACATTCTACTTATTACTTTCACCCTCTCTATGTATATCTTGATTACCTTCTCTGTATATAATATTAGTCTCTCCGTGTGAGTAAGAGGAGTGGGAGAGTCATTGTGATAGACACATATAACTACTGACTTTATTTGCATATCAAGATTCTATCCCCTTTTCGTAGCGCTAGATCAAGGGAATTGTTTTGGCGTCTGAGGTGGAGCGCCATACCTACCATCAGCTCCCCACTTTACCGCACGATCCCCGTGCTAATCATACGCTGAGTTGGCGAGGGTCAGTATCGAACTAGGAACCTTGAGGTTTCTAGCCGATCGCTCTATCGACTGAGGTAACCCAGAAACGGTCATAAATTTAAATCAAATTCCATGATCCATTCCAAGTCTGTTGGGTGGCCTTAAATCGGCATAAGCCAACATCGAGGGAGTCTATCCCCTTTTCGCTAGCGCTAGACCAACGAGATTGTTTTCATGAGAAGCAGCTTTATTTTTTTTTCTTCTAAATTCTTGCTGTTTGTAGACAATAATCCTTATTATATTTGAAACCGCAGGAAGAAAATTAAGTTCGCCTTCCACCTTCTGTTTCCCTTCTTCTTAAGTTAAATATCACGTTTAAAAGAAAACTTTAGGCCGATATGAAAAGAATTATAAACAACAGAGCATTCGTTTTCGTACAGAGCTGGTCAACTAATACAAAGCATTTTCTGAGCTTCATCTATAGAATAACTAAGCCTAGATTTTAATACTGGATTTCGCGTCTACCGACTGAGCTAACCCAGAAACGGTCATAAATTAAAAAAAAAAAGGTACAAGTTCAAAATCAACTTATTTTATTATAAATCATGATATGTGATGTTTTGCGATCTCTCTCGCTTTGGAAGGTGATCCACTGGGAATTATGCAAAAAATTAATTTTGACCACACAACAAAATGGTATATGCATAAACCAGAATCTGTTCTTGAGAACAAAACGCATAAAATTCTCTGGGACTTTGAAATAAAAACGGATCACCTTATCCCAGCAAGAAGACCAGACCTAGTGTTGATAAACAAAAAAAGAAAGAACTTGTCAATTGGTGGATTTTGCAGTGCCAGCAGATCACAGGGTGAAGCTAAAGGAAAATGAAAAATAGACAAATATCTGGACCTTGCCAGAGAACTGAAAAAGTTATGGAATATGAAAGTGAAAGTGATACCAATTGTGGTTGGTGCACTTGGAACGGTCCCAAAAGGATTGGAAAAGGGTTTGGAAAGTTTGGATATCAAAGGAAGGATTGAAACCATCCAGAACACTGCACTGTTGCAATCTGCCAGAATACTCAGAAGAGTCCTGGAGACCTGAGGAGACTTGCTGTCGCTCAGATTCCTGTGAAATACCATCAGCTAACACTGGTGTGAAAACTCAAAAGGAGTGAATAATAATAATAATAATAATAATAATAATAATAATAATAATAATAATAATTATGCCATTAGGGCAAATTATATAAAAGCAAAAATAGATAAGACACAACGGAATAGCACGTGTAGGATGTGTGGGGGAAAAGTCGAAACTGTCAATCACATTATAAGCGAATGCAGTAAACTCACACAAAAATAGTACATGACTCAGCACGACTGGGTGGGAAAGGTGGGTCCCAGTGAACTGTGCAAGAAATTCAATTTTCACCATTCAACTAAATGGTATATGCACAAAACAGAATCTGTCCTGGAGAATGAGACGCACAAATTTCTCTGGGGCTTTGAGGTACAGACGGATCGCCTGATCCCGGCCCGGAGATCAGACATGGTGTTGCTCAACAAAAAGAAGTGAACTTGTCATATCGTGGATTTTGCCGTCCCTGCCGTTTACCGAGTGAAAGTCAAAGAAAGCGAAAAGATAGACAAATACTTGGACCTTGCCAGAGAACAAAAAAAAACTGTGGAACATAATGGTGAAGGTCGTGCCAATTGGTGCCCTACGAACGGTGCCCAGGGATGAACTAGAAATCAGAGGAAGAATCGAGGCCATTCAGACTACGGCATTGTTGGAATACTCAGAAGAGTCATGGAGACCAGACGTGGCTTGCTGTCACTCAGCCTCCGGTGAACCACCAGCTAAGTCGGGTGTGGAAAACTCTTATGGGGGAAATAATAATAAATAATAATAATAATAATAATAATAATAAACCATGTACTATGCGATGTAGAAAACTAGCACAACGGGAATACAAAACTAGACACGACTGGGTTGGGAAGGTGATCCACTGGGAACTATGCAAAAATTTAATTTTGACCATACAACAAAATGGTATATGCATAAACCAGAATCTGTTCTTGAGAACAAAACGCATAAAATTATCTGGGAATTTGAAATAAAAACGGATCACCTTATCCAAGCAAGAAGACTAGATCTAGTGTTGATAAACAAAAAAGAAAGAACTTGTCAACTGGTGGATTTTGCAGTTCCAGCAGATCACAGGGTGAAGCTAAAGGAAAATGAAAAAATGGACAAATATCTGGACCTTGACAGAGAACTGAAATAGTTACGGAATATGAAAGTCAAAGTGATACCAATTATGGTTGGTGCACTTGGAACGGTCCCAAAAGATTGGGAAAGGGTTTGGAAAGTCTGGAAATCAGAGGAAGGATTGATACCATTCAGAACACTGCACTGCTGCA
>CM042178.1:19033449-19038449 GCA_023376005.1 Doryteuthis pealeii
CAAGAGATGTGGACTATGCTCTGCAGGGAAATTTTTATACATTTTTTTTTTTTAGAATATAATGATAATAAATACAGCTCTAACAACAGTAATCGAGTACTATATTTTTTTTCATCTAATTAAAAGAAAATCCCTATAATATATTATATATATATATATAGGGATAACTTACTTATTAATATATATATATATATATATATATAAGTCATCCACAGACACGTGTTTCGGCATTTCACGCCTCTTCAGTGTAGCTAGACACAACTATCTTTGGCTAGGGTCGAACTCAGACTGACCGTTTGGCAGCCCGATATCTTATTCCCTCGTCCACTGACAGCTGTAGTGGGGCTTGGTGGTTTTAAACTATTAAGTACATAGGTTTGTTTATGTATTTTACGGTCACTGAGTGATCAAATTTCCGGGGAAACGATCATTGCTTATATGCTTAGTAGTGAGAGTTATTTACCCATAGCTGGAGGGAGAATACTTGGATTCATACCTTTCCCAAGGATATTAGCGTTATTTGAAATGTAAGCAGCCTCATTCAGGATTTGAACTCGGGTCGACGAGTTCATTTCCTTCGACACTCTCCATTACACCACACACTTCCACAGCACACACACACACACACACACACACACACACACAATCAAATGTGTGCAGATCTCTAAATGATCCATGTTACCTTTGTCTACAAGAAAAGTTAACTATAATTAAATTCCCGGATAAGAAAAACCTTTTAAATAATAGATTTGAACCAATCTGCAATTGTAGACATAGGTTGGGTCGGTTACTAAAATATTGTTAGAACTATATTACTAATTTTAATTAAATAAATTGAATTAAAAAAAAATAGTTATTCATTTTAAATAGGATAATTACAAAAACGAACAATAAAAACTATGAATTAGTAATATTAAACCCCTAAAATATAATTAGAATTAAATTTTAACTGTTTTTACTAGCTATTATTTATAATTAGAATTAAATTGATAACAATATTGAAATTAGAATTAAGGAATGAATACACATGTAGAACGATACATTGTTTTTTCTCAATTTTTTCGTACAGGCCACACGGGGAAATTGAGAGAAAATTATCATAGCGATTAATGGTTATTATCCGAAAAATATCTCTAAATTAACTAAGGAATTACATCGACTGTCAAATGTAGGATAGGGTCCTGATGAAATCATTTCAATTTGATTGAAACCATGGTAGACCCTTTATTTTTCCTCTAATAATGATATTAGTAGTATTATATATATATATGTATATATATTATTCTATCATTTGTTTTAAGGAACTCACCAACCTGGCACCTGGTCCCTCATTTGGCTTCTGGTAATCACCCTGGTTCTTGGACTGGGGCCACAGGCAGTCAGTGGAAAATTAAACAAATACACATGCGATGCGTCGAAAACCAAAGCTGTTATTCAACCTTCGGCTCAAGCCTTCCTTATTGGGATGTTCTCGTTCCACGAAAAAGGAGGAAATAAAAATGGCTGCGGACAATCCCGGGCAGGTAAGAAACCTTGGAATTTTCCTTCAACATTCTTTACATTTATCTACATAAGTAAAATATATTGAGTATGTGATCCACAGTTAATGTATTGATTTAAGGGTTTAGGATCAATTTTAAGGGTTAAATAATGGTAATGAATCCTAATGGCCATCAAGGGGATCAGTTTAAGATTTAAATAATAACAGAAACTAGAGTTCAGTTTAGGTTGGCAGAAACAGTTGATTAGACCTTTTAGACATTAAGTGGGGGATCAGTTTAGGAGGTAAATAATAACAAAACTGAACCCTCTTGGCCAGAAACAGTTGATTAGACTTTTTGACATTAAGTGGGGGATAGTTTAGGAGGTAAATAATAACAAACTGAACCCTCTTGGCCAGAAACAGTTGATTACACTTTTTAGACAACATCAAGTGGGGGATCAGTTTAGGAGTTAAATAATAACAACACTGAACCCTCATGGCCAGAAACAGTTGATTAGACTTTTTAGACAACATCAAGTGGGGGATTAGTTTAGGAGGTAAATAATAACAAAACTGAACCCTCTTGGCCAGAAAGAGTTGATTAGACTTTTTAGACAACATCAAGTGGGGGATCAGTTTAGGAGTTAAATAATAACAAAACTGAACCCTCTTGGCCAGAAACAGTTGATTAGATTTTTTTGACAATATTAAATGGGGGATCAGTTTAGGAGGTAAATAATAACAAAATTGAACCCTCTTGGCCAAAAAGAGTTGATTAGACTTTTTAGACAACATCAAGTGGGGGTCAGTTTAGGAGTTAAATAACAAAACTGAACCCTCTTGGCCAGAAACAGTTGATTAGACTTTTTTGACATTAAGGGGGATTAGTTTAGGAGGTAAATAATAACAAAAAATTGAACCCTCTTGGCCAGAAAAGAGTTGATTAGACTTTTTAGACAACATCAAGTGGGGGATCAGTTTAGGAGTTAAATAATAACAAAACTGAACTCTCTAGGCCAAAAAGAGTTGATTAGACTTTTTAGATAACATCAAGTGGGGGATCAGTTTAGGAGTTAAATAATAACAACACTGAACCCTCATGACCAGAAACAGTTGATTAGACTTTTTTGACATTAAGTTTAGGAACTAAATAATAACAAAACTGAACCCTCTAGGCCAGAAAGAGTTGATTACACTTTTTAGAAAACATCTAGTGGGGGATCAGTTTAGGAGTTAAATAATAACAAAACTGAACCCTCTTGGCCAGAAACAGTTGATTACACTTTTTTGACATTAAGTGGGGGATCAGTTTAGGAGGTAAATAATAACAACACTGAACCCTCTAGGCCAAAAAGAGTTGATTAGACTTTTTAGACAATATTAAGTGGGGGATCAGTTTAGGAGGTAAATAATAACAAAACTGAACCCTCTTGGCCAGAAAGAGTTGATTACACATTTTAGACAACATCAAGTGGGGTATCAGTTTAGGAGTTAAATAATAACAAAACATAACCCTCTTTTCTTTCAGCTTCAATGCAGGCATATGAAGTGATCCGCTGGGCACTTGATCTTGTCAACAAAAAAGGAGAATACCTAAACGGAGAATATCTTAAAGACTTTTATGTTCCTGGAATACGTATAGGTAAGTCGGACGTCTCTCTCTCTGCTTACGCACACAACACATACACACACGCACACACACACACACACACACATATATATATATATATAATGAATTAACCAAGAAATTTATTAATTGTATTATTCACTTATATATATATATATATATATAAAGATTTTTTTTGTCATTATTTTCATAGTGAGTTCGAAGCATTAATTAAAATGTAATAATAAATTTTTGAAGGCGTAATAATGCACATTTATGTTTAAAAAACATATTTATTCTTTTTTTTCTTTTTTTTTTCATATTAAGGGTCCAAATATTTTCAAGCGAAGCTCATCATCAGGGAATGAATTATTTTCTCATAATTTTCATCTGTATTTAATAAATTCAATCGTGTTGTTGTTCATTGAATGTTTGGTGGTAACTGTGAAAAAAATTTTTTTTTTTTTCCGGCGAAGATATAGTTACGCTCGGTAAATTCCGTAATAATTCATTCCCTGATGATGAGCTTCGCTTGAAAAATTTGGACCCTTAATATGAAAAAAAAAAAAGAAAAAAAAGAAATAAATATGTTTTTTAAACATAAATGTGCATTATTACGCCTTCAAAAATTTATTATTACATTTTAATTAATGCTTCGAACTCACTATGAAAATAATGACAAAAAAAATCTTTATTCCAGTGTCCCTGAGCAGGACTTCATTATTTTATAGTATTATAAAAAAAGGAAAAAAGAATTTATATATGAAATAATTTTCAAAAAATCCCGCGGAACACGATCACCGCACCGATTTATTACGGAATTTACCGAGCGTAACTATATATTCGCCGGAAAAAAAAAAAAATTTTTTTCACAGTTACCACCAAACATTCAATGAACAACAACACGATTGAATTTATTAAATACAGATGAAAATTATGAGAAAATAATTCATTCCCTGATGATGAGCTTCGCTTGAAAATATTTGGACCCTTAATATGAAAAAAAAAAGAAAAAAAAGAAATAAATATGTTTTTTAAACATAAATGTGCATTATTACGCCTTCAAAATTTATTATATATATATATATATATATATATATATATATATATATATATATATATGTAGTTGCTAGATCTGTGTCTATGCTATCCTTAGATCTGAATAGATAAGTTTGGGCAACCAATCCAAGAGAAGGAAAACTTTGAAATTTTGAACCTGTCAAACTCTGCTTAAGAAATTTACCACGCAGTGCTGACACACACTCACTCACACACGCACACACACACACACACACACACACACACACATATATATATATATATATATATATTGAAAGGATAAATAAATAAAGGAAATAATTTTACTTTAAAAAGGAATGATTTTTACTATAAAAATGCATTGGGCAATGCTTTTTAACATAAAAATGCATTATACAGTGATTTTACTGTGGAAATGTATTGGACAATGATTTTTGCTATGGAAATGAATTGGACAATGATTTTTTACTATGAAAATGCATTGGACAATGATTTTTTACTATGTAAATGCATTGGACAATGATTTAAAATGCATTGGACAATGATTTTTACTATGAAAATGCATTGGACAATGATTTTTTACTATTAAAATGCATTGGACAATGATTTTTTACTATTAAAATGCATTGGACAATGATTTTTACTATGAAAATGCATTGGAAAATGATTTTTTACTATTAAAATGCATTGGACAATAATTTTTACTATGAAAATGCATTGGAAAATGATTTTTTACTATTAAAATGCATTGGACAATAATATTTACTATGAAAATGCATTGGACAATGATTTTTACTATAAAAATGCATTGGAAAATGATTTTTACTATGAAAATGCATTGGACAATGATTTTTAATATGAAAATGCATTGGA
>CM042178.1:19043449-19053449 GCA_023376005.1 Doryteuthis pealeii
ACACAAGTGAAGCGACCATGAAGAAAGTTCTGGGACAGATCAAGGCTAAAGGTACCACTGGGGTCATCTATCTGGGTATGGGCAGTGTGCTTCAAAGCCTATTCAAAGTGGCTGACAACTACCCGGCGGCTACAGATTTACAGTGGATTGTGACGAGCTCACTGTCTCTGTCCAATACGTTCCCTAATAATAAGTAAGTTTGTTTTCATTCGCACTCATTCTCTCTCTCTCATCTCTCTCTCTCTCTATCTATCTATTTATCTATCTATCTATCTATCCCAGTCTGTTCATATCTAGATCAGTTCATATCTATTAACCTACCTACCTATCTTCCTGCCCTTACACCCCATATATATATATATATATATATATATATATATATATATGTGTGTGTGTGTGTGTGTGTGTGTGTGTGGCTGACTTCTGATTTAGGTCGGAAATTTAAAACGGAAAGTTTTTTGGTGGTCCCCAATGACAGTTTAACTAAAGACTATGAATTAACATTTTGCGAATTGGGTTACGGTTTTAGGGGATTAAGGTTGTTTTTAAATACGTATTGCTTAAAAAAACAACAAAGAACCCAAATTACTATACATTTAATTAACCATTGAAATTAATTATTGAATCTATTATTGAGACAGTTGTTTGTGTTAGTATTGCAATGTATAATTTCAATTAAACTTAGTTTAAAAAAATATTTTTTCAACATTTAATTTATAGTAATTTGGGTTTTTTGGTTTCACTCAGGCTCCACTGAACCGCCGGCTAAAGCGGGTGTGACAAACTTTAATGGAGTGAAACAATAATAATAATGATAATCTTATTATAATGGAGATTGTGTGTTTTTCTGTCTGTAACCGAAACTATATTCCTACTCAAGTCACAATTCTCTTAGTTATTGACATCACATTCTCCATGATTTTATTTTTATCTAAACCTCAATTATTAATAAAATTATCTTACATTATTAATACTGTTAAGCATGTCTACATACTGACAAATGCAATTATATTTATATATACAACAAAATAGCGGATTACAGTGTGAACGGAAAGGCTAATTTGCATATTAATATTAAAAAATCGAATTTAATAAATATGTGCTTAGTATTATTGATTTCTAACTGTTTGGTTTTATTTTAATAAATATAAGCAAAAATCTCTTCAATGAATCTTAAATGAAATCCATTAACAAGATAAAATAACTGTCATTTTATTCTTTACTTCCTCTTATAACTAAATACTTAAATTAGAAAAAATAACAATGAAAGACTAGAGTGATGGAAGAATAAGTTTCAGTTGTTCCATTTTTCGATTATACTCCCTCTGTTTCAAATCTTTTATTATACTCCCTCTGTTTCAAATCTTTTTATCTGTATTCTTATTTAGTTTCATTAGCCTTTCTAATTTAATATGATATTTTATTACATTAAAACTTAAATACTTGCACCCGGAGGGTGCATATATTTGCTAGTAATAATAATAATAATAATAATAATAATAGTAATAATAATAATAATAATAATACCAATTGTAGTTGGTGCACTTGGAACAGTCCCAAAAGGATTAGAAAAGGGTTTGGAAAGTTTGGATATCAGAGGAAGGATTGAAAGCATTCAGAACACTGCACTGCTGCAATCTGCCAGAATACTCAGAAGAGTCCTGGAGACCTGAGGAGACTTGCTGTCACTCAGACTCCAGTGAAAGACCATCAGCTAACACTGATGTGAAAACTCAAAAGGAGTAAATAATAATCTAGTGAAATGACATGTTTTCTATTTCCAGATACCCACGGGGTGTAGTTGCTGTTCTCACCGGTTCGCGTTTCATCGTAGAATTCGAAGACCACTGGAAGCGAATCAACGAAAGGTCGCCCTCTTCCGAAAATCCTTGGTTCCAAGAATGGTACATGAATTCCCGGAAGTGCAAGTTGCCCGGCGTCACAGAGGCGCCGTTCTCTTCCTACCCAGACTGCGTCCCTCTCACGGAGATGGAAAAAAGGAGTCAGTTTGTGCAGGACCAATCCGTGGAACCCGCAGTCCACGCTGTGTTTACCTACGCGCGGGCGCTTCGAATGGCCCAGGCGGATAAGTGTGGGGCTACGATAGGTCTGTGTCCAGCCCTGGCCTCCATGTCGAGGACGGAATTTGCCGAAAAATATCTGAAGAATGTAAAGTTTACTTACCAAACATCGGAAAGAATTGCCAGTTTGGCGTCGTCTCTATACGCTCCTTACAAAAAGGCGAAAGAACTGAATTTTGATTCCAATGGTGACGTCATAAATCCAGAATTTGGGATTTGGAACTTTAATGATTATGTCGAACCTGGATCAACCGGATTTCGATTTAGGAACGTAAGTACCTTTTTCTTTTTTTTTCTTCCTTCCTTAAATGAGAAAGATTTTTTGAGGAATCTATAATTTTAGAATAGAAGTCTAAAGACACAGACATTTAGATGGTTTGCTTGTAGAATTTAGAGAGAATTACAAAGAAAATGAAAAGTCTACTTTTGAACTGACATTTTGTAGATTGTTTAATATTTACACATACATATATAGATATTCTTAAAACCTTTGACAAATAACACCATATATATATATATAATATATATATATATATATATATATATATATGTGTGTGTGTGTGTGTGTGTGTGTGTGTGTGTGATTATTCTGGTATATGTATCCGTTTGTGGGAGGTACATATATCAGGTTTGGGCATTTGTATGAAGCATTAAAGGAATAAATATCAGAAACTCGGTTGTTTTTTTTAGTAGAGTTTCGTTTATTTAGTAGTAGTAAGGCAGTCAGAAGCCAGCAACACTACTGTCCTTACACAGTCTGAAGAAGGGAGCATAAAAATCCGGAAAATTTACTACTACTAAATAAACGAAACTCTACTAAAAAACAACCGAGTTTCTGATATTTAATTCTTTAATGCTTCATACAAATGCCCAAACCTGATATATGTACCTCCCACAAACGGATACATATACAAAAATAATCATATATATATATATACTTACTAGAAGCATATGGAGACTCTTAGACAACACCACACACACACACACACACACACACACACACACACACATATATATATATATATATGTATAGGGATATGGGGACATGACACATCAACACCAACACATGGGAGGCTTGTGCAGAAGACCGTGCGACCTGGCACCTCCTCGTCAAACAAGGAACGAAAAGGAGTGAAAAAGAGAGGAAAGTAGCCGCCGCAAAAAAGAGAGCCAAAAGGAAGGAGAGACAACACCAATTCCAGCAAACATCACTGTTTTTTTTTGTAGTCACTGCACCAGAGATTGCCATTCAAAAATTGGTCTGTTCAGCCACTCACGCAGTTGCAGATAAAAAATGAAATGGGCACTACGCCACCGTCTTTAGTAGACGGACGGATGCCAACAATATATATATATATATATATATATATATATATATATATATATATTGTTGCCCCCCCCCTTTGGGGCGCAAAATATCGGTGTGCTATATATGTGATTGATTGATACTAATTTCTGCATAAATAAAAAGACAAAAGACCGAAGGTCTGAATAAAATAAAAAAAAAAAAAAAATAAAAAAAGAATCTGCTCGGATGGTAAATAAGTACCGAAAATCAGAAAAATAAAATGAAAATAAAAACTAAAAAAATAAATTTTGGAATTTTTTTTTACTCATTTCGATAATTATTCAATTGGCTATTATTCGATAAATGTGAAAAAATAATACATCAATATTTCTTCCGTTTAAAAGGGGGGGGGGTAAATTTCCAATACAGTTTTCGACCAATAAATATGGGTGATTGACCCTAAAGTAAAGTAGTTATTAAAAGAATATTTTTTAGAATCTAATGATATGACATTTTAAACTTTAAATTTTGCTGCTCATATTTTAAATTAATTTTATATATTAATTTATCATAGACGAAATACTTAAAGTTTTGAAATAAAATAACTGATGAATTATAAAATTCATTAATTGATAAATTAATACTGAAAATTTCATTAAAATTGAATAAATCTCTGATTTTTGGTAAATTATTTTGCAATTGCGAATGTTACAATTAATTTTGTAAACAAGTCATTTTTAAACAGCGTCTCAGGCCGAACGCAATCAAAATTGACCGAAAAAAATCGTTTTAAATGTGTCAAAAATAAATTACATGTGTAATATTATTTGGCTTTTTTTGTAATGATGCTCATTACATTACTACTTTTCGACTTTTCGACTTTTGGAAACTAATTAGGAAAAAAGCCTTTAGCAAACAATCATTGATTTCATCAGTTTTAGTATAATAATTGATTTTATTACCTGAAGACTTAGATACTTGTGCCTGTCGGAGGACGTATATGTTTGCTAGTCTTATTATAATGGAGATTATGTGTTTGTCAGTCTCTAACCGAAACTATATTACTACTCATATCACAATTTCCATAGTTATTCTCCATGATTTTATTTTTTTATTTTAACATCAATTATTAATAAAATTGTTTTACATTATTAATACTGTTGGCTTTATTTACACACTAATAACATGCAATTGTATTTATATATACAACAAAATAGCAGTCTCCAATGTGAACAGGAAAGCTAATTTGCATATTGATATTAAAAATTTGATTTTGATAAATATGTGCTTAGCATTATTGATTTCTAATTGTTTGGTTTTATCTTAATAAATATGAACAAAAATCTTAGGGATAAAAAAAGAAATTTATTAACAAGAAGAAATAACTGTAATTTTATTCTTTATTGTCTAAATAGTTAAATTATGAAAATTTAGCAATGAAAGACAGGAATGATGGAAGTGTAAGTTTCAATTGTTCTATTTAAAAAAAATTTATATCCCTTCAGTTTCAAATCTTTTTAATCTGCATTTTTATTTAGTTTCATTAGCCTTTCTGATTTAATACAATGTTTTATTGTATTAAAACTTAAATACCTGCACCTAGCGGTGGCCGCATATTTTTGCTAGTATATAAAACTTTTGTTCTTTTGTTGAATTTCTATCAAATATAACTTAATCCCAAAACTAATGAATATTTTGGGATGTATTTTGTGTCATTAAACCAAATAGGAAAAAAGCCTTTAGCAAACAATCATTGACTCACCCAGCTTTAGTATAATAATTAATTTTATTACATTAAGACTTAAATACTTGCGTCTGGCGGAGGACTTATATGTTTGCTAGTATATATAATTTTCGTTCTTTTCTTTATTGACAGATGGGAAGTTATTCGAATGGTCAGCTTAATCTGGACATGTTCAAATTGATAATGTACGGCACTGACCGCTTGACCAAACTATCTCCAATCCCGTCATCCTCTTGTGGCAAACCAAAATGTCAACCTTGTCTCAACTCCTACCCAAACCGGAAGTACATGTACACACCCGGTGACATCATCATCAACGGATTGTTCTCCATTCATGAAGCTGGGGTCACACCGTACAGCTGTGGAGCATTCAACACAAAACAATCACAGGTAAGATGCTTAAGGACGGAATCCTGGTGGATGAGCAGTCCATGCAACACTCCACTTTAGCCCTTACTTAGGCGAGACGGGCTGGCCGATCAATCGGCTGGCCATGTCAAGCCCTAGCACCTCTATGATTGTCCCAATCCTCTTGCCCTTATGGCAGACACCTAACCCTTTGTATGATATATGTGCTAGAAGGCGGTGGCTGAGGGTCTTCATGCCCTGGGAATGACGTTAAACTCTATCTGATGGTGAGGTTCCATTCAACACCAAACAATCGCCGGTAAGATCAACCGGGCGTGAAAAGTTACCTGTGATGCTTAAGGACGGAATCCTGGTGGATGAGCAGTCCTTGACATGCAACACTCACTTTGTCCCTTACTTAGGCTAGACGGGCTGGCCGATCAATTGGCTGGCCATGTCAAGCCCTAGCACCTCTATGATTGTCCCAATCCTCTTGCCCTTATGGCAGACCCCTAACCCTTTGTATGATATATGTGCTATGAGGCCCCGTTCGATCAATTGGCTGGCCATGTCAAGCCCTAGTACCTCTATGATTGTCCCAACCCTATTACTGTTATGGAAAGCGCATACTCCTTTTATCATATATGTGCTAGAAAGCAGTGGCTGAAGGTCTTAGTGTCCTGGGTGTGATGTTAAACTCTATCTGATGGGGAGGTTCTATTTCTGGAGGTTTGATTTTGTATTATTAATACTGTTGGCAACATGTTCATAACATGCAATCGTATTTATATATACAACAAAATACCAGTTTACAGTGTGAACAGGAAGGTTAATTTGCATATCGATATAAAAAATATTGATTTTAATAAATATGTGTTTGGCATTATTGATTTCTAATTATTTGGTTTTATCTTACTGAATATGAACAAAAACTCCGTTGATAAGCCTTAAAAAGAAATCAATTAACAAGAAGAATAACTAATTTTATTCTTTACTTTCTAATATAACTGAACTTTATGAACAATTAGCAATGAAAGACCGGAGTGATGGAAGAGTAAGTTTCGGTTTAGCTCAGTCGGTAGAGTGTTCGACTAAGAACCTCAATGTTCCTGGTTCGATACCGACCCTCGCCAACTCAGTGTATGAGTAGTAGAGGGACCTGTGTGGTAAAGTAAGGAGCTGACAGTAGGTGTGGCGCTCCACCTCAGATGTCAAAAAACAATCTCCTTGTTCTAGCGCTAGGGAAAAGGGGATAGACTCCCTTGCTGTTTGGCTGATATTATTTGCTTGTAATGATAATGTTTTATATCTTAACTATGATCTTTTGCTCTTTTAGGTTCAACTTCTGGAGGCAATGTCTTTTGCTGTGGGTAATCTAAAATCTAAGTACCCGAATCTGCTACCCGGGGTAAGTCTCGGCATTCTCGGTCTGGATGATTGCAGTATGTCCAGTACGGCTATGGGCCTGATTGCTGATATTCAACAAAGTCAGATAAAAGTGACTGACCTCCAAACGGGTATACCTCTCCTACCCTGGACGGTGTCCAGCTACATCGGCCTAGCCAGTAATCAACTGACCGTACCCCTGGCAGAAGCTATGAACACCTGGACCCGGCCTTTGATTGGTTACGTCCCCGCGGGAGAAGAGCTGACCCAGAGAGACAAGTACCCGTATTACTTGTACACGTTGCCACCCCTCTCGAACCTTATGCTGGTTGTGTCAAGGATGTTGAAAGAATTCAACTGGAGATACGTACAGGTAAGCATTTTTAATACGGGTATGCGGGGTATATCTTCTTCAATACGGGTATGCAGAGTATATCAAAATGCATCTTTATGGGTATTTTCTTTAAATACGGGTATTCAGGGTGTTGCAATATGTATCTTTAAATACGTGTATTCCGGGTGTTTCAAAATGCATCTTTAGATACGGGTATTCAGGGTGTTAAAATTTTCCTATGTACGTGCAGAATTTCAGTGAAAGATTATAATTAAAGACAATCATCCTAATGCTCCAATATCAACATTTGAGAGTTCATGGAGCATTAGGATGATTTTCTTTAATTATAATCTTTCACTGAAATCCTGCACGTACATAGGAAAAAAAAACTCTGAACTTAGCAGGTTCATATATTCTAAAGTAGACTTTGCTCCCACAAAAAATTATTTGATGAACTTAGGCAGACATAGTAGATGTGAAGAAAAAAATATTATGAAAATTGAAGAGGATAATTTTTCGATAGACTGACCGTAAGCTACATAGGTGAAAAGTTGTTGATTTTGGAGTCATTCATTTGGGTGGCCAAGATAAAAATTTTCAATCAGGTATAGGGTTAAAATAGTTGAATATTTGGATTCTACAGTCCTTATTTGCCTTACATACCAAAATTCAGAAATATTGAATGTATGAAAGTATTTTTTTTTAATTAAAAAAAAACAAAAAAACACTGAGATTTTGCGACACCGCACGGCCTTAATTTTGAGGCAAAATAGGAAAATTATATCCCCCCCTCTAAAATCGGAACGGTAAGGTTTAAGACAAAATAATTTGGCACACTTTCCTAACTCATGAAGGGGAACATTTGTGCCAAATTTCAAGTAATTCGGTGTCGGTGGGTGTAAAAGAAAAAGAAGAAGCAGTTAGAAGAACATAACAACTAGACAAGAAGATCAGAAAAATCAGAAGTAGAAACCAAGTAAGTCTCTCTCTCTCGCTCTCTCTCTCTCTCTCTCTCTCTCTCTCTCTCTCTCTCTGTCTTTCTCTCTCTGTGTGTCTCTCTCTTTCTCTCTGTCTCTGTCTCTGTCTCTCTTTCTCTCTCACTCTGTGTGTCTCTCTCCTTCTCTCTCTCTTTCTCTCTCTCTCTCTCTTTCTTTCTTTCTTTCTTCTCTCTCTTTCTTTCTCTCTCTCTGTGTCTCTCTCTTTCTCTCTGTCTCTGTCTCTCTTTCTCTCTCAATCTGTGTGTCTCTCTCCTTCTCTCTTTCTCTCTCTCTTTCTCTTCTCTTTCTCTCTCTCTCTGTCTCTTTCTCCCTCTGTCTCTTTCTCTCTCTCTCTGTCTCCCTCTCTCTCTATCACCGGGAACTCTCTGAAATAATACTCTCTCACACTCTCCTTTATATACCCGACGATGGGGTATATAACAATGCGTTTTCGGCATAAAATAACCCAACCAGGTTTGACATGCCCTAAAATCCAAATAATCAACATTATATAAAAGTAAATACATGCTATGATTGTTTTATTCGGTATATTTTCAGGTTGTTCATTCAGACGACGCCTATGGTCACGATGGACTGGTCGAACTAAAGAAGCAGGCTGCCAAATTCGGAATCTGTGTCGTGTCCAGTCATAAAGTCGGTACCCTAACATCTGGTACCGATCTTCTCAACGCCCTTCGCCGGTCACCCACCGTGAAACCCACGGTAGTGATCCTCCAACATAAGGACGACATCCACAAACTAATGACCGGTGTGAAATCCCTTGCGGCAGGCGGCGAATTCACTTTCATCGGCCTGGACGGTTGGGGTACCTCGGAGCGGGTAGTGAAACCTTTCAAGACGGACGCCGGCGGTGTTTTGACCATCAAGCATCGATCGCCTGCCTTGGTTGACTTCCTCAAACATCTGGAGACGCTGGATATCGCCCAAAACAAGACGAACCCCTGGCTTGTGGAATGGTTTCAGTCATTGTATTACTGCGCCTTCCAGTCTACCAACAGCGGCGGTTTGTCCACGACATGCAGCGCGGACGTAGCCAAGAATAAAATCACAGACGCCCCGGGGTTCGGACTTGATCCCAAGGCTCTTTCTGTAATCAACGCTGTTTATGCCTTTGCCCACGGCCTACACGCCACCCTGACGTCAATGTGTGGGTCCGGCTACACGGGGGTGTGCAGTGAGTTTTTCACATCGCGAACGACAGGCAAGACTTTGGTGGACAAGATAAAGGAAGTGTCTTTTCAAGATGGACTCGGTCAGATATTTAGTTTCAGCCAGGAGGGCTATGGTAACGTACCATATGAAATCTATAATTACTACGGAGGGAAATACAATAAGGTAAATAAACCTTCTTTTTTTTTTAGAAATATTAAACATTGAGGGGGGGGATTATATTTTAATATGAAACCCTTCATTCCCCAGCTACGGGGAGAAATTGTACCACTGCTGTTCTTCTACAAGGATGGTTTTGGCATTTAAATATCCCCTAAGGGTTGATATGTCATTAAACCAATATTTTTCGAAATATTAAACATTGAGGTGGGGGTCTTATATTTTAATATGAAACCCTTCATTCCCCAGCTACGGGGAGAAATTGTACCACTGCTGTTCTTCTACAAGGATGGTTTTGGCATTTAAATAACCCCTAAGGGTGATATGCCATCAAACCAATATTTTTTGAAATATTAAACGTGAGGAGTTTATATCTTGGAAAAGATATGAAACCCTTCATCCCCCAGCTATGGGTGAAATTGTGCCACTACTGTTCTTCTATAAGAATTGTTTTGGTATTTAAATAACCCCTAAGGGTTTATATACCCTTAA
>CM042178.1:19055949-19080949 GCA_023376005.1 Doryteuthis pealeii
CTATCTATCTATTTCAGTCAGTTAATTTCTATCTATTTATCTATCTATGTATCTATCAATTTCAGTCTGTTAATATGTATCTATCTCAGTCTTTTGATATCTATCTATCTATCTATCTATCTATCTATCTATTTCAGTCTGTTAATATCTATCTCAGTCTTTTAATATCTATCTATCTATCTATCTATCTATCTATCTATTTATTTCAGTCAGTTAATTTATATCTATCTATCTATCTATCTATGTATTTCAGTCTTAATATCTATCTATTTATCTATGTTCGTGTTCATGACTACCAATATTTTATTTTCCTGTAGGCAGCTCTCCGTTTGTGTGTGGAGACATTCGTCTCCATGGAGGTTTCCAGAACTCCGAGGCTTTGGCCTTTGCCCTTGACTGGATCAACTCTGGAAAATTTGGTTCCCTGAGGGCGCATAATATCACTCTGGGCGCCCTGGGCTTCGACGGTTGTGCCACACCCGACCAGGCCAAGACATTGGCGTATTCTCTTCATTATGGTCTCTTTGATCCAAAGTGAGTATCGCAACTTCCCTCTCCCATTCTTTCTCAAACTTTTTCTCTCTCTCTCTCTAATCCTCTTTCTCTCTCCACTTTACATTCTCCTCTCGCTCCCTCGCTCTCCTCTCGCCTCTCTGGTCCTTTCTCTCCCTCTATCTAAGCCCCCGTACTCTCTCTACCTCCCACTCACCCTTTACTCCCCTCTCGCTCCCTTTCTCCTTCTCTCGGCTCCTTTCTCTCCCTCTATCTAACCCCCTTCTCTCTCTTCCTCCCACTCACCCTTTACTCCCCTCTCGTTCCCCTTTCTCCTTCTCTCTGCTCCTTTCTCTCCCTCTATCTAAGCCCCTTTCTCTCGCTTCCCCCACTCCCCTTTCACTCCCCCTCGCTCTCCTCTCGCTCCCCTTTCTCCTCTCTGGTCCTTTCTCTCCCTCCATCTAAGCCCCTTTCTCTCTCCACCTCCCACTCCCCTTTAACTCCACTCTCTCTCCTCTCTCGCCTTCTCTCTGGCCCTTTCTTTCTCTTTCTAATCCCCTTTCTTTCTCCACCACTCGTTCCCCACTATCCTCTCTCTCCCCCTTTCTCCCCTTCTTTAATCTCCTTACTCTCTCCACCTCTTGCTCCACCTCTCGCTCTCCACTCTCTCTCCATTTCTCCCCCTCACTCTAATCCACTTTCTTAACTTCTCGTTCCCATCTCACTCCCCTCTCGCTCCCCTATCTCCTTCTCTCTTGCCCTTTATCTCCTTCTCTCTATTCCCCATTTCTCTGTCCACTTCTAGCCCCCTCGCTCCCCTCTCACCACCTCTATCTCTCCCCAATCCCCTTCTCCCCATTTCTTTTCCACTCTCTAATCTCCTTACTCTCCCCACCTCTCGCTCCCCTCTCTTTTTCTAAATCCCTTTCTCCCCTCTTTCTATCGCTTACCCTCTCTCTCTCCCTCTTTATCGTGCTGCCCCCTCATTTCTCCCCACGCCGTTTCTCCCTCTCCCGTCTATCTCCTCCTCTTTTCCTCGCTGCCTTCTCTCTCCCACTTTCTCTCTCTTCCCCTTCTCTCCTCTTCTTTGTCCTTCTTCCCCTCGTGCCTTTTCTATCTCCCCCTCTTTCTCTCGCTGTCTTCTCTCTCTCTCTCTCTCTCTCTCTCTCTCTCTCCCTGTCTTCTCCTCTTTCTCTCTCCCCTCTTTCTCTTTCCCTGTTTCTTTTGTTTATCAAAATGACATGATTCGGCATTAAATGACCCGAGAAGGGTTGATATGCCGTAAAACAAAACAATCAGACAACAAACTAAGATTAATGTTTTACACAATTGTTTTCAGAGTATGGCCAAATAATGGGGGATCAGTTTATAACTAATTAACATAGAAAACGGATCCCCCACTTTTTGATCGCTTGTTTCATTAAGCCAACAAGCTAAGAAATGTTTTACAATTGTTTTCAGAGTATGGCTAGATAATGGGGGATCGGTTTATAACTGTGTTAACATAGAAAATGGATCCCCGACTTTATGATTGCTTCCTATTTTCTTATTTCTTTAATAATGATTCCCAAGAATGTTTTGCATAATTGCTTTCAAAAAAGGAAAATGGCCAACTATTGAGGGATCAGTTTATAACTAGGTTAATATTGTAAATCGACCCCCCTCTTTATGATCGTTTCCCATGTTCTTGTTTCTTAAATATTTTCCCAACAAAACGTTTTGCACAATAGCTTTCAAAGAGGGAGACTGGCCAAAAGGTGGGGGGCCAGTTTATAACTAGGTTAATATTGTAAATCGATCCCCGACTTCCTATTTTGTTGTTTCTTAAATATTGATTCCCAACAATTGCACAATTGCTTTCATCAGAAAAAGCCAGAATGTGTTAAATTATGGGGGATCAGTTTATAACTAGGTTGAAATAGAAAATAGATCCCTCACTTTATGATCACTTCCTATTGTCCTGTTTCTTAATGATTTCCAACAAGAAAGTTTTGCACAATTGCTTTCATTTTAGAAGAAGAAAGAATGTGCCAAATAATGGGGGATCAGTTTATAATTTGGTTAAAATAGAAAATAGATCCCTCACTTTATGATCACTTCCTATTTTGTTTCTTAATGATTCCCAACAAGAAAGTTTTGCAGAATTGCTTTCATTTTAGAAAAAGAAAGATTGTGCCAAATAATGGGGGATCAGTCTATAACTAGGTTCACATAGAAATTATACCCCCATTTAATGACCACATTCTTGTTTCTTAATGATTCTCAACAATAATATCACGATCAAATCACACTGAACGCACCAGTTGTTAGCTCATCAAAGTTAAGCAGCAATGTGCCTGTTCAATACTTGATTGGGTGACCAATTACGGAACAGCAGGTGCTGTAACAACGGGAGTCCTTTGTTTATCAAAATTACTTGATTCAGCATTGACATCATCCTCAAGGGATAATGACAGCACGGATTCCTTTTACTCCCTCTCAACATCCGTTCCTATCGATTATCGCTCTTGATAAATCCTCTAGAAGGCACCCAGTGTCAGCACAGAGCTGATGAAAGTATTTTTTTTTTGTTTTTTTTTGCTGGTCGACACACACTAGTGTGCCCAGATGTAGGAGTCCATAGAACAACGTTGCTTACAAGTCTGTCCTTACTTCACAAGAAGTGCCCAGCATACCATGCTGGTCTCACGTTGTGAGATGGGGGGTAAGTGGCCGTACAACTGTTGTTTTGTAGGGTGCTGCTTCCAGGATTTATTCAAAACAGCACACAGCGCCTGTTCCCACCTAACCTTTTCTCTAAGTGCTTCATTAGAGTCTAAGTGGTGCAACCATACAGTAGTACTGGCACGACTATAGCTTGGAAGAATTTCCGTTTTATTTTATCAGATTGTTCGGATTTTCATATTATCTATAACCTGCCAATTGCAGTCATTGCCTTTCCTCTACGTATGTTTTCTGTTACGATTCGTGTGGGCATTTTAGGGATGTAAGTGAAAGCAGTTTTACAGTGGGGATCCCTTTGGGCATAAAGTTTGAGCCTTTCTTGAATTAGAAAGATGTAGTATCAATTTTAATCCTTGTCCGCTGATCCATCCTGGGTTTAATCCTGTCTTGAAGTAGAGAGCTGTATAACCTTCTCTGTTGGTCTGTCCTTCCAGCGAGTAATTCTAGGACTAAATTTGTTTTCATTAACCCAAGAAAAATCCTGGGAAGACAGTCTGCGTCTTCCGTATGTCATCCTCAAACATTCAGCCCAGACTCTCTCATCTCACTATCTCCCTTTCACTCCTCGCCCTTTTGCCAATTTTTGACAAATCAGAAACCAACAGGTCAGACAATCAGTTTCACTATTACATAATAGTCTTTGGTTTTTCCATATCTCATTATTTTACAATGGTTTCGATGTATCTCCTTGTAAGAACCAGCGACAATAACAAAGTTGTGCGTGTTGCCACCAGGTGACGCAACCATTTCTTTCTTGTCTTTGTAGAACATCTTTATAGCCGTAACAGTTTTTTAAAAACCATATGCTAGTAGTATTTCTTTCCTCTATCGGTAGAGCACCCACTTAGTAACCACAAGGTTCCGAGATCGATACCGGCCTTCCCCAACACAACACATGAGTAGCACAGATTGGACTTGTGCGAAAAAGTTAGAGGCTGATGGTAGGTGTGGTGCTCCACATCAGACGTTAAAACAATCTCACTAGTCTAGCGCAAGTGAAAAGGAGAAAGACTCCATCGCTATTCGGCTGATACCGACAATAGGCCACTCCGTCGACTTTACTTTTTTTCTAATAGAATCCAACGCTTTAAGAACTCTACAAAAAATGTGTTGCCTCGAGATTGTTTGCACGTACCCCTTCGATGTCATTTCCTACCGTCGCAGGTGTTTGACTTCGGGGCCAGACTCATAATTATAAGTGATTGTATCTCTTTCTTTTCAGGCGCATCTCAGTCAAAAATTTACCATCGGCTAAACTTCAAAGTTGGCTTAGTTATGACAGCGGCAGTACAATCAAAATGTCCTCCATTTTGCAACCCCTCAGCGTGCCCATAGTTAGCCCAGGGGCCACATCACCGGCGCTTCTGGACAAAAACACCTACTCGACATTCTTCAGGACCATACCGTCTGACCTTCATGTTGTCCGGGCAATGGCCAAGCTGGTCAAAGAACTCGGGTTCAGTTATATAATCACCCTGAACACGCCGGACACCGGCAGCAAAGACGCCCTGGAACTTTTCCGTCGGAACGTCGAAGGTCTGGGCGTCTGTATTGCGTCGTCGTTCGAATTCGGAAGGGACGGCTCCCCGGAGAATATCATCTATGACATCACCAAGTCGAGCACTCGGGTTGTTGTCGTGTTTGCTGAGTTCGGACGCGACATAAGAAATTTGCTCTTTGCCAAACAGAAATTGCCCGCCGGGAAAGACATTGTGTTCATATCGAACAGAGCTTGGTATCTGCCCCCAACCTTGCCAAACTCTGTCATCGAGAAGACGATTATATTTCAGGTAAGTGACCCTCATTTTAATTGTCATATTATTTCACTCCTTGCAAGTTTATTCACACAAGCGTAAGCTGATGGTGTGTGTCATGATGCAATATCATCTATCACTAATAAGATATACTCACCAATAAAATTTGTATATATATATATATATATATGTGTGTGTGTGTTCGTTCATATCCACATTTTATTAATTTTTTCTTGTATTTTTTTAAAATGAAATAATCTACGTATGGTTAATAATAATCTTATTATAATGGAGATTGTGTGCTTTTCTGTCTGTAACCGAAACTATATTACTACTCATATCACTATTCCCTTAGTTATTGACATCACATGTTCCATGATTGTATTTTTATTTAAACCTCAATTATTAATAAAATTGTTTTACATTATTAATACTGTTAACCATGTCTACATACTGACAACATGCAATTATATTTATATATACAACAAAATAGTGGTTTACAATGTGAACGGGAAGGCTAATTTGCATATTGATATTAAAAATGTGATTTTATTAAATATGTGCTTAGTATTATTGATTTCTAACTGTTTGGTTTTATTTTAATGAATATAATAAAAAATCTCTTCAATGAATCTTAAATGAAATCCATTAACAAGAAAAAATAACTGTCATTTTATTCTTTACTTCCTCTTTTAACTAAATACTTAAATTTAAAAAATAACAATGAAAGACGAGAGTGATGAGAGAGTTCTATTTTTCGATTATATCCCCTCTGTTTCAAATCTTTTTATCTGCATTCTTATTTAGTTTCATTAGCGTTTCTAATTTAATATGCTATTTTATTATATCAAAACTTAAATACTTGCACCCGGAGGGTGCTATAATAATAATAATAATAATAATAATAATATTATTAATAATAATAATAATGATAATAATAATAATATGATATTATTATTATTTATTATTATTATTATTAATAATATCATGATATTAAGGACAAACTACATCAAAGCGAAAATTGATAAGACCCAACAAAATAGTAAGTGTAGACTTTGCGGTAATAGAGATGAGACTGTTAACCATATACTCTGCGAATGTAGCAAACTAGCACAACGAGAATACAAAGCTAGACACGACTGGGTTGGGAAGGTGATCCACTGGGAATTATGCAAAAAATTAAATTTTGACCTCACAACAAAATGGTATATGTATAAACCAGAATCTGTTCTTGAGAACAAAACGCACAAAATTCTCTGGGACTTTGAGATAAAAACGGATCACCTTATCCCAGCAAGAAGACCAGACCTAGTGTTGATAAACAAAAAAGAAAGAACTTGTTAACTGGTTGATTTTGCAGTTCCAGCAGATCACAGGGTGAAGATGAAGGAAATGAAAAAATTGACAAATATCTGGACCTTGCCAGAGAACTGAAAAAGTTATGGAATATGAAAGTGAAAGTGATACCAATGTAGTTGGTGCACTTGGAACAGTCCCAAAAGGATTGGAAAAGGGTTTGGAAAGTTTGGAAATCAGAGGAAGGATTGAAACCATTCAGAACACTGCACTGCTGCAATCTGCCAGAATACTCAGAAGAGTCCTGGAGACCTGAGGAGACTTGCTGTCACTCAGACTCCAGTGAAAGTCCATCAGCTAACACTGATGTGAAAACTCAAAAGGAGTAATAATAATAATAATAATAATAATAACAATTATTATTATTATTTCACTCCTTCTCTAGCAAGGTCTAGGCATGGGTCTATCTTCTTTTTATTTTTTTTCATCTTCACTCCGTGATCTGCTGGAACTGCAATATCTACCAGTTGACAAGTTCTCTTTTTCTTGTTAATCAATTCTAGATCTAGTCCTCTGGCTGGGATAAGTGATCCGTCTTTATTTCGTCCAGTCCCGGAGAATTCTATGTTTCATTCTCAAGAAAAGTTTCTGGTTCACACACACACACACACACACACACACACACACACACACACACACACAGAATATATTAAATATATAAGACTAAGTTTTTGGTATGTACGTGTCGATCTATAACAAAGAAAAGAGAAGTCACTCAGATTTGAAATCTTGCATATTGATTAATATCCTTCTAACTAAGAAACACGTCAAATTTGGTTATTGATTTTTACTAATTAAGGGATATAATTAATTAATTAAGCCAAAATCACCCAATTTGCAGAACTATCCATATACCAGCCCTGCTGATAATAAAATGACTTTTTTTTACAGCGATTTATAGCGATTTAAAGCAGAAATGTATCAGTTTAGCGAATGAATTTCGCAGTCTAAGCCGTTCTGCTAGGAATTTATCACCTATTCTTGGTCTAATCTTTAAAATATTTATATCGTTGAAAAGAAAATGATATAATCTTTATGAATATGTAATTTTTATGCGTTTTTATTAATTGAATTATTTTTTACATCGAGTTAAAAAAAATTGGCTACAGAGAGCTGATATGTATAATTTTTTTTCTTCATTCTAAATTTCAAGAAAAAAGACAAATTCTTTTTTCTCGCCTATTTACAGTTCAATCTTCTTTCAGATATTTATATGGTTCGAAAGAGAACAAAATAATCTATCTAAATATGTAATTTGATTGAGTTTTTATCAATGGAATTATTTTTTACAGCGAGTTAAAAATATTATATTTTGCTTCAGTCAGCCTAGAATTTGTAGTATCATTTTTTCATACTTAAATTTTAACATAAAATCAAATCTTATTTATCGCATATTTCTGTTTCTATCTTAAAATATTTATTTCGTTAGAAAAATATCTTTCTAAATATGGAGTAAACTCCGAAAACAAATCCGGCGCCGGAGTCCCTAAGATGGAGTAACGCTGAACTTCAGCACTACACATCAACTCTTGGAACATTGCCGTTGCCAAACTGCATTGGTTTCTTACCTTTCCTTTGGACCATAGCGGAAGAGAAGGGATCTGCTGTTTAAGCAACAGCACATCCTCCATATGAACCCGCCCAGGCTACGTAGTTAAAAATACTTTTTGGACACTACTCTATGGTCTTTGCCTGAGACCCCCACCAAGAGGGAAGACCGACAGTGCTAAGCTACTTTTTCTACTGCCCCCCCTGTACACAGGAAATGAACCCACATTAAAAATGACCTTGTGTCGAAACCTTCCTATAGCAGAGAGACAAGGTCAATAGAGTTTCGGCTTCATTGCCTAAGGCCCTCCTAAGAGGGAATACCGACGGTGCTAAACTACTCTTTTTACTGCCCGCCTCTACACAGGAAATGAACCCACTTTAAAAATGACTTACGTAGTTTAAAAAAAAAACTATTTGGACACTACGCTATCGTGTTTCACAGACAGAAGGATGCCGACACATGCTTTGATTGATTGATTTTTGGTTTGTTTGGTTTGGTTTGGTTTGTTTTGTTTTACGGCCTATCAACCTCAGTGGGTCATTTAATGCCGATAAAGTTTTGAAATAAATCAATTCTTAATGGATAATACAATTTTTTTATAAATACATTTTTCTATTTAACCCATAGATGGGACCCTAACAGGTACTATCACTCCGGTTCAGAGTGGACCAGAGAGCAATGGTGATGAAGGGGGTGTCCACATTCCCCAAACCTCCAAAACTGGAACCTCACCATCAGATAGAGTTTAACGTCATTCCCAGGACATGTAGACCCGCAGCCACCGCCTTCTAGCACCCATATGATAAAAAGGGGTTGGGGCTTGCCATAAGGGCAATAGGGTTGGGAAAATCATATAGGTGCTAGGGCTTGACGTGACCAGCCAATTGATCGAGGGGGCCTCTCTGACCGCCCGTCTAGCCTAAGTAAAGGCCAAAGTGGAGTATTGCATTGATTGGTTTTTAGTTTTTATTTATTTTTTTTATAGAAAGACTTTCCGATCATCAATGAATTTAAGCAATGGCTCGATAAAAAGACACCCAGCATGCAGGACAAGACAAATCCGTGGTTTGAGGAATTTTTTGAAAAATACTACCAGTGCTCAATGGCGAGCAACTGTTCAAAGACCCAGTCGCTGGTCAGTGGACGTTTCATGCAGGACGTCACAGTCGTCCCCACCATCGATGCCGTCTTCGCCGTGGCTGAAGCTCTACAAAAGACACTGGACGAAAAGTGTGGCGCCACATATTCCGGCGTCTGCAATAAGTTTCTTTCGGACGTCGACACTCGACAGCGGTTCATGTCAAACATGGACGCCATGAGTCTGACAACGATTTACAACACCAATTTCAAATTCGTAAATCGGGAACGTGAAGTTAAGATCTTGGTAAAAAGAATTGCGAACGGACGTGTTGATTACGTAAGTTGAATTTTATTGTCTCTTTTTAGGTATCCTCTGCACAGCCATGTCCAGATTATTATATTATTATTATACTTTTTACATATTAAACTATTTTGTAATAGTTCTTAAGTATGCATATCAAACGTATTAATAAATAAATTATCATACTATGGTATATCCACAGGCCCTGCTATCTATCTATCTATCTATCTATCTATCTATCTATATTATTATTATTATTATTATTATTATTATTATTATTTCTAAAGTAAAGCAATTCTTATAGTAGAATAACTTATGATACAGTTTTATAATACAGTAATTTTCAATGCAATTCTATAGTAAAATGATTTATAATACATTTCCATAGTAGAATATTTCATAATGCATTTCTATTGTAAAACAATTTTTAATGAAGTCGCATTATATATTGTAGGTGATCCTTTATATTATTATTATTATTATTATTATTATTATTATTGTAAAGCAATGTTCAATGCATTTCTATAGTAAAGTAAATTATACTTAATTTCTACAGTCAAATAATCTATAACATATTTATATAGAAAATTATTTTCAGCGCATTTCTATAGTATATTCAATGTTGGCGAGTCCTCTTCCTCCTTTTCATGACACATAGTCTATTTGTATCGTCTCTCGGGTATGATTCCTTGTGCATTGTCATAAGTTTCCTTGTTCTTTGGTCCATCTGTCAGAGTTCCTCTTTTTTCCATTTTAAGAATGGTCCAGATTATCTTACAAGGGGACAGGACAGCCCAGGATTTTTCCCTTTACAAGATTTCTCCCCCCCCATTTCTCTCCCATCCACTCCCTCCCCCATTCTCTCTCTCTCTCTCTCTCTCTCTCTCTCTCTCTCTCTCTCTCTCAATTGCATTGAAAATTACTGTATTATAAAACTGTATCATAAGTTATTCTACTATAAGAATTGCTTTACTTTAGAAATAATAATAATAATAATAATAATAATAATAATAATAATAATAATGCTTGTTTTCTAATCATGAAACTTGTTCTGTCAGCTGGAGCTGTAGAATACACTGACTGCGCCTTTGCAGAGGGGTAAAATCCCTTTAATGAAGCAACCAAATTGGCCATGGGTGGCAACCCTTAAGGCTTAAGGACCAAATCCTGGTGGCTGAGCAGTCCATGACATGCAACACTCCACTTTGGCCCTTAGATGCAGTTTAACATCATACTCAGGACCTATGCCTTGGTACATGACCTCAGAATCCAGAATTTTTGTCCCGCCTGATTGTCGAGGTTCTTGCAACCGAAGCAAAATTCTTTCAACCATTTGGTTACTCTACTCTGATCAAGTCCATTCTTTTTTTTTTAAAGTTGTCTAATTTTTCTGAAGTACTCTTTTCTCACTTTTTATTTCGTCTGATGGTGTCCGCTTCCAGTATTCCCATTATCCTTATTATCATTGCAGATTGCTGAATATGCCAACAATACACTGAATTATTACGGTAACCAAGAAGCAGTTGTCCGAGATTATGAACGTGTGCCGTCAAAATGTTACGGCTTATGCGCCAAATGCGAGGGCCAAACGAAAAACAGCGAACAATTCACCTTCACTCCAGGGGATTTTATTCTTGTCGGTAAGTGACCCGATTAAATGTATTCAATTGATGAAATTTTTGGAACACCCTCTGCCCATCCCCCTCAACAACATCCGCCCTGTTGGTGGTGACGAGAATACGCCAACTACATCTTCAGTAGTGGGGTAAGATATTCCTCTTTCCCAACAAAAAAGGTGCCCTGGGTGCGGCACCAAACCGCACACAAGGGTGAAGTTCGACTGGAGCTCAAGGTTGCCATTACTCCCAGGTCCCTGAGTTCCATCTACGATTCAAATAGATATGTTTAATTGTGAACTTTATTAAATTGGCTCTGTAAAGAATTATATTGAAGTGAAGCTGTTTAAAATGGTTGTGAACTTTATTAATACATTGGCTCTTAAAACATTGATATTGCAACTAAGTATAAAGTTTATACCTGCTTAAAATGATTGTGAACTTTATTAATACATTGGCTCTTAAAACATTGATATTGCAACTAAGTATGAAGTGTTTACCTGTTTAAAATGATTGTGGCTCTTAAAACATTGATATTGCAACTAAGTATGAACTGTTTAAAATGATTGTGAACTTTTTAATACATTGGCTCTTAAAACATTGATATTGCAACTAAGTATGAAGTGTTTAATGATTGTGAACTTTATCAATACATTGGCTCTTAAACATTGATATTGCAACTGTTTACCTGTTTAAATGATTGTGAACTTTATTAATACATTGGCTCTTAAAACATTGATATTGCAACTAAGTATGAAGTTTATACCTGTTTAAAATGATTGGAAACTTTATTAATACATTGGCTCTTAAAACATTGATATTGCAACTAAGTATGAAGTGTTTACTCATTACAAATGTTTGAAAAAATACATAAGTCTTAAACTGACTCTGGCATAGAATAACCCAAGAGTTGACCAGGGTTGGATAGTCAGGGGTTATAGGTCCGACTCCGACTCCTAGTATTCCCAAAATTCCGACTCCAGCTCTCACCTCCGACTACTTAAGAAAATTAGAATTAAGTTAGATCATGAACCAAGACTAAGTAGCCAAGTAAAATAATTTTAATCGTCATCATCATCATCATCATCATCATCATCATCATCATCGTGTCGTGTAATCAGCACGAATATCCAAGACAATCTCTCGCCAACCTTCTCTATCATTCATTGTCCCAGGGAGGGCCTCTAAGCAGCATCCAGTGTCCATACAAAGTCGGGCAACATACGTCCTTGTTGAGCGGCCCACACTAGCATGTCCACGTGTTAGTTTCCACAGGAGAACATCGCTTATGAGTTCGTCCTTGCTTCTCCAGCAGTGTCCAGCATGTCTTGCCCGTCTCATTCGGATGGTTTGTGAGATAGGGGGCAGATGACCGTACAGCTGCTTCCTTGTGTGGTGTTGTTACCACGACTTGTTCAAGAACACACGCAGCATTCTTGTGCAGCTCCCATCTAGTTTATTCTCCAGGCGCCTCGTTAGGGTCCAAGTGGTGCAGCCATACAGCAGCACTAATACAACCACATCTTGGAACAATTGTCGTTTTAACCTGTCAGTGAAATCGGATTTCCGTTTGACTGATAATCTGGTTATAGTCGACCCTGCCTTCCCTATGCATTCATTAACATCACTTTCTGTAGATGAGATATTACTACCTATGAATAATTTTACTAAAAAATTATTTCAGCATTGTCACTTGACCCATGCTCTACACTATGACACCCACCACACATGAGCTTCGGTTTGTGGGTAGTTCCACATTAATAGGGCCTTGTGCCTAACCCGTACAACGTGGGATACGTGGTAAATACACTATGGCATGAGCCTGGCTCTATTTCTAACCATATTAAGGGTGCACCACGTTTTATTGAATCAAATTGTAAAATTATATATTTTTGATAAATTCATATATTTATAAATTTGCAAAAAAACAAAACAAAACAAAATAAATAAACATTTATGCTAAGATGATAAAAAAATAACAATAAAATCTTAGTTCACAAGAAAATTAGAGTTGGTAAAGAACAAGGCTGCAGATTAGGAAGGTATAAGGTCCGATTCCGACTCCTAGTATTTCTAGGATGCCGATTCCGACTCCGATTCCGTCTAAACCTCTGACTCCCAAGAACTTCGACTCCGACTCCTAGTATTCCTGGGATACCGACTCCGACTCCTAGTATTTCTTGGATGCCGAATCCGACCCCGATTCCATTTAAAACCTCTAATTCCCAACGACTCCGAATCCTAATATTCCTGGGATGCTGACTCCGACCCCGGCTCTGACTCCTAGTATTTCTCAGATGCCGATTCCGACTCCATCCTAAACCTCTGATTCCCAACGACTCCAATTCCAACTAGTATGCCTAGGGCTTCGATTCCTTCATAAAAAACCTCCATCTCTCTACGACTCCGACTCTGACTCCGACTCTGCAACCCTGAGTTTGACATGCCGTACAAAAACCAACCAACCAACCAACCAACCGTAACGACATTGAATATCAAATTATTTTCTACTAATTATTGTCTTCTTTTGATCAGGTCTTTTTGATGTACACAAAAAAGGGGCCACGCCCTACACCTGTGGCGCGATCAACAACAACCAGGGCTATCAACTGGTCGAAGCTTTCAACTATGCAACTCACTACATCAACAGTCGGCAGGGGATGTTCAGTCAAATCCTGAGGGGCGTCACCATCGGCTCGTTGGCCCTCGACGTTTGCCAGAGTCCCCTCAGAGCGGCCAACCTAGTCACCAACCTTCACAGCCAGAACCTACAGTTGTTCAGCAATGCTACAAACACAGTAATTGATCCAAACGATTTCCAGGTGTATGTCGGCCCTTTCGATAGCGAATCGTCCCTTCGGGTCGCAGAGGTGCTCACCAAACTCGGCGTTCCGCAGATCAGTTACGGCGCAACGAGTGTCGAGCTCCGCGACGAGAAATACCCGTTTTTCATGCGCACCGTGCCGGCAGATGACAAACAAGCTAGGGCCATGGTTTCTTATCTGAAGAGCTTTAAGATCAAATATGTGCAAGTGATAAACACAAATGACACAGTGGGTCGCTCTGGCAAAGAACAATTCGCCAAACTTGCCTTTGCCAATAAAATCTGCATTGTTCAAAACATAAGTCTGGCCAGGGAGGAAGCTCTCACCCAACAAGAAGCCGACAATGGCGTCAGCAAATTACTAGCGTTTCCCAATAGCAACGCTGTTATCATATTCACCGCAAATCCACGTTTTATCCTTTTATCAGCCGAGAAGAATAGCCAAGTAGCTGGGAAATATCTATTCATAGCCACTGATAAATGGGGTGCAGACCCCGAGATGTTAAAAGGTCTCGATAAATTGTTAGCCCATCGACACGTCGTTATATTTGACGTGGAAACGGCCGATCTTCCAGGTTTTGACATGTACTTGGACAGCAAGACACCAGTTTCAAATCTGAACAATCCCTGGTTCGATGAATATTATCAACTACTCTATGATTGTAGTATTGGTACACCAGAAAACCAATACCCAAACAAATGCACGGGTACAAACTACAAAAGTTTACCGAGGGCAAACGCCTATATTCAAGACCCGTATGTCCTTTACGTTGTGAACTCTGTGTTTTCTGCCGCTCTGGGCATCCACAAGACCCTGCAAAATATCTGTGGGAAGACTTATCGTGGTCTTTGCTTGGCTTTCTTGAACGGGGGAGATCAGAGACATGAAATTCTTCGTGGAATCAAAGATGCCAATTTCGAAGACGCCACACGCCAGCCGTTCTTCTTCGTCAAAAACACCTTTGAAAGCGATCGTGGATATCATATCTACGAAACAGTTGCTGATTTGAAGGTTGGAATCAAGAAATACAGATACGAAAATGTAAGTAAAAACAATAAATTTAATTTTTTTTTTTAAAGTCAAAAGTGTAAAGATGGTTGAATTTTTTTTTTTTCATTTTAGAAAAAGAAACAATGTGCCAAACAATTAGGGATTGAGTTGAAATTGTCAAAAAAGAAAATGGATCTCCCACTTAATGATCTCTTTTCTTTTTTTTTCTTTTTTTTTTTTTCGTTCCATTATTTTTTTTCTCTTTGTCAAATTAATACTAAGATAAAAATGGCTTTTTAAAGTGGACCCCTTATTTAAAAAAAAAAACAATCTTTCTTTCGCTACAGATTGGCAGTTACAACGACACCCATTTTTTGAAGATAGATGCCCGGTACAAACAAGGTTGGACCACATCTTGTCCACAGACATCATGTCCAAAATGTGTATTTCCTCCCTATCAACCGTCACGCTTTACCGTCCAAAAGTCTCCGAACTACCTGAACTTGGTGGCCGTTTTTGACATCCACAGGGCAGACAGTAAAGGTCCCGAAAAGTGTGGACTTCTAGACTGGACTTCCGGCTTCCAACATTTGCTCGCTTTCTTCTACGCCATTGACAACGTCAATAAGAATAATTTGTTTAAGTTGTCAAACAGTCTTCAGCTTGGCGGGGTTGCCATGGATACGTGTTCGAATCCATCCAGAATCGGACAGGATGTTTACAGCCTGCTTAGCGGGGAAGGCCTCTGCGGCGTCGGAGGGAGTAATAAAATGGTAAGTCCCGAGACTTTTTGCACCACGGTTAGCATCCACTTGACCGTGTGTGTGTGTGTGTGTGTGTGTGTGTGTACTAGACAACATGTAACACGTTATGTCACCCATTGAGCTCTGGGTAGATAATTGGGATTAGAGAAAAGTGAGTTTGCAAAGCGAATTAAATAAAAGATAAATTAATTAACACAACCAGAGAATTAAAAAAACAACAACATTAAAATCATTTTTTAAGATTTCTAAGAAAGGGAATGTTTGACTTAATTTAAATTTATTAAGAGCCAAGATGTTGGCCGGGCTGGCTGTTTATGAAATGTAACATATAAATACGTTCATAACTCTCCAATATATATATATATATATATATATATATATATATATATATAATGTGTGTGTCTGTATGTATGTATATAAGTGCACCAACTACAACTGGTATCTCTTTGACCTTCATATTCCATAACTTTTTTCAGTTATCTGGCAAGGTCCAGGTATTTGTCCATCTTTTTCTTTTCTTTTATCTTCACTCGCTGATCAGCTGGAACTGCAAAATCCACCAGTTGACAAGTTCTTTCTTTTTTGTTAATCAACACTAAGTCTGGTTATTATTATTATTATTATTATTATTATTATTATTGTTGTTGTTGTTGTTGTTGCTTTTACTTAATCAATTGTTTCTTATTTAATTATTTATTTATTTTGATTAGTCTTTGTAGTCTTTAGTTTTTAAGTGGACTAGAAGCAATTTATTTTCATGCCTACATTTGGATATACATTCACCATTCATCTGATGGTGTATTAAAATTAATCCTTATTCCAATATCTGGCTATTGAGTGATGATTTTTCCTGATAACCCAACCTCTTTCTCTCCCTATTTCTTTAACCAGATCATCCCCCCAGCAACGATCGTCAGCTTTTTGCCGAAAAGTAGTGCCAACGCAATACCAGTGGCCGAAATCCTATCCCCGTACAAGTTGGCCACCCTCAGTCCAAGTGCCACATCGGTGGAGCTCAGTAACAAGGAGGTGTATCCGTATTTCCTGCGGACGGTGCCCCCAGACAATATCCAGGCCCGGGTTATGGCAAATATTCTGCATCAGATGCAGTGGACGTACACGTCGCTTGTGTATTCCGAAGATGCGTACGGCACGGCCAGCTATCAAGAGTTTCTGCGAGAGGCACAGGATAAGGAAAAGAGATTGTGCTTGGCTCAGGCAAGATCCATGCCGCTGGCGTCCAATATCGATGACGCCCGTAAGATTATTGGAGAGCTTAACCAAAAGGCAGGTGCCCGTGCCGTGGTCTTGTTTGTAAGGAGTAATCAAATCAGGTAAGCATATGCACCTATCTATCTATCTATCTATCTATCTATCATCTATCTCAGTTTGTTCATATCTATCTATCTATCTATCTATCTCAGTCTGTTCATATCTATCTATCTATCTATCTATCTATCTATCTATCTATCTATCTATCTATCTCAGTCTGTTCATATCTATCAATCTATCTCAGTTTGTGCATATCTATCTATCTATCCATCTATCTATGTCAGTCTGTTCATATCTATCTATCTATCTATCTATTTATCTCAGTCTGTTCATATCTATCTATCTATCTCAGTCTGTTCATATCTATCTATCTATCTATCTATCTCAGTCTGTTTATATCTATCTATCTATCTATCTATCTATCTATCTATCTATCTATCTATCTATATCAGTCTGTTCATATCTATCTATCTATCTATCTATCTCAGTTTGTTCATATCTATCTATCTATCTATCTATCAATCTCAGTTTGTTCATTTTGTTTTCTTTGGGTGTTGTCATTGTACCTGTACTTTGGTCTACCGATTCCACGTCATCCCTCTCTCAGTTGGGAGTACAGAATCTGCTTTGTCAGTCTGTCATCCTCAAGTCTGTTTAAGTGGCCATCCCATCTCAGGCTGCATTGGACAAATATTTCGTGCATGCCAGGGAGTCCAGTTCTCTTCAGGATGGTTCTTTTGAAACATGTTGCCACCACTTGATATTTAATATACTGCGCAAGTGACGCATGTAGTAGACATGTAGTTTGTAGGCATCCGCTTTGTATATCATCAACATAACCATAACATAGCCTCGTTTAAGTATCTGTTCCCTTTTGTTGTATCAGCTATGACATTTTTCAAAGATAAATTTATTTCATCTATGAAGGAATTCAACAAATGTGTGAAAACAAATTTTAGGTGAAATTTCTTTACTCGATATTTTCTAAAAATTGCCTTTAATTGATAAATTTTATGAGGCTGGGAGGAAGCTGTACTGAAGTAACTAAAGTTTGTCTTCTTTGTTAATGATGTGTACCTCACTCACACAGAAATTTTAGAAAGCTACCTTCACAGATTGGGCTGTCTGCAACTACTATTTTCAGAGTTACAAAGAAGTTTAAATACTTTAGATACAAGCAGATAATTGCATTCTGTTCGTACCTTCTTTAGGATTTAAAATAGTGGATTGATTTTGATGTTTAAAATATCGTCAAAAAACATCGTTTGTTTTATTCATAATAATATACAAGTGAATAATAATGATAAAAGGAAGGAAAGAAAGAAAAAGAACAGTGAGAGAAAAAGTGTTAAATCAAGATTATTATACTTTTTACATATCGAAATATATTGCAATAGTTCTTAAGTCAACATATCAAATGTTGCAATAATAAAACTATTATACTATGGTACTAGCAAATATATGCCCCTCCGTAGGGTGCAAGTATTTACGTTTTAATAATAAAATATCATATTAAATTAGAAAAGCTAATGAAACTAAATAAGAATACAGATAAAGATACAGATAAAAAAGATTTGAAACAGAGGAGTATAATAAAAATATTTGAAACAGAGGGAGTATAATAAAAAATGGAACAACTGAAACTTACTCTTCCATCACTCTCGTCTTTCATTGTTATTTTTTCTAATTTAAGTATTTAGTTATAAGAGGAAGTAAAGAATAAAATGACAGTTATTTTATCTTGTTAATGGATTTCATTTAAGATTCATTGAAGAGATTTTTGCTTATATTTATTAAAATAAAACCAAACAGTTAGAAATCAATAATACTAAGCACATATTTATTAAACTCGATTTTTTAATATTAATATGCAAATTAGCATTCCCGTTCACACTGTAAACCGCTATTTTGTTGTATATATAAATATAATTGCATGTTGTTAGTATGTAGACATAGTTAACAGTATTAATAATGTAAGACAATTTTATTAATAATTGAGGTTTAGATAAAAATAAAATCATGGAGAATGTGATGTCAATAACTAAGAGAATTGTGACTTGAGTAGGAATATAGTTTCGGTTACAGACAGAAAAACACACAATCTCCATTATAATAAGATATCTACAGGTTTTGCTAGTCAAGAATTATTATTGTCTTCCTTTTTCTTTTTGTAATATTTACTAAGATTTGTTTAGTCTGGCATAAGACCACTGAAGTTGTGAACTCACTGAGCCTTAAAGAATGGTCATATTGAGCACCAATCAAAACACTATTATGATATTTCTAATATAACAACGAGTAAAACCAATGGCTTGATTATAAATAGTTTAATTATTTTATGATGAGGTGAATGATATTTTATGATGAGGTGAATAAGCAATGAGGTGAAAAGTTGCATATCGAAGGTGTTGGCTATAATGTGGGGGGCGGTCATAGTTTCAATTTGAATTCTAGTTATGATATTTTATTCGTTTCGTCTAAAATGACAACCTTTTCTCTTTCAAATATTGAAATTGCAATATATATTTACCAACCGCTCCGCACGAGCAGGATGTGACACAAGGTCAATTTTTAAGCGGGGTTCAGCAGGTTTGAATTCAGAGTTTTCCTTCTCCTAGACCGGGTTGCCTAACCAATGTTAAAGAGCCCAGTCTGCCCTAATATTTACTCATAGCTGGAGAAAGAGTAAGATTCATACCTTTCTCAAGGGTATTAGCGCTAAGTGAAATGCAATTACCACGTCCAAATTGCAATATATACTAATCAATTTCTAGGCTAAATTTTGTGAAAACGAGGATTTTTGGTACGTTTTAGTAGACGATCTTTGATGCTATTTTCCCAAATATTAATTTTTGTTGGAAATTCGAGGAAATATTTAACAGTGTAGGGTGTTTGGCATATCGCATTTGAAGATTTGTCCATTGAGGAAGAAACATCGAAGACCTTGAATGACTCGAAGATCAACCAGTTTAGGTTAATAAACTCATTGCCTACTTTAAGCCGTCTTTAATGCATTTATCAAATAGTCATTTATCAAATTTATCAAATTCTCTTGTTATTGGTAGTTAATTACAATTTTCATATGAAATAAAGGAATGGAAGATATCTGGTAATCGAATAAGAAAACTATCTTTTCTCTTTATATTAACAATAAGATGAAGATTGTCGGAATTAAATGTGTGTTTTTGAGTCATTGAATAATTTCTTTTCGAAATTAGACATTAGTATATTACCAATTTGGAAAAAAACTTTTTACAAAAATAAGACTATCCAGGATTTTGCATTTCCTAAAAGAAGTTCGATTGTACTAAAAAATATGAGCAATTGAACAATAGTTAAAATCGATACATATATACATTTGTTTTCTACCAAACTATCACTATGAATCCAAAACTTAGTCGGCATTAAATGACCCACCAAAGTTGATATGTCATAAAACAAACCAAACCAAACCAAACCTTGGCAGTCGTTTCTGATTAATCTTTATGCAATGAAAACCTTCTTGAAATTATTGACAAAAACAGTTTATGAATTTTCATATTCAAAGGTGAAATATGAGAATAATTCCAAAAGAAAGGTCTCCAAAGCACTGGGGATGCAGCGAAACTGTGTGTGCTGCTATTGGAAACACTGTTGTGTTTGTTGAGCATGCCTCTGTATGCACCTTGTTGCTACCCTCAGTTTTATCTTGGCAGTCGTTTCTGATGAACCTTGATTAATTTAGTAAAAATTTCTATATGTAGGACCTAGAACTGAACCCATAGAAACACCATCATTTTTTGTATATACTTTTATGCATATCATTTTTTTTTGTATATCCTGTCACATCATCATCACAATACTGAATTATTTTTAAATTATGTTCCAATTATCTTTCAGGCTTTTATTGCAAGCGGCTAAAGATTTGAAACTTTCTCGTCGATTCGTTTGGCTTGGAAGCGACACTTGGGCCAACAACGATATTGGTGATGGCCTTGAAAGTGTCGCCTCAGGCGCCATCACGATACAGATCCGTTCCATGGCACTGAACGGCTTCACCCAGTACGTCAAATCCCTCACCCTGGCCAAACACGACCCGATCCCAGACGATTGGTTTGAAGAATTCTACCAGGACGTTCACCAATGCCGCATCCTTCGAAGCGTTGTACAGAGAAATTACAACAGTCTATGTACGGGTAACGAGAAAATGACCGATGCCATGCTACCCACGGACCCATTCATATTCCACACGATTCTGGCCGTCGATATGATTGCCTTGGGTTTGAACAATATTAAAAAGGTAACTTTTAAGAAATGAAGAAATTAAGTTGGGTGTGTGTGAGGGGGTAGGAGGTAATATAAAGTGACGTTGTTTGTCCAGTGGTCTTCTAAGAACAATGACACCATAGTTCTATTCAAAGCAGAGTTCAAATGGTGCAACCATACAGTAGTACTGACACGGTTACAGGCTGAAAGAATTACCATTTTATTTCCTCAGAGAGATCAGGTTTGCATATAATCGAAAACCTGTCAATCCGTAATATACAAACACTGAATAAACGGAAGGAAGAATCACTCATACGGAAACAATTGATATATAATAATATACGTACGATGGACACGGGGAGACGGGTTCAAATCTTAGATGAGACTGTTTGCATTTCACATAGTGGAAATATTCTTGGGAAATATATGTATCCAACTATTCTCCCTCCAGCTATGGGCAAATAGCGAAGGTTGGGCTCTTTAACATTAGTCAGTAAACGGTCTAGGAGAAGGAAAACTCTGAATTCAAACCCATTAAAGCCTTCTTAAGGAATTTGACCATGAGTCCGAGTGGAGGGGTTGGGTAAATATTATGTACCTATATATATATTTCAGTACGTTACTATCTATCTCAGTCTTTTTGTATCTATCTATCATAACATCTTCATTATCTATCTATCTATCTATCTATCTATCTATTTATGTCTCATTCTGTTCATATCTATCTATATCTCTATCTATCTATCTGTAATAGCATCTTCATGATCTATCTATCTATTTATCTATCTATCTCTGTTCATATCTATCTATCTATCTATTTATCCATCTCATTCTGTTCATATCTATCTATCTATCTATCTATCTATTTATCTATCTATCTGTAATAGCATATTTATTATCTGTCTATCTATCTATCTATTTATCTATCTCATTCTGTTCATATCTATCTATCTATATATATAAGTCTATCTATCTATCTATCTATCTATCTATCTATCTATCTCAGTTTGTTCATATCTATCTATCTATCTATATATATATATATATATATATATATATCTCAGTCTGTTCATATCTATCTATCTCTCTATCTCTCTATCTATTTATCTATCTCAGTTTGTTCATGTGTATGTATGTATGTATGTATCTATCTATCTATCTATTTATCTGTCTCAGTTTGTTCATATATCTATCTATCTATCTATCTATCTCTCTATCTCTATCTATTTATCTATCTCAGTTTGTTCATATCTATCTATCTATCTATTTGTCTCAGTTTGTTCATATCTATCTATCTATCTATCTATCTATTTGTCTCAGTTTGTTCATATCTATCTATCTATCTATCTATATATCTATCTATCTATCTCATCCTATCTATCTATCTATCTATCTATCTATCTATCTCAGTCTGTTCAGTCTCTATCTATCTATCTATCTATCTATCTATCTATCTATCTATCTATCTCAGTTTGTTCATATCTATCTATCTATCTATCTATCTCAGTATGTTTATATCTATCTATCTATCTATCTATCTATCTCAGTCTGTTCATATCTATCTATCTATCTATCTCAGTTTGTTCATATATCTATCTATCTATCTATCTATCTATCTGTTCTAATCTATCTATATGTTTCTTTCTGCCGTGCAGTGTCGTGAGGACAACACCCTGAGCGTCGCAGCCTGTCTTGCCTTGCAGCCCGATCGAAACCAGATCATCTATGACTCCATCTTGAAATCCCAGTGGAGTCAACTGCATCAAAATGGCGTCGGAATTCCGGATGATTTCAGTTTCCGATTCACAGAATCCGGATATGGCGACATTGGTTATGACATTCTCAATTACAGATACAACATCACCACCCACAAATATGAATACGTAAAGGTGAGTTCAACGAGTGCAAGGTTGGCTGACTTTGTCGCACTGGACGCTGTGCTGTGTATGTTGCATGATAAACAGGTTGATCTATTCATTTTGTAAGCAAGTGTAGAAACTTTGATAGACAGGTAGTGATCTTTCGCTGACCCTTTGGCAGTTCTCTTTTGAAAAATCATTTTATTGCCTCTTATAAACAACAGATTTGCATTTAGATTCTCACACGGCTAATTTGTCTCATGATATATATGTATATGTTTACGTTGTGTGTTTCATGTATTGTTTCCTGTGAGCGTCCAAGGGTGGTCATGTCCATGGGATTAGCTTCACGCTATTAGGCATGGCCTCCCTTCAATAGTAGTTTAAATAAAGTTTTTCTTTTACTTATATATTTTTTTAAATAATTTGTACTACTATTGATTAATAAATTTCTTATTTCTTATTTTTCTTATTTCTCTCATTGTATGCAATAGTAAATGACACCAAGTATTTCTATATAACACAAATATCTTATGCACAATTATATGGTTTAAAGTAATTGATAACAATCCTTAGTAAAAAAATGCAGTTTTTGCATACGGTTAAATGGTTTCAAGTGTTTCTATTTTAGCACTAATAATAATTTGTTTGAAAACTATTAGAATTGGGTAGAAATATTTGGTCCCATAGATGGGATCTTAAATTTTGATAATGTTATGCATGTTTTTCCAAAATTTTTTTGGCTCTTCTTCTTAGAATTTTACTTTTTACTTAAATAAATTTGTTTACAAGTGTCTATCAACTTGGTTCAAAGGTCAAGAGGCTGTATATGTGTAGAAATTTAATATAACGGGCTAGAAGTAAGAACTCGTACAAGGGTTCATTTAGTTTGATAGACAAGTAGTGATCTTTGGCTGACCTTTTGGCAGTTCTGTCATGAGAAAGTGTAGAAATTTAAAATGACGCGTTAGAAGTAAGAACTCATACAAGGGTTCATTTAGTTTGATAGACAGGTAGTGATCTTTGGCTGATCTTTTGGCAGTTCTGTCATGAGAAAGTGTAGAAATTTTTTTTTGTTTATCAACACTAGGTCTGGTCTTCTTGCTGGGATGAGGTGATCCGTTTTTATTTCAAAGTCCCAGAGAATTTTATGCGTTTCGTTCTCAAGAACAGATTCTGGTTTATGCATATACCATTTTGTTGTATGGTCAAAATTAGTTTTTTTGCGTAATTCCCAGTGGATCACCTTCCCAACCCAGTCGTATCTAGTTTTGTATTCTCGTTGTGCTAGTTTGCTACATTCTCGTTGTGCTAGTTTGCTACATTATTATTATTATTATTATTATTATTATTATTATTATTATTATTATTATTATTACAGATTGGCTCCTGGGTAGACAACCTTTCGCTGAAGGTGACCAGCTATCGAGGGGTTAGCAGCAGCAATGAATTTGTCCTTCCCCGTTCTCACTGTGCTACTGGGGGTACTTGCAATTGTTTGGATGCTAAGGGTAACTTGGTCCAGTACAAGCAAACAGCAAAAATGGCTTCGCTGGTATCCGACAACCAACAGATCCTCATCGACCCCAACACAGGTGCCGTGATCGATTTAACGAATCGTCCATCCCCCGACCATCGTTTTGGTTACTTGTGGGGTACGATCGTAACCACCCTGGCCGCCCTGGGCGCCTTTTTCGCCCTGTGTCTCTTTTGTTATTTTTTGTTATTCTATCCGATCCGCGGTAGTACGACCATCCTCGGCTTCACTCTCTTGGTGGCTATCATATTCCTCTATCTGACGGCGATCGCATTCGTGGCCCACGCGACCCCGGTCGTCTGTGCTATCCGCCGATTCTTCCTCGGCTTCTTCTACGCCCTCGCTTACTCTGTACTCTTCATCAAGCTGCTCGACGCCTACCGCAACAAGAAAAAGGAGAAAGTGGTCTACAAGAAACTATCCCGACCCTGCGGCTTGATCATGAGCTGCCTGCTCTTGGTCGGGGTCCAGTCTATCATCAACATCGAGTGGCTCATCCTGGTCCCGCCCGACGTGGTCAGCGTGCCGTTTGAGGGCGTCATGTGGCCGCGATGCGCCCCCGACAACACATCGGACGAGTCGCTGGTGATGTCGTTAATCTTCATCATGTGTATTCTTCTACTTTGTGTTGTT
>CM042178.1:19088449-19090949 GCA_023376005.1 Doryteuthis pealeii
CGATCACTACTAGTGGAAAACGTTTTTTCACGCCTCTCGTCAGTTCATAATTTTTTACTCGAAGGTAAGTCATCATCATCATCAATCATCATCATCAAGGCTTTGCTAGCAGCACAGATTCCTTCCACACACACACACACACACACACAAACACACACACGCGCGTGCGCGCACACACACATTTCTTTCTCTTTTTCTCTCTCTCTCTCTCTCTCTTTCTCACTCACTCTCTCTCTCTTTCCCCCTCTTTCTTTTTCTCTTTCTCTTTTTTCACTATCTCTTTCTCTTTCTCTCTCTTTCTCTGTCTCTTTCTTTCTTTTCTCTCTCTCTCTCTCATTCTCTCTCTCTTTCTTTCTCACTCCCACTTTCTCTCTCTTTCTTACACTCTCTTCCTCTCTCTCTTTCTTACACCCTCTTCCCCTCTCTCTTTCTCTCTCTCTCTCTCTCTCTTCTCTCTGTCTCTTTCTATCTCTTTCTCTGTCTCTTTCTCTGTCTCTCATTCTCTATCTCTTTTTCTCTCTCTTTCTTTCTCTCTTGCTCTCTCTTCCCTTTTCTCTATCTCTTTCTCGCTTTCTCACTCTCTCTTTCTCTCTCTTTCTCTGTCTTTCTCCGTCTCTTTCCCCCTCTCTCATTCTCTCTCTTTCTCTCTCTCTCTCTCTTTCTCTTCTCTCTCTCTTCTTCTCTCTCTCTCTCTCTCTCTTTCTCACTATCTTTCTCTCTCACTCTTTCTTTTTCTCTCTATCTCTTTCTCTCTCTCTTTTCTCACTCTCTCTTTCTGTCTCTTTCTCTGTCTCTCGTTCTCTCACTTTCTTTCTACCTATCTTTCTCCCTCTCTTTTTCACTCTCACTCTCTCTTTCTCTCTCTCTTTCTCACTCTTTCTTTTCTCTCTATCTCTTTCTATCTTTCTCACTCTCATTTTCTCTTTCTTTCTCTTTGTCTCTTTCTCTTTCTCTTTCTTTCTCACTCACTCTCTTTCTTTCTCTCTTTCTCTCTTTCTTTCTCTCTCTCTCTTTCTCATTCTCTCTTTCTGTCTCTTTCATTGTCTCTCTCTCTCTCTTTCTCGCTTTCTCACTCTCATTTTCTCTTTCTTTCTCTTTGTCTCTTTCTCTCACTCATTCTCTCTCTTTTTTTTCTCTCTCTTTCTTTCTCACTCTCTCACTCTCTTTATTTCTCTTTCTCTTTCTTTGTCTCTCTCTCTCTCTTTCTCACTCTCTCTCTTTTCTTTTCTCTCTCTTTCTTTGTCTCTCTCTCTCTTTCTCACTCTCTCTCCCTTTTTCTTTTCTCTCTCTTTCTTTCTCCCTCTCTTTCTCTCTCCCTCCTTTTCTCTTCCTCTCTCACTCTATTTCTCTTTCTCTCCCTCCCTCTCTCGCCGTCCCTGCCTATCAAACATCGTTCTTGGCAAGTCCTCTAGACTAGACATGATCCTTCTATCCTTACTCCCCACCCAAAAGAGCCCACACCCGTGACAACCCTTACACCCCCTTTCCTCTGTCTCCCCCAACCGTCTCCTCCACCTCCACCTCCTCCACCTCCCCATTTTCACCTTTTCCTCATCTTTACAACATTCTGTTTTGAAATAATAAAGTTCAATCTGATAAAGTTTCTGAAACAAAACAGAAACGAAATATCAATTGAATTCAATTGTTTGTGTTCGTTATTCACTTTTCCAGAACTTTTGGTCAGGAAGCTGACATTAGGTGTAGCGCTCCACCCCAGACGCAAAAAAACAATCTCCTTGGTCTAGCGCTAGTGAAAGGGGGATAGACTTCCTCGCTGATTGGCTTATACCGACGTTAGGCCACCCCGACGACTTTACTTATATATATTAGTAAAAGTAAAGTTGTCGGTATCATCTGAACAGCGGGAGAGTCTCTCTCCTTTTCGCTAGCGCTAGACCGGGATATTATTTTGTGCTGAGGTGAAAAGCCACACCTAACGTCAGCTCTTCACTTTACCGCACAGACCCGATTACCTAAACTGTACTACTGATGCGCTGGGTGGGTGGGGACCGGTATCTAACACGAAACCTTGTAATTTTTAGGTGGTTAGTCTATCGACTGTACTAAACCGACCTCTTATACTTATATATATATATATATATATATATATATATATATATACTAGCAAAAGTACCCGGTCTATGACCGGATTATATATAAAGATTGGACCATAAATAGGCGAGAGATTCCGAGCTGAACGGGTTAGACTGCGATTTTGTTCACTAAAATTAAACTAAACTGCTGGTATAGCTATTATAGAAAACAGGAAGCGAACAATATTTTATTATCAGTGGCAGCTGGTATATGGACAGTTCCGCAAATCGATTGATTTTGGTTTAATTAATTAATTATATCCATTAATCAGTAAAAATCAATAACCAAATTTGGTGTGTTTCTTAGTTAGAAGAATATTAAGGTGTATGCAAGATTTTAAATCTGAGTGATCTCCCGTTTCGGTGTTATACGTCAACACGTACATACCAAACTTCCTTTTATATAT
>CM042178.1:19093449-19105949 GCA_023376005.1 Doryteuthis pealeii
TAGTTCTTCTTCTTCTTCTTCTAGTATCTTCTTCTTCTTCTTCTTCTTCTTCTAATAGGGCCACCCGTTCGCTGTTTGTGGCAACCCGTGATGCTTAAGAACGGAATCTTGCTGGCAACTCAACAAAGTTAGATTACGTATAAAATGCATTACATTTTACGGAAATACCTGAAAACTTTGAGACATTTGAGTAAGTGGGTTAGAATTAGGCTATACTATTTATGTATCAGAAATGTCATTATATTTATCAAATTATTATAGTTTAATTTGATATTCGATCGGCTACGCTTTGAATTAATAATCTTAATTAAAAAAATAATTATAATTAAATTTAATTTTATTAATTCTAAATAATAATTCTAATTAAATTAATAAATGCTTTTTTTTTTCATAAAGTGTCTTTTTTTCATCTAATATATTAGATAGTAGACATTAACATTTCTTTTTAGAGTAGCTGGATCAATGCAAGGTCTATTTTTCTTTTTTTACATAGGGATTTAAATGGGGCATCCCACGAGGATTCAACTCACGATTCAGTAATGATAGATCTGCGGGACTAACTTTAAAAATCCCCCTCTACCCAGGCGACGCCGGGTAGCCGCTGCTAGTAAATATATAAAGGGCAGTTGTGTGTATATGTATGTCCGGAGGAAACTTCGAAAATAAAACAATTAACGACAAAGTAAATATATATACACATTAAATATCAACAGGGCGTGATTTTTGAGCAAAAATGATAGAGATTTGATTTATATTCGTGAAGATAATTAAAAAATAAAATGTAAATGATAACAGCATGGAATTTTTTTTGCATTTAATAGTAGACATTAAACGTTTCTTTTCAGAGTATCTGGATCAATGCAAAATCTTTTTTTGCCTAGGGATTTTAATGGGGCATCATACGAGGATCCAATTCATGATTCTGTAATAATGGATGTACAGTACTAACTTAAAAAAAAACCTCTCTACCCAGTCGACGCCGGGTAGACACATCTAGTATATATATATATGTGTGAATAAAAGGAAGTGAATCCGACGGTATGTATAATAAAAAATTGAAAAAACACAGGTTTAAATGAGTTAAGTGGTGAGTTTATTGGCCGACGCTGCAGTGTTTCGATCTATTAATTAGATCATCTTCAGGGATTTTGTTGGTATGTGGAAGGTAAAAAAAAATTTTTTTTTAAATCTCAGAATAAGGAGAAAGGCGAGTAATAGTCCTTGTTTATCGATCTGTTTAAAATTTGAAGTCTGAGAAAAAAGAACGTTGAAAAAATGAACGGTTTGAAATATGAAATCAAATATTCTTTTTTGCGGTATGAGTATTAGAATGTGTAAGTGTTTGTATCGAAAAAAGCATTGTGCATTTTTTATGTGTTTATGAATGTGTGGTTGCGCGTGTGTGTATAAATTTATATATATATATGAGAGAGAGAGAGAGAGAGAGAGAGAGAGAGAGAGAGAGAGAGAGAGAGAGAAGATCACAAATAAAACATAGATTGCTCTACTGAAAATAGGCCATTTTTTACAACTTATAGATTTTAGAATTAATGGCAAATATCCGTAGAAACTTACAGTAAAATATTTAAATTGATAGGCTTTGTTTTGAAAGGGGGGGGGCAAAAAGATTTAAAAATAAATACTACTCTAATTCTCTCCCAACTGTAAGCAAAACTTCAAATAATCTTAGTCCTCAGCTTTCAATCTTCTCTTCTAAAAGAACACCATTTTCTCCTCACTCGCTTTGGTTCTTTTAAGTACACTCAAAAACCAAACATCCGGGCGCATGTCGAACCTCGCGTCCGTCCAGTACCTAGATTGCATTTGTTTTTGCATGCGGGTGGACGCGGGTTCGATCCCGGTAGGCAAGACAAAGTCTTACTCTTTTTCGTTCTCCGCCACAGTCTTTAAGCGGGAGTTATTTTGAACAGGTCTCTCATTGGTCTAGAGAGTCATGTGACCACGCAACTCTGGGAAAATAGAATGAAAATTAGTTGAGGCCAAGCGCCCGTCAGGGCCAGACGTTACGCGCCTTTCGCCTGCGCCGCTTGTCACACCCGAGCGTGGCAAAGAATGTGCCGAGAATAGAATTTTTTTTAAAAGTGTGCACACAATTATGTCTCTGGGTGGTGTCTCTGTTAAACCTGAGGTAAACAGTAGATCAATAAAAAAACAATACGGGACTCACCCAGAGAGGCCCTCTCCCCCGAGACCAGAGAGAATCTTTCTCCTGAGACCAGAGAGACCCTTTCTCCCGAGACCAGAGAGACCTTTCTCCCGAGACCAGAGAGACCCTCTCCCACGAGACCAGAGAGACTCTTTCTCCCGAAACCAGAGAGACCCTCTCTTCTGAGACCAGAAGGACCCTTTCTCCCGAGACCAGAGAGACCCCCTCTCCCGAGACCAGAGAGACCCTCTCCCCCGAGACCAGAGAAACTCTTTCTCCCGAGACCAGAGAGACCTTTTCTCTCGAGACCAGGGAGACCCTTTCTCCCGAGACCAGAGAGACCCTTTTTCCCGAGACCAAAGAGACCCCTCTCCCGAGACCAGAGAGACCCTCTCTCTCGAGACCAGAGAGACACTTTCTCTCGAGACCAGAGAGACGTCCAACCCGAAAGATAACTTTCCGATATGGAAAAATAGAAGACGAAGACGATAGTAACGAATATAAAAAAACACACTTTTAATTAATGGAAACGTTGGGTTTCGTGGAGGGCACTGAGGAGATCACAACCGAGTGTATAAGTCAGTGTATGACGTCAGCGGTTGGTTGACGTGGGACGAACGTGGAAAATTGAAAAGTGTAAAAATGGAAAATAGCCCAAATTATTTGATGTGTGAGTGATGACGCGGAAGTCACTGACTTTGGCTTCTAATTGGCCGAACCGGGACAACAGTGCAAAGAGTGAATGCGATAGTGAGAAAGTTAGGAGTCTGACTGAGGTGTTCGAAGGAGACGGACGAAGAGTTTTGGCTGGATGACAAAACGAGACAGATTGCAATGGCGGTCTGTTCGTTCGAGGCAAAAATATCCACGTATTTAGTCTTCGGTTTATAGATTGAAAGTCCCGAAAGAAAAAAAAGCAATAAAGTCTTGTGTTCGTTATTAAATATTAAATAAAGATAATGAGAAAGATTGGAGTTTGGCCCAAGTGTTTGAAAGAGGCAGACGGAGATAGTTGGCTGATTCATTGAAGGGAACAGATAAAAGATGCGGTCTATCCACTGAGGCTATTTCTCGAGTGATAACCTGGGTATGGAAAATAAAGAGCTCTAAAAAGACAGCATCGAGTCTTGTGTTTGTTAATCAAAAACTAAGCAACGACACAAGACAAGACACCCCAAGAAACAAGTGGTTCAGAAGAATAGAGAAAAAAACAGCCCAACAACAGACCCAGCTATACAGATCCAGAATAGCAGAGACCACTATTACATTAAAACAATTTACGTAGAAATAAAAAGATAAAAAAATAATAATACGCATTCAAGATTTCATCAGAACATTTCAATGCCATGCACAAGGATAAAATGACAAGAGATAACATGAAACACGCATAAATTGAAATAAGGATAATTTTTTATTACAGAATTATTATTAGAACTAGCAAATATATGCACCCTCCGGTGCAAGTATTAATGTCATAAAATATTATATTAAATTAGAAAGTCTAAAGAAACTAAATAAGAATGCAGATAAACACATTTGAAACAGAGGTGGGTATAATCGAAAAATATAACAGCTGTAGCTTCTTCCATCACCTCCGTCTTTCCTTGCTAAACTTTTCTAATTTAACTATTTAGTTAAATTAGGAAGTAAAGAGTAAAATTACAGTTATTTCTTTTTGTTAATTGATTTCTTTTAAGATTTATCTCCGAGATTTTTTCTCATATTCATTAAGATAAAATCAAATAATTAGAAATCAATAATACTAAACACATAATTATTAAAATCAAATTTTAAATATCAATATGCAAATTAGCCTTGCCGTTCACACTGTAAACCGCTATTTGTTGTACATATAAATACAATTGCATGTTATTAGTACGTAGATATGGCCAGCAGTATTAATAATGAAAAACAATCTTATTAATAATTGAGGTTTAAATAAAAATGATTCATGGAGAATGTGATGTATAATAAGTAAATGGATAGTGGCTTGAGTAGTGATATAGTTTCGGTTACAGACAAACAAACATATAATCTCCATTATAATAAGATAGGAAGTTAGGGACGAATGGAAACGTCTTTTCATGCCTCCATTTTCTTCCCGCTCAAAGTGCAAAGAAAGATTACTCATGGCAGCCAACAACAGCAGATCTAATATAGGGACAAACAGAAAAAACAACGAAAACTAGAAAACAAAAAATGGGAAGAAAAACAATTATATGGACACTTCAAACGACAAATCGGAGAGGTTGCACATGTAAAGACTTGGAAATGGTTAAGAAAAGGAAACCTCAAAAGAGAAACTAAATCACTAATAATTGCTGCACAAAATAATGCCATAAGGACAAAGTATATCAAAGCAAAAATTGAAAAAACGCAACAAAACAGTAAATGTAGGCTATGTGGTAAAATAGATGAGACTGTAAACCATGTACTAAGCGAATGCAGCAAACTAGCACACCGGGAATACAAAACTAAGCACGACTGGGTTGGGAAGGTGATCCACTGGGAATTATGCAAAAAATTGAATTTTGACTATACAACAAAATGGTATATGCATAAACCAGAATCTGTTCTTGAGAATGAAACGCATAAAATTCTCTGGGACCTCGAGATAAAGACGGACCACCCTATCCCAGCAAAGAGACCAGAACTAGTGTTGAGTAACAAAAAAAAAGAGAGAACGTGTCAACTGGTGGATCACAGGGTGGAGTTGAAGGAAAAGGAAAAGATGGATAAATACATGGACCTTGCCAGAGGATTGGAAAAGCTGTATAATATGAGAGTGAAAGTTATACCAATTGTAGTGGGTGCACTTGGAATGGTCCCAAAAAGATTGGAAAAAGGCTTGGAAAATATGGGAATCAGAGGAAGAATTGTATTTCTGTCTGTAACAAAAACTACGTCATAGCTCTACATCACAGCTTACGTCACAACATTCTTCTGCTATATACACCCAAAATTTGAGTAAGCAATTTTAAAAATTGTTTTTTACTCGTCCTTTTTTTACAGTAATAAGAAGTTAACTAAAAAGTTTACAAATAAATAAATACCTACGATTTTTGTGAAAATTGATGTGGAAAAATATTCAAAATAATTGTTTGATTATTACATGCACGCAACATTTTATTTGAGAGGGACGGGGCTCAGTTTTCATTTCAAATTGTTTTATTTATTTATTTATTTTTTTACTCCTTTAATAAATATGAGGATTTTGCTTACTTATGATACAAACCCTCTGACATTGAATTTTTAACTCCCACCCTCTCAGGCAATGTCTTTCAAAAATTAATTTTTACGACACCCGGGGGGTATTTTCTGTTGCTAATAATAATAATAATAATAAATAATAATAATAATAAGAATTTCATAATATTTACTAAGTTTTGTCTCGCACAGACACAAACAAAAAGGAAATTGGTCACAGAAAGATTGTATTGTCCCAACCTTTTAAGAGAGGAAGGCCTACCTATTTTGAATATCAGCATTCAAAATGCTCTTTTTTAACCCAGACTAAAACACTGATTTCCAAAGGAACATTCATAACTTCAATTATAAATAATTTGGTATTCAGTTAATTCATGTAATTATTAAATAAATTATTAAATAATTAAATTTACTTATTATTTAAGGATAAATAATATGACTACCTTTTTAGACTAGAGAAAATCTCCCGCATGCACAAGTTTGAGCTGTAGATACACGAAAGAAAAATAGTTTTCCATAATCGCTGGGTTCTTCGGGGAGAATTCTTCATTTTTCTCCGCAGAGTTGATGCTCGTCCCTTTAATGAAGTTCCTCGACTGTCTAGCCCTAATAATGTTGCATGTTATGGACTGTTCAGCCTCCAGGATTCCGTCTATAAGCATCACAGATCACCACTCACGGTCAACAGGTGGTCCCACCGGGACTTCTCTGCTGAGGTGTAGTCAATGTGTTCTACAGCCCAAACCGACAGGGCTTACCCATACAGTTTTCATCAGTAATGAACAGAATCTTACATGACATGCTTTTAAAATCAGAAGGAGAATAGTTGGATACATGCCTCTCTGAAGGGTATTAGCACTGTGAAATGCAATCGGCCGCGTCCAGGATTTGAACTCGTGTTGCCGTGTTAATTTCCTATAGCAATAACCATTATAAAATAATCGCCTCCGTTCACTATCGATACGTGGTATTTACTGTATCGTGCAAAGGGTTTAGAAAACCTTGGTATTTTTATTTTTACTAGCAAGAATATGCACTCTCTTTAAGCTTTAATGTAATGAAATATATTAAATTAGAAAGACTAATGAAATCAAATAAGAACGCATATAAAAAGATTACACTTATTTTTAATTATATTTAAATTGGTTTCTATAAAAAAAATCATTCATAGGATTGATTTTAATACGTTGGAGAATAAAACAATAATATTAGAGATCAATAACACTAATTGATTATTTATTAAACACGGTTTTGTTAAAACCAGTATGCAAATTAACCACACCATGTAAATGTTTATTTCTTAGTGATATATAAGACACATTGCAGGATTTTAAATGCATCAATAGCACGGACCTTTCGATGCCTGTGTTTGTTAATGTAAATTAACAGCGTCGATCCCAGGGGGCTATTCCACCAGGCAACACCTGCCCCCCTCGATTTAAAGGGGCGGGCTAGGTTTATTGCCCAGCGCCCGCGACGGCTCCCTTGGGGGGGAATGCCGACGGAATCAACGCATTTTTGTCCTTACCACCCATGAGCTTCGGCTTGTGGGTGGGCCCACATAAAAATGTCCTTGTGCCACGCCCTCATAAGTGGGATGAGAGGCAAATACCATAACATGGGCTCTTCAGGGCCTGTATTTGTTAATGAAAATCTTTTAAAGACTTACCTGTTATTTTCGTAAACATTATTATTTCTTATATAGTTATTTACTAAGCGCAGCTTAGATGCATCACAAAGCCAGAAGTACGGGGCGCCCAGTGAGAATCGAACTCACTACAAATTATCAGCTAAGCTAGCTTGCTAACCATTAAGCTACATGAGGTCCCTTTATTATTTCTTATATATACTAGCAAGGGGTACCTCACATGGTGTAATGGTTAGCAAGTTAGATTAGCAGACCATTGTTAGTGAGTTCGATTTTTATTGGGCGCCCCGTACTTCTGGCCTTGTGCCACATCTAAGCTAAGCTAAGTAAATAACTACATATACTAGAAAGAATATGCACCATCCGGTTTTTAAGTTTTAATGTAATTAAATTTATCAAATTATTGCGACTAACGAAATTAAATAAGAACGCGTATAAAAAGATTACTCCTATTTTAATTATATTCTAATCAATTTCTACATAAAATCATTCATAGGATTGATTTTAATATGCTGGAGAATAAAACAATAATATTAGAGATCAATAACACCAAGTAATTATTTATTAAACCCGGTTTTGTTAAAACCACCATGCAAATTAACCCCACTATATATTATTTAAACCTCTATTTCTTAGTGATATTAACACACATTGCAGGATTTTAAATGCACTAATAACATGGGTTGTTTTGAAGCAAATCTAACTCGGATTTACATAGAGACATCATTAGTAAATAAGATTTATTCTATATATTATTGAGAGAGAGAGAGAGAGAGAGAGAGAGAGAGAGAGAGAGAGAGAGGAGAGAGGAGAGAGGAAATAGATATGAGAAGATTGAGGTTCACACACACACACACACACACACACATATATATATATATATATATTATATATATATATATATATTGTTGGAAAAGAATGTATAGAAGAAAAGGAAGGTCCTGAATAGAATAATTCCTACAACAAACTCATCTGGTCTATTATATATACTAGCAAATATATGCACCCTCCGGTGCAAGTATCTAAGTTTTAAAGTGATAAAATCTTATATAAAATTAGAAAGGCTAATTAAACTAAATAAAAAAGATTTAACAAAGAGGAGTATAATCGAAAAATAGAACAACTGAAGATTACTCTTCCATCACTTCCGTCTTTCATTTCTAAATTTTCATAATTTATCTATTTAGTCAGAATAGGAAGTTAAGAATAAAGTTAGTTATTTCTTCTTGTTAATGGATTTCTTTTTTGATTTATTGAAGAGATTTTTGTTCATGTTTATAAAAATAAAACAAAACAATTAGAAACTAATAATACTTAGCACATATTTACTAAAATCAAATATTTATAATCAATATGCAAATTAGTATTCCCATTCACATTGTAAACAGTTATTTTGTTGCATATATAAATACAACTGCATATTATTAGCATGTAGATATGGTCAACAGTCTTAATGGTGTAAAACAATTTTATTAATAATTGAGGTTTAAATCAAATCAAATCATAGAGAATATGATGTAAATAACTAAGGGAATTATGATTTGAGTAGTGATATAGTTTCGGTTACAGACAGACAGACACACAATCTCCATTATAATATATATATATATATATATATATATATATATATATATTAGGGACTAGCAAACGGAGTCTAAAATTCGTTTTTGTCAAAATGACTTTAGCCCCCCTACGGAAAATAATTTACCAAAAATCAGGAAATTATCGGATTTTAATGAAATTTTCAGTGTTTATGTATCAATGAATGATCTTTATAATGCATTATTTGTTTTATTTCAAAACTTTCTCATTTTTTTCAGGTCACTTAATTTTGATACCCCTTATGTTGGGGGCGTAAAATGTTTTGCAAGTTGATAATTTTCGATACTAATTACAGTATAAATAATGAGATAAAAGACCGAAGTTATGAATAGAAACAAAAAAATTTTTTTACGGTTGCGCTTTTATGAGAAAATAAGTACCGAAAATCGAAAAATAAAATGCAAAAAAATAATAAATAATTAATATTTTGGAGATTTCTTTTTTACTCATTTCGATAATTATTTAATTGGCTATTATTTTATGAAAGAAAAAATTATACATCGATGTGTTTTCTGCTTAAAAGGGGGAGGGGGTACATTTTCAATCGAGTTTTTCTTCAAAACTTATTACTTTTGGCGCCTAAAATAAGGTTTGCATTAAGTAGATATTTATTTTTAAAATCTAAAAATATAAATTTTAAACTTAACATCGGGATTTTCATATTTTAAATTTTATATATTAATTTTTCATAGCAAAAATACTAAATTAAAGTTTTGAAATAAAATAATTAATGCATTATAAAATTCATTAATTGTTAAATCAATACTGAAAATTTCATTAAAATCAGATAATTACCTGATTTTTGGTAATTTTTTTTGCAATCGCGAATGTTACAGTAAAATTGTAAACAAGCACTTAAAACCATCGAAAAAGAGGCTGAATGGCGGATATCGTCGAAATTGACCAAAACAAATAGTTTTAAATCTTTTTAAAATAAACTGCATATGTAATTATATTTTTCTTTTTTTAATGTTGGTTATTATGCTACTACTTATCGATTTAGACAAAGTTTAACCTTAAATAATAGATTTAATTATTCTTAATTCGCTTTTAAAACTCGTAGTATCCGATTTTTTTTTCTAGTCCCTAATATATATATATAGGAAATTCAACATTTAAAAATCAAAACAAACTAGAATTAAATGGATATATTTGTAAAATTATGTTAAGAAATGATTGGACTTATTATTGTTGCCAATTCTGTCTGGTTCATTTCCTGTTTAGATGTAACTTAGGCTTATATTTATAACTTTTATAAATTATATATATATATATATATATATATATATATTATATATATATATATATATATATATATTCCAACCTTTCCGCTCGAGCAGGATGTAAAACAAGGTCAATGTTTTCAACAGGTTTTGATTCTGCTTCCCTCCTCTCTCTACCCCTCTCTCTCCCTCTCCCCCTCTCTATCTATCTATCTATCTTTATTATTACGGCTGTCATGAAAGGTGTGAAGAAAGAACCCACTATCCAGGCACTTGATCCCTTACAGTCAAAAGAAGGAGGAGGGAAATCTGGGGAGAAGGGTCAGTTGGTATCTGGAGTTCATAGGCAGGAGTTGATCACTTATATTTCGAGGGCACACACGTGCTAGAAAAAGCCGTGTGGGGGTCTGTGTCCCCACCCAAATGAAAATCTCATAATTTTTCCAAGAAATCTGCAGTGGCTATACATCCACCCTTTAGAAAGGGATATCATTATCGGGGGATTGAAAGCTTAAAAAGGATTCGCTGAAAGTCGACCTGAAATGTTTTCAACTCCGTTGAATATAAAAAAAGTGGACTCACTTCTACATGTACAAAATGTACGGACAAAGGAAATCGGTCGAGGCACGCACAGAAGCAGGCACGAGCGCATTCACAACATACACACAAGTGTAGTCAATAGCCGCACGAACAGTTTCCCTGCATCCCCAGTGCTTTCGAGATCTCACTTTTAGGATTAGCCTTGTATAAGAAGCACGGATAGGTGCATGCAAAACAAACACAACAAACACAACAAAATGATTGACAATTTCATAATTAAATAAAGAGCAATATATATATATATATATGGGGGGGGCATTGATAAAGAATTCAACTAAGGAATTAACCACCAGACATAAATAGACAGACAAAAACACCGCCAGCCACGAAAACTGAAGAAATCGGAAAAAAAATTCCACTAATCAAAAAGACACTCGAAAAGAAAAAATACAATAATATCGCCCCTGGAGGCGGGGAGAAATGTATAAATATAAAATGAATTTGGCCATGTGACTGTCTAAATAAAAGATATACGTGGTCTGAAGAAGCTCTGTTGTCCCTAGATACCCACGAGTGGAAATGGTCCATAATCACGATACCCATGGTATTTAAGGCCTTTTTATTCACAAATAACTTTGCTCTGTTTACAATAATTAAACATTGAGCGCTCATACGGAACCTAAACTCTACAACAAACTACTGGTAGAGAATAGGACCAGCCTAAAATCACCTTGTACTAAGAAACTTGGTACCACAACAAAGAATATATATATATATATATATATATATATATATATATATATATATAATATATATATATATATATAAAACGAGGCACTTGAAAAAACTTAACATCGTTTCCCCACCTGATGATGGCTGATAAACCAGCCGAAAGCGCTCGGAAAAAACAAGGATTTGGTGGACTATTACAACTTCTCCACCCAAACACGAAAAAGATCGCTAGAAAAATTGAAAGGACCATAAAAAACTCCTCAGACTTGAATTGTCTGTGGCGTTTAACAGAACTTGTCTAAAAGAAAAAATGCTGCCGAAGTATACATATATATATATATATATATATATATATATATATATATATATGTGTGTGTGTGTGGGTACTACTATGTGAACATAGCGTAAGTAGTTAATCCTATAGGGCTCAATATATTGTGAATATAGAGCATTAATAGTCGTAGAAGTTCTTTCCCGACCGCGGTTTCGGTGTTACTCTAACACCTTCATCAGGGGGGGTTGAGTGGATATTTTCGGTTACTTTATATAGCTAGACTGATATCTCTTTAATTCTTCCTGAAATTTAATCTTAGTAGGCTGCTAGTTTGTAGTTGGGGTTAAGCTCCTACCATCTTGACCTACGTGGGTAGTAGTGCGCTGTGGAGAAAAAATATATATACATTAATCAGACAATTAACACTTCTCTCGTCTTTTAAAACATTGTAAGGAATACGTCACACATTTTCAACATCTCCTTGTGTACCAATCACGTCTTGGCTTTCGACCTCACATGTTCCAATCACATCTTGATTTTCGTTTTTGCAGCTACCAATCACGTCGTGAAGATTCAATTTGAATGCTAATTAATGAACGGTTATGAACCTTTTCTACATATTTACAAACTCAAAAACTTTTGCCATCACCTTTTGAACATCATCAATTTCTTCTTCCTTTAGTTTTATCATTGTCCCGAAGAAGTTTATTTTATATATATAAACCGAAACGTTTGAACACCGACATTACCATCAATAATAAACTTCCTTCCAGTGTAACATCCCGTGTTTGTCTACATTTCTCCACATATTGTCGGATTGATTACTCCTATACATGTGTGTATGTATGTATGTATGTGTGTGTGTGTGTGTGTGTGTGTGAGAGAGAGAGAGAGAGAGAGAGAGAGAGAGAGAGAGAGAGAGAGAGAGAGAGAGAGAGACTTCAGATATATAGATATGATTATATGGAGGTGTTTGGCTAATGGTTAGAGTCCTCGGCGACCAGAGTTCAAACCCTAGACAAGGACGTTGATTGGGTTTGTGTCATTCCTGGTGCACCAATTCTTATTGACTAGTGACTGGGCCAAAAAGTGCGGAATGGTCCAACA
>CM042178.1:19110949-19140949 GCA_023376005.1 Doryteuthis pealeii
TTTAAGAGGAAGAATTCAGGGGAGAGAAATTCTACAACATTATTATTATTAATACCCAGAATTCCTTGTGTCGTTTACGCCACATTCGACCAGAACAAACATGGCGACCGGCCTATGGACACGTGCAGCACCAACCCTGCAATGTTACGACCGGCTTTCTATAACCTACAGTCCTTAAAATACCCTGATACCAAAAGGATTAAAAAGAGGACTATTATTTCTTTTTTACTATACACCTGATTTTAACCAAAAGAAAAACCAGCGATTGGAAAAGGTTACGCTTTAAAAATTTCGAGAGGGGAATAAAAAGTGAAAGGTCGCGATTTTGCGTAACAAATCATTTTTTTTTCTGTGGTGAGATTTTACAAGAAAGGAAAAAATATGGGGAAAAATGATAAAAATCGAAATTAGAATCGGCCCTAAAAGGATTGTCCAGGGAGTCATAAATATATATATCTTATTATAATGGAGATTGTGGGTTTGTCTGTCTGTAACCGAAACTATATTACTATACAAGTCACAATTCCCTTTGTTATTGACATCACAATCTCAATGATTTTATTTTTATTTAAATCTCAATTTTTAATAAAATTGTTTTACATTATTAATGCTGTTGACCATATCCACATATTAATAACATGCAATTATATTTATATATACAACAAAATAACGGTTTACAGTGTGAACAGGAAGGCTAATTTGCATATTGATATTTAAAATGTGATTTTAATAAATATGTGTTTAGTACTATTGATTTCTAATTGTTTGGTTTTATTTTAATGAATATAAGCAAAAATCTCTTCAATGAATCTTAAATGAAATCCATTAACAAGAAGAAATAACTGTAATTCTATTCTTTACTTCCTTTTTTAACTAAATACTTAAATTAGAAAAAATAACAATGAAAGACGAGAGTGATGGAAGTGTAAGTTTCAGTTGTTCTATTTTTCGATTATACCCCCCTGTTTCAAATCTTTTTATCTGCATTCTTATTTAGTTTCATTAGCCTTTATAATTTAATACAATATTTTATTACATTAAAACTTAAATACTTGCACCCGGAGGGTGCATATATTTGCTAGTATATATAAGTATAGATGATGCCTTATTATATGATCCCAAAGAGCTCTCTAGGAATGACTTAAATTATCCTTCACCGCCAGTATAAAGCATTGATCGTCTGTTTACAGACTGGATCTTTCTGGTGAGCGTAAAATATATAAACAAATGTACGTATTCAATAGTTTAAACACCACCCATTTACGACAGCTGTCAAATGGCTGAAAGATAAACGAGTCGGGTTTCGCCCCTGGTCAGAGGTAGTTGCTGTGTCTAACCACACTGAAGAGACGTGAAACGTCGAAACAAGGTATCTGTGGATGACTTTTACATTTATATATATAAATATATATATACAGAGAGACAGACAGACAAAGAGAGATAAAGACAGAGAGAGACTGTCAGATAAAGAGGGACAGTACTTCAATGAGTATCAAATTCCAGCATTAAATAGCCCTTAAGGAGTTAATATGCCCTTAAATAAAGTAAGTAAAGTCGTCGGGGTGGCCTAAAATCGGTATCAACCAGACAGCAAGGGAGTCTATCCCCTTTTCACTTGCGCTCGACCAAGAAGATTCTTTTTCAGTGTCTGAGGTGGAACGTCACACCTACCATCAGCTCCTCACTTTACCGTACACTCATACGCTGAGTTGGCGAGGACCGTTATCAAACTTGCGACTTCTAATCAAGTACTCTACCGACTGAGCTATGTAGAATACTGATAATTGTTATTCTGTGTTACTTTCACCCTTAGCCAGGATTGAACCTGCAGTCTGGAAATGACTGTTACAGATTGTTAACTATTGGACAGTAGAACAGTCAAACACCTCCTCAGCTTAATGGACTCTTCCTGGCAGCAGTGACAGGAATTATTTAAGCTGTTATAGTGGGTTCATTAGGGAACTAGTAACTTCATGTTAGGCTTGGCCAGTCAAACCAATTGTTGACTGTCTAACTAACTGACTTCAATAAGCTAAACCGGCCCTATCAAATTCCAGCATTAAATAACCCATAATTAGTTGGTGTGTCGTTAAAATAGACCAGGACCATGAATGAATGTAGTACTTTAACGCGTATCAAATTCCAGCATTAAATAACCCATAATTAGTTGGTGTGCCATTAAAGAAATCGACTAAATCCAATAAATGAATAACTTTTATATACAGTTTTATTGCCCCACTCGAACGTTGCTAAGAGTTACCGATCCTCTTTGGAGACAATTAACCTCGCGTTCCCCAATGGTGGTCCGTTTTACCCTCACAAAGTGGGTGGGTGGGGGTGTTTGGAGTTATGAGGTAGCACCGAATATAACTTATTTCACAGGGTGGGGCTTTAGGTAAAATGCAACATTTTTGGTACCATTTTTCTCATCTTATTATAATGGAGATTGTGTGTTTTTATGTCTGTAACCGAAACTGTATCACTACTCAAGTCACAATTCCCTTAGTTATTTATGTGACATTCTCCATGATTTTATTTTTATTTAAACTTTAATTATTAATAAAATTGTTTTACATTATTAGTACTGTTGATCATATGTACGTACTAGATATTTACCACGTACCCCACGCACAAGGCCTTATTAATGTAGGAACACCTACAAGCCGTAACTCATGGGTGGCGGGTGCAAAAAAGGCGTTGATCGCGTCGGAATTCACCCTCAAGGGGGCGCCTCAAGCACTGGGCAATAAACCCAGCCCTGTCCGTTTAAATCAAAGGGGCAGGGGTTGCCTTGTGGATGGCTCCCTGGGACCAACGATGCTAACCTGTAAGGTCCAGCGGTCGAAGCTCACTGAACCCCCGGTCGAAACCGGAGTTGAATTGTAATTATATATACAACAAAAAGAGGTTTGCAGTGAGAATGGGAAGGCTAATTTGCATATTGATATTAAAATTTTTATTTTAATAAATATGTACTTAGTATTAGTGATTTCTAATTATTTGGTTTTATCTTAATGAATATGAGCAAAAATCTAGTGGATAAATCTTTAAAAAATTCACTAACAAGAAAAATAACAGTAATTTATTCTTTACTTTCTAATTTAACTGAATAGTTGAATTATGAAAAATTAGCAATGAAAGACGGGAGTGATGGAAAATGATGGAAGAGTTAGTTTCAAAGTTGTTCTATTTTTCGATTATACCCCCTCTGTTTCAAATCTGCATTTTATCTGCTTTCATATTTAGTTTCATTTGATATAATATTTTATTACATCAAAACTTAAATATATATTCGCTAGTAAATATTATAAATAAAAAAAAGTTTATAAAAAAAACAAACTACACATATATAAAGGGCAGTTGTGTATATGTGTATGTCAGGACGAAACTTAAAAAATAAAACAATTAACGACAAAGTATATATATATATATATATATATATATATATATATATATATATATATATTAAATATCACCAGGGCTTGATTTTTGAGCAAAAATAATGAAGATTTGATTTAAATTCCTGATGATATCTCAAAAATTAAATTTAAATGACAACAACATGGAATTTTTTTTCCATTTAATATTGCAGACATACATTTCTATTTTCAGTGTGGCTGGATCAACGCAAGATCTTTTTTACGTAGGGATTTTTAATGGGGCATCCAGCGGGGATCCAACTCACAATTCAGTAATAATGGATCTGCGAGACTAACTTAAAAAATCTCTCTCTACCCAGGCAACGCCGGGTAGCCACTTCTAGTAATACATAAATTAAATTAATAATCTCTACATATACAAAGAGTAGTTGGTGTGTATGTATGTATGTATGTATGTATGTATGTTCTCGTCTATGCCTGCGAGACTTGGACCACGTACAAGAAACATCTGAAACGTCTCGAGCGCTTTCATCAGTAGTGCCTACGACAAATATTAGGGGTACGTTGGCAAATGTACGTCAGTGACATTGAGGTTCTGGAACGAGCCAAATGTCAAAGTATAGAATCTCTCATAACCAAGCATAGATTGAGGTGGAGTGGGTATTTGGTAAGGATGAACGATGGGTGACTTCCTAAAAAACTGTTCTATGCGGAACTTGTAAATGGAAAGCGTTTGGCTCAAGGGCCCAAGATGTGATACAAGGATTGCCTGAGGTCGACCTTGAAAAGGTGTAACATCGATGAGAAGACCTGGGAGAGTAAGGCTTTGGACCGTGGGCATTGGAGAAGAGCTTTGCAGGAGGACACAAAAAAGTTTGAGACCAACTGTATACAGCATGAGCGGTTGAATTAATCCGTTTAATGTTTGCAAGTATAAAGAAGTAGACAATCAAGGGCTTCAAATCGATTTACTCTGTGACCAGTGTGGAAGGCTATGTCTGAGCAAGGCTGGCCTGATCAGTCACCAAACTGTGCATCGGCGGGATGGATCAATGAAATACCCTGTGCTCCCTGGAATAACTTGTAAATGTGTGAAGATATGCAAGACTTTGGCTGGGCTAAAGAGCTCACCGTTGAATTTGTTGAATTTTTTGAAGCTCACTGTTGTATTCTTTGAACCGTTGAACTTCTTTATATATATATATATATATATATATATATATATATATATATATATATATATATATATATATCAAGCAATGGCAATACTTGAACACTAGTTTGCTGCCAAAACTACATCCACACTGACAGTAGTAGGATTGGCGCACTTACTATACATACACAATCTAAATTGGTTAGATGCGGTTCTCTGGTCCTGGTCCTGGTCGTCAATTGATCAAGGACAAAACCACTGCTGCCGAGCGGCTTTATATGATCCTGGGGAAAGCCAAGGGGAGTAAACCCCGAAAAGAAATCCAGAGCCGGAGTCCCTAAGACGGAGTAACGCTGAACTTCAGTGCTACACAGCAACTCCTGTGACACTGCCGTTGCCAAACTGCATTGGTTTCTTACATTTCCTTTGGACCCCAGCGGCAGTGCGGAGAGGGGGTGGGGTCTGCTGTTTAGAAAGAAGCGCTAAGTGTTAAAAAAACAAACACGTAAAATAATTTTTTTTTTGTCGTCTGATTCTTGTAAACAACAAATATCCAGCTACGCGATGGGAAAGTGCAAATTTAAACACGCGACTTGAAAAAAACGGTTTCGACTGGGGGTCCGGTGAGCTTCGGCCACTGGACCGGGTCTGTTATAATAATAGCGTCGATCCCAGGGGGCCATCCACCCAGGCAACACCTGCCCCCTCGATTTAAAGGGGCAGGGCTGGGTTTATTGCCCAGTGCCTGAGGCGCCCCCCTTGAGGGGGGAATGCCGACGGGATCGACGCAATTTTTCACCTGCCACTCCATGAGCTTCGGCTCGTGGGTGGTCCCACGTTAATAGGGACTTTGTGCCTGACCCGTACAAGTGGGGTACGCGGTAAATACAATCATCGTATGTCACCCTGCCAAAAGTCAAGGAATTAACCGAATTTAATAAAATTGTTAATATATAAATTAATAAAATATATTATAATGCATTTTTTATTTCATTTAAAGACTTTTGCATTTTTCACGTATGTTAATCACATACCTTTCAGAAACTGTTTTACGCCTCGAAGATACGTGACAGACTTTAAAAATTGTAAAAAAGTTCTTAGATAAAATAACTGGTCCATTATCTTTTATTCATTAAATATATAAACCCTGAAAATTTCATTAAATTCTATTAATTCCCTAAGTTTTGGTATTTTTTATTTCTTTCTGCGAGGTGAAAAAACGATGGTTAAATTTAGATTCTTTGAGTTCGATTTAACCCGAAAACGTTTTAACTTTTAAAAAATTCGGTCTAAATTAAAATTGTAAATTGATATTTATTTAGTATTCAAAATAAAAATTATGGTTTTAGTACCGGAAAAAAATTCCAATTACAGAATAAACGATATTAGGAAACTTTTAAAATTTCAATAGCGAATAATTTCATAAACAAAAAAAGAATTCATTTGCCAATAATTTCTGTTAATGCGAATGAAAATTTACATGAAAACAACCAAAATTTCACGCGTCTAACAAAACTTCAAGTCAAAGTTTTATTTGTTTATTCGTTCTAAAACCAAACTGTAAAGAACGTGGGAGATAATCAACTCTTTTAGGCTTCCATATTTTAAATTGACGATTTTTAAAAAATCGTTTTAATTCTTTTAAAATATGCTGCCAGGTTATGCATGGTTTTTAACTTAGATTTTTTCAAAGATAAAATTCTGGGCTATCTTTGGTTAAAATTGCTAGTTAGTCCATAATAATCTTGCACATATATAATGGAAATTTTTAAGGTAGTGAAAAACTCAGTTTAACTTAGATAGAATAATTTTTTTTTGCATCAATTTAAAGAAAACTACATTTTTTAATACTATGAAAAAAAAAAAAAACTTGCTACATTATTTATTTTTTGAGTTTTAAGAAAATGAATTTAAAATTTTAAAATCACTTTTTTATGTTATTGAATTTATTTTTTTATTTTTATTTTTTAATAATATATTCTTCAGGATATGATCTTTCAAGAAATGTAAAAATTAGGGACCGGGATTTTTTTTTCTTCAAATGCTCAAAGGTCAAACCCCCCTATATATTCTGAATTGATAAAAAAAGTATTTTTTCAACTTTCTTCCATAAAATAAATTAATCCTTATAAAATTAAGTCGTGGGAAAATAATTTGGTGAAAATTTCATTAAAATCGGACAATTCCCTGATTTTTGGTAATTGTTTTAAAATTAAGAAATTAAAAAAAAAAAATTACCTCCCTTTGCACTTCTCTGCACATCCCTATATATATATATATATATATATATATATATATATATATATATATAAAGGAAAATGTGACTTACCGGTGAATATGGTCACGAAGGTTAGGAAGTGCAGAATTCATGGGGGTAAGTCAGCGATATAACATATACAAAGTGCTCAATACGAAGTAGAGCAAATTTTTTATAAAATGGGTACAAGAGATAACCTACTCGAGTTTCACCATAAGGATCTTCAGGGTTAAATCCACTGAATTAATCGAGATACTGATTAATTACAATGAACACGCACGTGTAATCGACTGCAATTAATCAGTATCTTGAGTAATTCAGTGGATTTAACCCTGAAGATCCTTATGGTGAAACGCGAGTAGGTTATCTCTTGTACCCATTTTATAATATATATATATATATATATATATATATATATATATATATATGAAAACCATTATATGTATATTTTAGTGCATATCAGTAGGTGTTTACGGTTTTCTTTTCGATTATTGTTAATTTCTCATTTCATTTTTCTTTACTCATGCACGTCTACGTAGGCAGCGTATTTCTTTTCAAAGGAAATGAAAAAAAAAAAAAAAGAAAAAAAAGGCTGAAATATTACTGTACATTAAAAATGACACCCCCTTAATAAAATCCAAATAACTTTTTTTCTTCTGTCTGATTTTAACAGTGCTGTGGTCTGACTGGTTTCGATTCCTTTTCTGATCTCTAGGCCTTTGGACACCGTTCCAAGTGCACCAACTACAATTAGTATCACCGTCATATTCATGTTTCACAACGTTTTCTGCTCTCAGGTAAGATCCAGGTGATTGCCTGTCTCTTCATTTTTAATTAATGAATGAATTAATTTTTTTTTTCATTTTCACTCGGCGGTCTGGAACAGCAAAATCCACTAAATGATATTTCTTTTTTTTTCAAAAAATGTTCCAAAATTTTCATCATCATCATTATCATCATCATCATCATCATCATCATCATCGTGCCATGCTGACTGAATGAATATGCATAACTCTCTTTCTGCTTCCCCCTCTACTTCCCCTTCTCTCCCACTCTCACTCACCGTCCCTATCGGCCTTCGCCACCGGAAGGTTCTCTGTCCGGCATTCAGAATCTATACAGAGCTGAAGTAGCTCTTTGCTGGATGGCCCATACTGGCGTGCCCAGATGTTGGTGTCAACAAGAGAATGTCACTTATGAGTTCGTCATTGCTTTCAGCAGTGTCCAGCATGTCTTGTTCGTCTTATTCGGATGGTTTGTGTGATAGGGGGTAAATGGCCACACAGCTGCTGTTTGGGGCCAAAATGTATTTATAAAAAAATTGTGTTATCCATTAAGAATTGATTTATTTCAAAACTTTATCAGCATTAAAAGACCCACTGAGGTTGATATGCCGTAAAACAAAACCAAACCAAATCTGTATTTCCAGGACATTAAGCACACAAACTTAAACAGGGACTTATAGAGAACACAGCATTCCCCGACCTGTCGGCTGGGACGGTAGAATCCACCCACTGTACCTCTGCAGAGTGTCACAATCCTTACTTACATCCCATATATATATTTACCAACCCCTTCGCACGAGCAGGATGCAACACTAGGTCAATTTCTTAAGCGGAGTTTAACAGGTTTGAATTCAGAGTTTTCCTTCTCCTAGACTGGTTACCAAGCCATGGTTCAAGAGCCCAGTCTGTCCTGCTATTTACTAATAGCTAGAGGTAGAATTGGATGCATACCCTTCCCAAGGGTATTAGCGCTATGTGAAATGCAAACAGCCTCGTCCAGGAATTGAACTCGGGTCGACGAGTCCATTTCCCAAGACTCTAACCATTAGACCACACGCCTCCATACTTACATTGCATATATGTATAGGTACTTGTGCGAGTGTATATATCTATCTGATGGGCCGTGGGTGGCGACCCGTGATGTTTAAGGACGGAATCCTGGTGGCTGAGCAGTCCATGACATGCACTACGCCACTTAGGCCCTTACTCAGGCTAGATGGGTGGTCAGGGAGACCCCCTCCGACCAATCCGCTGGTCACGTCAAGCCCTTAGCACTTATGATTGTGCCGAACCTCTTGTTCTTTATATTTGTAGATACCAAAAACTCGAAGCGCGTGGTGTAATGGTTAAAGTCATGGGAAATGGACTCGTCGCCCCGAGTTCAAATCCTGGATGTGGTAAACGTATTTCACTTAGCGCTAATACCCTTGGGAAAGGTATGAATCCTACTCACACTCCAGCTATGGGTAAATAGTAGGGCAGGCAGGGCTCTTTAACCTTGGTTAGGCAACCGGTCTACGAGAAGGAAAACTCTGAATTCAAACCTGTTGAACTCCGCTTAAGAAATTGACCTTGTGTCACATCCTGCTCGAGTGTGTGTGTGTGTGGGGGGGGGAAATAAATAAATAAATAAATATTGTCCCTTATAATTTTTAATTTTTGTTTTTTGTTGTTCAGTTAAATTTTGTAAAATGATATTGTCATAAGTAAAGTGGCCGTATAGCTGATATATTTGGGTGTGTGGTTTGCACGATTTTTTAAAGACAACATGAAGCATTATTCTTCAATTCCCATTCATAATAAAAATCATTGTCCAATGCATTTTCATAGTAAAATCATTGTCCAATGCATTTTCATAGTAAAAATCATTTCCAATACATTTTATAGTAAAATCATTGTCCAATGCATTTAAATAGTAAAAATCATTGTCCAATGTCATTTTCATAGTAAAAATCATTTTCAATACATTTTTATAGTAAAAATCATTGTCCAATGCATTTTCATAGTAAAAATCATTGTCCAATGCATTTTCATAGTAAAAATCATTTCCAATGCATTTAAATAGTAAAAATCATTGTCCAATGTATTTTCATAGTAAAAATCATTGTCCAATGCATTTTCATAGTAAAAATCATTTCCAATAAATTTTTATAGTAAATATCATTTTCCAATGAATTTTCATAGTAAAATCATTGTCCAATGCATTTTCATAGAAAAATCATTTCCAATACATTTTTATAGTAAAAATCATTGTCTAATGCATGTTCAAAGTAAAAATAATTTGTAATACATTCTATAGTAAACATTATTGGCCAATGCATTTTTATATGGAGGTGCGTGGTATATGAAATGGACTCGTTGACCTGAGTTCAAATCCTGGACAAAGCTGATTGTATTTCTCATTGTGCTAATACTCTTGGGAAAGGTATGAATCTATATATTCTCCCTCCACGTATGGGTTAAACTGCATCTAATGGAGAAGTTCCAATCTTGGAGCTCTGGGGAGTGTGGAGTATACCATCATTCCCATTACTCCCAGATCCACTCTGACTTGGAGTGGTAGTACCTGTTAGGGCGCCATCTGTTGGTTAAATAGAAAAAAATTACGTTTTGCAGTGAGGTGTGATTATTTTTCCTTGGTGTCCAGGTTAACAGCATAGCATTCAATACTTCACTTAGATAAGTACAAAATTAAGTTATTAAAAATATTTTAAAAAAGGGAAATGATTTTACAAAAGAACAATTCCAAGTTCATATGTTAAAAAAGAAAACCCCTGATCTCTGTTACATATAACGTATGTTGTTTTCATTTTAAATGAATTTACGATAATTTAAAAAAATCTTTGTTGACATATTCAAAACATTTTGGCGCTAAAAATTAGAGCGACGTAATTTTCTATGGAAAGTTATAATTGTAATAATCTTTAGTCTGAAGCAAAAACAAATTACTATATTAGCATTTAGTCGATGCCTTAGAATTTAACTCTTAATGTCATAAAAAAAAAGAGCTAGGGGATATTAAAATGAAGGTAATTATGAACTTTTGTTTAGTAAATTAGGGTGTCCCAGAAAAAAGAGAACCCACACATTTTGTAATAAAACTGTTAATTTTAACTAGGGGGGTTAGGATTAGGGTTAGGGTTAGGGTTAGTGTTGGGTTTTTAGGGTTGGGTTTAGGGTTTAGGGTTAGTTTAATGGGAAAATAAATAGATAATTTTGATTCTGTTTTTTCTGGGTCACCCTGTACAGGGTGACCCAGAAAAAACAGAACCCTAACCCTAACACCAACCCCAACTCTAACCCTAACCCTAACCCTAACCACCTAGTTAAAATTGACAGTTTTATTACAACATTTGTGGGTTCTGTTTTTCTGTGACACCCTAATTTACTAAACAAAAGTTCATAATTACCAAAATGAAAATGTTAAAAATTATTTACAATAAAATTCTATCAGAAATATAGAATCTTTATTAATAAAAAGCGAGGTTTTTTTCTTGGATACATTTCTAATTATCTTAAATAGAAATGTATCGAAGAAAAAAAAATCTTTCATATTAAATAATTGATCGCTTGAAAATAAGAGTATTTACGGGGTTCGAAGGAGCTCTTATTTCTCCGTAGTTGTAGGCAAATTGTCGGACAAAGAAGACAAACACACAATGGAAATTTAATACATGTATTGACAAATAATACAAGAACTTGTTGCAAATTTTATTGGTATTTGCTACAAGACTTATCTATGAGTTTGTGTACAGTTTGTTGTAGAAGTTGAAATGTTGATAGGACGCTTCTTCGGACGTTTCTCGTTCTTCCTTGGTAACCGGTTCTGTGATAAGTAATGGTGGGGGATGCTATTTTAGAAGCTTCTCGCCCGGGTAACAGTTCCTTTAAATGACGGTGAATGGACCCTTTGCAAGTAGACTATATGGTCCTCGGCCTTCTGTAGTGTGCTATTGTGACAGCCTTGTAGTATGCGGACACAATGCCTTAGAAAGTGTACTGTGAAAAATGCCTCCGTCCAAGTCGACGGTCAGTAGATAAGTGGGTCCTGTTTTGGGCTATGTGATGAGAGCGTTTACTTTTACGTCTCTCTATGGTAACGGCTCCCTGATAAGTGAAGTTTTTGGTTTTGGCGCCAACATACGATGTTGGCGATTCGCCCCCTAGCTGCAGAGGGAGATAATTTACTATCGAATTTCCAACAAAAAAAATAGTGTCAATGTCAGAGTAATTCCAATAACTTGAATTTTCTTTGAATCAGCAGCTGATGCTACAAGCGTTAATATAATATTATGTCCCCTACAAACTTATTCCACTTAGGCTAGACGGGTGGTTGGAGAGGCCCCCTTTGATCAATCGGCTGGTCATGCAAAGCCCTAGCACCTATATGATGGTCCCAATTCTATTGCGCCTATGGCAACCTCCGAACTATTTTTATCATATATATATATATATATATTTACCAACCCCTCCGCACGAGCAGGATGTGATACAAGGTCAACTTCTTAAGCGGAGTTTAACAGGTTTGAATTCGGAGTGTTCCTTCTCCCAGACCGGTTTCCTTAACCAAGGTTAAAGAGCCTTGTCTGCCCTACTATTTACCCATAGCTGGAGGGTGAGTAGGATTCATACCTTTCCCAAGGGTATTAGCGCTAAGTGAAATACATTTACCACATCCAGGATTTGAACTCGGGGCGACGAGTCCATTTCCCATGACTTTAACCATTACACCTACAAATATAAAGAACAATAGGTTCGAGACAATCATTAGTGCTAAGGGCTTGACGTGACCAGCGGATTGGTCGGAGGGGGTCTCCCTGACCACCCATCTAGCCTGAGTAAGGGCCTTACCTAGCCATGGTTAAAGAGCACAGTCTTCCCTTCTATTTACCTATAGCTGTAGGGAGAACTGGATTCATACCTTTCCCAAGGGTATTAGCGCCATACGAAATCCAAACAGCTTCATCCAGGAATTGAACTCAGGTCGACAAGTCCATTTCCCAAGACTCTAACCATTAGACCACGGGCCTCCACTATTTTTTATCCTATATGTGCCCGAAGGTAGTGGCTGAAGGTCTTAGTGTCCTGAGTATGATCATAAACTGCATCTAATGGTGAAGTTTCCATTTTGGAGAGTGGAGTACCCTTCATCGCTTCATCCGGCATTATCTCCCGAAATTGACCAACCTCGTCACCGGGAGGGAGTGTAGTACATGTTAGGAGTCTTTATGTCTACTTGCGTGTTAGTGATCCTATCATAACTTGTCTGGTCTGCATATTCCGTTTGTCTTACTATGGCAAGGCGTGTTTATTCCTCCGCACCTCTGTTATTTATCATGAATGGGTTCGTTGCTTAGGATAGGGACTAGTTTGGCGTGAGGATGGTTCTGCAGGAGTATGGATTTTTAAACAATCTATCGTGGGTATCGATATGTATTTTTAAAGTATTACCTTTGTTGCATCGTCGATCCCTGTCGCAACACAGTCATTGGAAGTGTTAAGAATTCCTAGCAGAATGAGAGCGCAAGGTTAGAGTAAGCGCTCGCATAAGTTGACGTTTCAACTTGTTGTAAACAAGCTTGGTTTAGCCAATTTTAGAAGTTCGTAATGTCCAGTATGGCGAAATTAAACAAACCGCGATGTTTAGATAAACTTTTTCGGAACAGTTAAAAGCGAGATTGCAAGGTACTACGTAGCAATTGCTTTGTACGACACCTATAAGGTATTTCTATATATATATATATTTTGTATCTCTTTAATAGAACAGAGTGTTGATGTTTCATGTGCTAGGGTTAATTTGATTTGTTGCTGAGGTAGTGATGTGGTGACTGCCAACTGCTGACTTTCATACGTTTGGAAACGCACGAGCCGGTAGCCATTGTTTCTTTCGGAGAAGGTCTTGTCAGTATTGCGTCGGAAGCGTTAAGTGCAGCAGTGTAGTGATCTTTAGAAAAGATAGTGCGTTTTTGTGTTTTTTCGAAGAACAATTGAGCGACTGCAATGTGGCTTTAAGATCACATGATAAGATATCATAGACTAATGTAGTTGCTTTAATAGAGCAATTATGAGGTTCATTTCAGATAATGTGGGTGCGGCACTTGACTGGGCAACGCTCGCTGAAGGAGAATGATCTTGATGGTACTAGGAATTTGTTATAAAGACAGCCTAAAGGATGAAAAATGTACCTGTGATGGGTAAGTAGATCTTTTTTGTTAGTAGCTTCGCGGTGGGAGGATTTTCAAGGTAATGGGTGTTTGATACATGCGGTGGTGAGTGGATGGGTTGAGTAAGGCATGATGTAAAGACGGAGTGTTTATTGGGTCGTGTTTGCAGGGAATAGTTAATATGTGTATCATATTCGGAGAGGTTGACTATTTGGTGGGGATAGTTCTCGCACCCATGTATGACGGGGCGTGTGACTAGTTTAAGAGGCGCACGCATGTCTTCGTACATGGGTGTCTGTCGTACTCGGAGGATCTCTGAGTTTTGACTTCGGCTCGTTTGCGGTGTTCTCGGTCGCTTTCTTCGTCGCTTCGTAGTGTTTCGAGGGTATGGTCGTGTGGCGTGTGCAGTTCTGTCCGTGCTCTTCGCATAGCTTCTCTGGTGTCTATATGGAGTATATAGTTAGTGTATTGTGATCGTGCGTTGCTGAGTAATAGTGGGCGTGATTATATGGTTAGAGGTATTGTGGTGTCAAGAGGTCATAATGATCTCTCACTCGAGTGTGTGCTGTAGTTTGTCTGTGCCACGTGGACTGCAACGATCGCAATGACTACATAAGCACACAAACACTTTGATCGTCGATCACGAACGCGGCGGTCGGTAGAAATTAATTGAGATGAATAAGCTGTTTGAGAAGGGCACAATTGGTGAATGGTCATAGTGTAACTACGCTGGGTTGTCTCTGAGTAAATTCTCATTTGCAGTTTGTGCGGTTTCTTTGCAAGCTAGATGTGATTTCTTCGCGGTTGCTGCGGAAATACGGTGATACTTGAAACCCGTTAACTAGCTTCGCATTTATTAGATTTGGAATAGAGTTAAGATATGATAGTTATTAGGTCAGTGAATATAGGTTATAGATTATGTGTAGGGTGTGATGATGTGAGTGAGTATGTGCTTACGGTAGTGAATATTTTGGCATCTGATTAAGGTCAGTAGTGGTGATAGAGTAGTGAGGGGGTGGGTAATGGGTGGTGGTGTTGGGAGAGTTTGACAACGGCCGATGTTGAGTTCGAATTCAACGCTGCCGTTGGCATTATATTGGGTAGGTTTAGGGTCTTAAGTACGTTGCAGGGAGGATAATTATGTTATGAAGATAGCATGTTTGATATGCGAGAACTTAGATAATGTACTTAGTATCATTCAAAATTCTTCGTCAGTGTGTGTGAGTAAGTGTTTTGTGTGCTTATGTATGTTTGCATGTGTGTGCGTGTGTCTTGATTTTCCCATATATATATATATATATATATATCAATAATATATAGAGAGAGAGAAGAGAAGAGAGAGTAGAGAGAGAGAGAGGAGAGAGAGAGGTGTTAAATGTCACGCCCTTATGGAGTACCTTTATGATATAATTTCAAACAATCACTCATGTTCACAACTCCCTGTTAACACCATTCTTGAAAATCTCCCACGGCGCTACTAAAAATCTTGGTATTTTCACTTTAGTTTTAAAATTCCTGACATAAAAGTTGTGCGTGACGCATTATCCTGAAATGAACTCATTGTTATTCAAAAACACATTTTATTGATATTGTTTGTCGTAAAGCATGCAGTCGTATTGATTATTCGAAAATTTTCTAAGAATGTGATAATTCGCACGAAGACTTTGCGAAATGGCTTACCGGCTTGTTTCAAAAGTGAAAAGTCAGATTGGTTATTCCTAGCAAAAACATACCTGAAATGAACTTAATGTTATTAGGGAACACATTTTATGATATTTTTGTGTTAAAGCATGCAGTTGAATTGTTTTCGAAAGTTTCTATGGTTTGTTTATTTCGCACGGAGACTTTCTAAATGGCTACCAGCTTGTTACAAAGTGAAAGTCAATGGAGGTTACTTGAATTGCCTTATTTTGCTAGGAATTTTAACAAGTTCGCAATGATGTGTTGACAGGGATGATGAACAAGGTAATACTTTAAAATCATATGACATCAGATAGAGTTGATAAATCATACTCTGGACCCTCAGCCACTGCCTTCTAGCCAAATATGATGATAAAAAGGGTTGGGGCTTGCCATGAAAGCAAAAGAGTTGGGAGCAATTATATCGAGGTACTAACTCCATAGAATAAACCCTCAACATGTACTACCACTCCCTCCCGGGTTGACAGTGGTATTGGGGAGTAATGCCGATGAAGGGGGTACTACCACTCTCCAAAATGAAACTTCACATTAGAATTGCAGTTTGTTGATCATACTCAGACACTAACCTTTCAGTCCCACTCCTTCGGGCACATATAGGATAAAATGGGAGCCCGTGGTCTAATGGTTGACGAGTCTCTAGGAAATGGACTTCTCGGTCGCACCCGGTTCATTCATGATGAAGCTCGTTGTGGATCTTCGTATGGCGCTACATACCTTTGGGAGTATGAATCCAGTTCTCCTCTACAGCTATAGGTAAATAGAGAGAAGCACTGGCTCTTTTAACCATGGTGCTAGGTAAGGCCCTTACTCAGGCTAGATGGGATGTGCTCAGGGAGACGCCCCTCCGACCAATTCTGCTGGTCACGTCAAGCCTTAGCACTTATGATGTGTAGCCGAACCTATTGTTCTTATATTTGTAGGTGTAATGGTTAAAGTCATGGGGAAATGGAGCTCGTTTCCCCGGAGTTCAAATCCTGATGTGGTAATGGCTATTTCACTTAGCGGCATGAATACCCTTGGGAAAGGTATGGATCCTACTCACCCTCCAGCTATGAGTAAATATATGGCAGACAAGGCTCTTTAACCTTGGTTAGGCAGACCGGTCTGGGAGAAAGGAAAACTCTGAAATTCAAACTCGTTAGAGACTCGCTTAAGAAGAGTTGACCTGTGTTCACATCCTGCTCGTGCGGAAGGGTTTGGTAAAATATCATATCCATTATATATAATAGTATATGATATATAATATATATATGATAAAAATAGTTCAGAGGTTGCCATAGGCGCGATAGAATTGGGACCATCATATAGGTGCTAGGGCTTTGCAATGACCAGGCCGATCGATCAAAGGGGCCTCTCCAACCACCCGTCTAGCCTAAGTGGAATAAGTTTGTAGGGGACATAATATTATATTAAACGCTTTTGTAGCATCAGCTGCTGATTCAAAGGAAAATTCAAGTTATTGGAATTACTCTGAACATTGACACTGATTTTTTGTTGGAAATTCGATAGTAAATTATCTCCCTCTGGCAGCTAGGGGCGCGGAATCGCCAAACATCGTATGTTGGCGCAAAACCAAAACTTCAACTTATCAAGGAGCCGTTACCATAGAGAGACGTAAAGTAAACGCTCTGCATCAACATAGCCCAAAACAGGACCACTTATCTACGACGCGTCGACTTGACGGAGGCATTTTTCACAGTTACACTTTCTAAGAGCATTTGTGCCGCATTACTACAAGGCTGTCACAATAGCAACCTAACAGAAGGCCGAGGACATATAGTCTACTTGCAAGAAGGGTCCATTCACCGTCATTTAAAAGAACTGTTAACCCGGGCGAGAAGCTTCTAAAATAGCAATCGCCCCACCATTACTATCACAGAACCGGTTACAAGGAAAGAACGAGAAACGTCCGAAGAAGCAGTCCTATCAACATTTCAACTTCTACAACGAACTGTACACAACTCATAGATAAGTCTAAGTAGCAATACGCAATAAAATTTGCAACAGTTCTGTAATTATTTGCTCCAATACATGTATTAAATTTCCATGTGTGTGTTTGTCTTCTTGATACCGCAAAAATTGCCTACAACTCCGGAGAAATAAGAGTTCCCTTCGAACCCCGTAAATATCTCTTATTCTTCAAGCGATCAATTATTTAATATGGGAGGATTTTTTTCTTCGATACAATTATACATTTATGATAATTAGAATATGTATCCAAGAAAAAACCTCGCTTTTTTATTATAAAGATTCTATATTTCTGATAAATTTTATTGTAAATAATTTTTAACATTTTCCTTTTGGTAATTATGAACTTTTGTTAGATAAATTAGGTGTCACAGAAATAACAGACACACAAATTTTGTAATAAAACTGTCAATTTTAAACTAGGGGTTAAGGTTAGGGGTTAGGGTTTTAGGGTTAGGTTGGGACTTAGGGTTAGGGTTAGGGGTTTGGGTTCTGTTTTTTTCTGGGTCACCCTGTACAGGCGTGACACCAGAAAAACAGAATCAAAATTATCTATTATTTTCCCATTAAACTAACCCTAAATCCCCAACCTAACCCTAAACCCAACACTAAGCCCTAACCCTAAACCCCCTATGTTAAAATTAACAGTTTTATTACATAATATGTGGGTTCTCTTTTTTGTCTGACACCCTAATTTACTAAACAAAAGTTCATAATTACCTTCATTTTAATATCCCTTGCTTTTTTTTTTAAATGACATTTAAGAGTTAAATCTAAGCATCGACTAAATGCTAATAGTAGTAATTTGTTTTTGCTTCAGACTAAAGATTATTAAAATTCATAACTTTCCATAGAAAATTACGTCGCTCTAATTTTTAGCGCCAAAACTGTTTTTGACTATGTCATCAAAAAGATTTTTTTTAATTATCGTAAATTATTTAAAATGGAAACAACGTACGTTATATGTAAAACGAGATCAGGGTGTTTTCTTTTTCTAATAATGAACTTGGAATTCGTTTTTGGTGTAACAATCATTCCCGTTTTTTAAAATGATTAGCACTTCATTTTAATACCCATATTAATTGTAACTTATGCTAAGTGAACGAGTATTGAACTGGTTAGCTAGACAGGCCAGCCAAGGAAGAAATAAATCACACCTCACTGCAAACTTCAAGCGTGAGATTTTTATTCTGATATTAACCAACAGGATATGGGTGCCACCTAAACAAAGGTACTACCACTCCAAGGTCAGAGGTGGATCTGGAGTAATGGGAAATCATATGTAATACTCCACACTCCCAGAGGCTTCCAAGATTGGAATACTCCATTTGTAGACAGTTTAACCCATACGTGTGGAGCAGAGAATATATAGATTTCATCGAATTACCCAAGAGTAATACAACACAATAGAGAAATGACACACAGCTGTGATCCCCGATTGTGACTCAGGGTCAACGAGTCCATTTAATCAAGTATAACCATCGCACCATGCCAATATAAAAATGCATTGCTCAATTAATGTTTACTATAAAGGCATTATTCAAATTAATTTTTACTTTGAAAAGTGCAGTTGGAATGATTTTTACTTTTTAAAAATAACTAAGAGAAAATAAAATTATTATAAAAACCGCATCTGAAAATGATTTTTACTATGATAAATGCATTGGACAATGATTTTAACTAGTAGAAGATGCATTGGAAATGAAGTTTTTAACTATGTTAAAAGCAGTTGACATATATTTTTCTTACTATGAAATGNTATATATATATATATATATATTATATATATATATAATATTATATTAGAATAAGTTGAAAAAACAACAGGTTTAATAAGTTTGAGTGGTAAGTTATTAGCCGACGCTGCAGTGTTTTGATCTATTAATCAGATCTTCTTCAGGGTATTTGTTGATATAAGGAAAGGTAATAAAAAATTTGATCACAGAATAACGAGAAAAACTGCGATAGTCCCTGTTTATCTGTCTGTTCAAAATTTGAACTTATTTAACTTATTTAAACCTGTGTTTTTTTCATTTTTCTTAATATACTACATACCGTCGGATTCACTTCCATCTCTTCACACACACACACACACACACACACACACACACACACACACACACACATATATATATATATATTATATATATATATAATATATATATATATATTTTAAATAAGTGTATTTTGGCAGCATTTTTTCTTTTATAACAAGTTTTGTTGAACTGTACTTTTAAAACCGATATTATTCTTGCAAGCAGAGCAGGCATTTTGCAGTGAGGTGTGAATCATAGATAGGTTAAACGTTCACTCAGCCGGAAAGATATTGCATGTAAACCTGTCTGCTTAAGATGAAAACAGGTTTCGCAGAATATATATATAAATAAATATATATATATAAGTTTTGTTGAACTGTACAGACAATTCTTGTCGAACAAGTTTTTGGTTGATCCTTTCTAATTTTCGGGCCATCTTTTTGGTGTCGGGGTGTAACTGGTATAACAGTCCACCAAAGGTTTCAAAACGAGCGCTTTTGGCAATACAGTTTGCCATCATCAGGTAAGAAACGATGGTATGGTTTCGCGTCTCGTTTTTAACGAGAACGAATAGTAGCAAGGAATTAGAAGTGGGAGGTAATAACAATTGGTAGTGGGGGGTTGTAGGAATGGTAGTGGTTTGAGCGAGCAATGCAGTAGTGATTTTTTGTGGGAGGGGGGGCACAAGTTGTGGAAGAAGGATTGGCGGGAAATTATAAGCATTTAAGAACATGTTGACTTATTTCAAAGTTTATTTTGTTTAAGGTAGGTTTTTTTTTTGTTTGATACATACAGCTTCGATTATTTGAAGTTTTTGTTTGTTTTTTTCTTTATGTAGTGTGCGTGTATTTTCGGTTAGAATTTTGCGGTAGGTAGAATGTGTTGAATGTGTTTTAAGGTGTTGATTAATGGAGCTGGAATCAGATAAGTGTAATGTTAATCTGCGTGATAATGTGGTCGTCGTGTGGCCAATATATGTGTTATTAATTTTGGAGAGACAATCTCTTACGGCACATTTGAATTCATACACAACATTGGTCTCATTAAGATGAGTAGTTTTGGGGGAGGAGTGGTTGCATGTGACGAGATTTGTAGTTTTAAATTTTTTGTAATAAATGATCAAATTGACTTTTTTCTTAGTGTCGGTGGAAGAGACATTGTTACGTATTAATTTTTTTAACGCATTTTCATCCAGTTTATAATTTTGGTGCATCTGATTACAATAATATATGTTTTGGTTAGGGCTATTGAGTGTGCTATTGTTTTCATTATGGTAAATATTATGGAGGGTTTTTCGGATTTGTTCATCAACAAAATAATTGGGGAATTCATTATTGATGAGAAACTGTATTGCCGAAAGCGCTCGTTTTGAAACCTTTGGTGGACTGTTACACCAGTTACACCCCGACACCAAAAAGATGGCCCGAAAATTAGAAAGGATCAACCAAAAACTTGTCCGACAAGAATTGTCTGTACAGTTCAACAAAACTTATATATATATACATATTTATATATACATTCTGCGAAACCTGTTTTCATCTTAAGCAGACAGGTTTACATGCAATATCTTTCCGGCTGAGTGAACCTTTAATCTATCTATGATTCACACCTCACAGCAAAATGCCTGCTCTGCGTGCAAGAATAATATGGATTTTAAAATATAGTTTTTAAAAAAAGTTAAAGCTTTGTTATTAATAAAGAAATTATTGGAGCAGAAAATATTGTGGGTTTCAAACGATTATTTTCAAATCCCGAATGAACAACACCTTTAATTCATTGGAATTGGGATTGACAATACTAGAAAGAAAGAAAGAAAAGAAAGAAAGGAAGAAAGAAAGAAAGGAAGAAAGGAAGAAAGAAAGGAAGAAAGAAAGGAAAAAAGAAAGGAAGGGAGGAAAGAAGGGAGAAAGAAAGAAAGGAAGAAAAAAAAGAAAGAAAGAATGAAAGAATGAAAGGAAAGAAAGAAAGAAAGAAACTAAAAACAAGAGGGAAAGGCAAAGAAAGAAAGGAAGAAAAAAGGAAGAAAGAAAGAAAGAATGAAAGGAAAGAAAGAAAGAAAGAAACTAAAAGCAAGGGGGAAAGACAAAGAAAGAAAGGAAGAAAGAAAGAAAGGAAGGGAGGATGGAAGAAAGAAAGAAACTAAAAGCAAGAGGGAAAGGCAAAGGAAGAAAGAAAGGAAGAAAGAAAGAAAGAATGAAAGGAAAGAAAGAAAGAAAGAAAGAAAGAAAGAAACTAAAAGCAAGAGGGAAATACAAAGAAAGAAAGAGAGAAAAGGGAGAGTGAGAAAGAAAGAAAGGAAGAGAGAAAGAAAGAAAGAAAGAAAGAAAGAAAGAAAGAGAAATAGTGAAAAAAGAAAATTCATTGGGATTGGGATTGACAATACTAGAAAGAAAGAAAGAAAAGAAAGTAAGGAAGAAAGAAAGAAAGGAAGAAAGAAAGGAAGGAAGGAAGAAAGAAAGAAGAAAGAAAGAAAGAAAGAAAAAAGGAAGGAAGAAAGAAAGAAAGGAAGAAAGAAAGAAAGAAAGAAAGGAAGGAAAGAAAGAAAGAAGAAGGAAGAAAGGAAAAAAGAAAGAAAGAAAGTAAGGAAGAAAGGAAGAAAGAAAGAAAGAAAGAAAGGAAGAAAAAAGGAAGGAAGAAAGAAAGAAGAAAGAAAGAAAGAAAGAATGAAAGGAAAGAAAGAAACTAAAAGTAAGAGGGAAAGGCAAAGAAAGAAAGGAAGAAAGAAAAGAAGAAAAAAGGAAGGAAGGAAAAAAAGAATGAAAGGAAAAAAAGAAAGAAAGAAACTAATAGCAAGAGGGAAATACAAAGAAAGAAAGAGAGAAAAGAGAAAGTGAGAAAGAAAGAAAGAAAGAAAGAAAGAAAAAAAGAAAGAATGAAAGAGAAATAGTGAAAGAAGAAAACCTAGAAGGAAAAAGAAAAGTCAAAAAAAGAAAGAAAGAAAGAAAAAGTATTTAAGTTCTAATGTATATACTTGCAGGGCCTGTGGATATACCACAGTATGATAATTTAAATATTACAACGTTTGATATGTTTGCTTAAGAGCTATTACCAAATAGTTCAATATGTATAAAGATTTAATTCTCTCTCTCCCTCTCCTTCCCCCTCTTCCTCTTTCTTTCCTTCTTTTCATATTTTCACTTTGTTCGATTGAAACAGATTAGCGTTATCGCTTCTGCGCGCTCAAACCTCTCAATGTAGTTTCTTTCCTTCTTTCTTTCTTTCTTTCTTTCTTCCTTTCTCACTCTCTCTTTTCTCTCTTTCTTTCTTTGTATTTCCCTCCTGCTTTTAGTTTCTCTCTTTTTTCTTTCTTTCTTTCTTTCTTTCTTTCTTTCTTTCTTTCCAATAAAAAACGGAATGGTTCATTATTTAGCTGATGTGATGACCCTAATCGGAAATAAAAATTCGGCACATAAGCAACACCAGATAATAAGGTTTTAGATTTTTACATTTCATCCTGGACGATTTGAATGGTCTCGTTTTTAACCAGAGGGTGTTGCAAGATGATAACGGTCAGAAAATTAAGGAACAAGTGTATATATATAATTAATTAACTATATATATAATTATATAATATAATATATAATTAATTAATTATATATATATAATTATATATATAATCAATTTATTAATATATATATATATATATATATATATATATATATATATATATATATAAGAAATTTGAAAAAACAGGTTTAGATAAATTAAGTGGTAAGTTTAAACATGTTTTTTTTTAAATTTCTTAATATAGTACATATCCTTCGGATTCACTTCCATCTCTTCACACACACACACACACACACACACACACACACACACATATATATATATATACAAACTTGTTGGTAAAGAAAAAACTCGGCAAATTGTTTGTTTGTAAAAACATACTACCAAACATCACCTGGGGAAAAAAATTGAAAAAAAGAAAATCGAAAATAATCGGTTGATACTATAATACTTGTCCAAAAGGTCGTTGCCATGAAGAGCGCTAAGCGAAACTTTTAGTAGGTATATCTGACTCATTGGGTTAAACTTTATATATACTAGCAAATGTATGCACCCTCCGGGTGCAAGTATTTAAGTTTTAATATAATAACATATCATATTAAATTAGAAAGGCTAATGAAACTGAATAAGAATGTAGATAAAAAGATTTGGAACAGAGGGGGTATGATTGAAAAATAGAACAACTTTGAAACTAACTCTTCTATCATTTTCAGTTACTCCCGTCTTTTATTGGTAAATTTTCCTAATTTAACTGTTTAGTTAAAAAATAGGAAGTAAAGAATAATAGTAGTTATTTCTTCTTGCTAATGAATTTCTTTTAAGATTTATTGAAGAGATTTTTGCTCATATTCATTGATGAAAGCAAACAATTAGAAATCAATAATACTAAGCATATATTTATTAAAATCAATTTTTAAAGATCAATATGCAAATTAGCCTTCCCATTCATACTGTAAACCGCTATTTTGTTGTATATATAAATACAATTGCATGTTATTAGTATGTAGATATGGTCAACAGTGGCTTCGGCCTCTGGACCATTGCTATAATTAACGGCGTCGATCCCAGGGGGACATCCCCCAGGCAACACCTGCCCCCTCATTTAAAAGGGGCAGGGCTGGGTTTATTGCCCAGTGCCTGAGGCGCCCCCTTGAGGGGAATGCCGACGGGATCGACGCAGTTTTTCACTTGCCACCCATGAGCTTCGGTTTGTGGGTGGTCCCACGTTAATAGGGCCTTGTGCCTAACCCGTATAAGTGGGGTACGAGGAAAATATCATGTAGATATGGTTAACAGTATAAGTAATATAAAACAATTTTATTAATAATTGAGGTATAAATAAAAATAAAATCATGGTAAATGTGATGTAAATAACAAAGGGAATTGTGACTTGTATAGTAATATAGTTTCGGTTACAGACAGACAAACCCACAATCTCCATTATAATAAGATATATATATATATATATATATATATATATATATATATATATATATATATCAAAATTGCACAACCAGAAATAGTTGGCTATTGGTATGATAAGTACTGGCACCAAAAATACGTTTCTAGCTTGCACCAATTTTTTAGCATTTAGTTTTAAAGATCGTTTAATACGAAACCCCTCCAAAATCCTTGTTTTTGATACATTTACATATAAACTTGATTAAAACTCTTATAATTTCAATCCAGAAAATGTTTGTCAATTTATTTTATTCAAATAAAATGACTAAAATATATCAAATGTAACATTTAAAGTAAAATTATAACCCCCTACCCAACCCTAACAGCTCAGACAAGCATCATTTTACCTCATTAATTGAGATATGTCAGTAATAGCATTGTAAGATATTGTTGTAAGGTTATTTTTTTCTGTTATCAATGGAACAAAAGCAAACAAATATGAACTTTCCTAGGAACAAATGAAGGGATGATTTAATATAAGCTACAATTGTAATTTGAACACTCTTCTAAATGTCTACTGCTTACTAATAGTGGGTCTTTTAAGTTTCTATCTTATATGTACTAGCAAATATATGCACCCTCCGGGTGCAAGTATTTAAGTTTTAATATAATAAAATATCATATTAAATTAGAAAGGCTAATGAAACTGAATAAGAATGAAGATAAAAAGATTTGGAACAGAGGGGGTATGATTGAAAAATAGAACAACTGAAACTAACTCTTCCATCATGTTCCGTTACTCCTGTCTTTCATTGGTAAATTTTCCTAATTCAACTATTTAGTTAAAATAGGAAGTAAAGAATAAATTTACAGTTATTTCGTCTTGTTGAGGAATTTCTTTTAAGATTTATATCCGAGATTTTTGCTCATATTCAATAAGATAAAACCAAACAATTAGAAATCAATAATACTAAGCATATATTTATTAAAATCAAATTTTGTAATATCAATATGCAAATTAGCCTTCCCATTCACACTGTAATCCGCTATTTTGTTGTATATATAAATAGAATTGCATATTATTAGTATGTAGATATGGTCAACAGTCTTAATGATGTAAAACAATTTTATTAATAATTGAGATTTGAATAAGAATAAAATCATGGAGAATGTGATGTAAATAATTAAGGGAAATGTGACTTGAGTAGTGATGTAGTTTCGGTTACAGACAGAAAAACACACAATCTCCATTATAATAAGATTTACCAACACCTCCGCACGAGCAGGATGCGACACAAGGTCAATTTCTTAAGCGGACTTCAACAGGTTTGAATTCAGAGTTTTCCTTCTCCTAGACCGGTTCCCTAACCAAGGTTCAAGAGCCCAGTCTGCCCTATAATTTATCCATAGCTGGAGGGAGAGTAGGCTTCATACCTTTCCCAAGGGTGTTAGCGCTGTGAAATGCAATTACCATGTTCAGGATTTGAACTCGGGACGACGAGTCCATTTCCCATGACTTTAACCATTACACCACTCGCTTCTATTTTATATAATAATTCTAAGGCATACAGTTATAAAAGACATGAAAAAAATATATTATTAGTATTATCTGCGTTATTCGGACTATTATCCCCATCTTCATTGTTATTTGTACAACGTTTCGGCCGATATACCCTCCGGCCTTCTTCGGGTATTTCTAATCGGACTCGGGAATCTTCTCGGACTCGGGAACCTTCTTTTCGAACTCGGGAACTTTCTTGTCGTAATCGGGAGCCATCACGGAACTTCGAACCTAACCCTTTATTTAGTCCTGGGGGTATCCTGTTCTCATTCCGCTAACCATAGCTGGGATAGGAGTTGTGTTAATTATTTTTCTATGTTACTGCTTCTACTCAGGATTGAACCCGGAATCCAGAGATAACTGTCACTTAGAACTGTATTAACCTAACTACCTTATCCACTAGGCCATGTGTCCAATTGGTAGTGGATAAGATTCCCGAGTCCGAGAAGGTTCCCGAGACCGACAAGAAATACCTGAAGAAGGCCGGAGGGCATATCGGCCGAAACGTTGTACAAATAACAATGAAGATAGGGACAATAGTCCGAATAACGCAGATAATAGTAATCATCAAGCCTCATCTCAAACATTCAGAGAAATACAAATATATGAATATCGTGAGAATAATAGCAACTTTTATCATGTCATCATATTAATAAAGGCCTCATTTCATGGCATAACACTTTTGTAATGATATACCTATGTCTGGCTTTAATTCCTTGGACCGAACGGGAAGCTGCAGTTGTTAATTTTACTGGCCTTTCAACACTTTGTGAGTGTGAAGGCAAATCAGTAAACTCTAATATTGTCCCATTCTTTGGTGACTCCAGAAGTTCATAATTTGAAAATTCTTCTCTGAACCCAGGCTCACAAATTCCATTTTGAGACTGGTCGATCAATTGAGACCAATGTGCGGCATCGAAATTTATTTTCGGTATTCTTTTAGCTTCTTTTTGGTTGGATTCCCTATCCTGAAAAAAAAAAAGAAGAATATATTTATTGAATTAAATTAAAAATTTAACCTAACTTGTTTTATTTTTTAATTTTATTTTGAAGTTAGGATATTACTTAAAATGAAAATATAGATCGATAAAATAGACTTAATCAATTTTACGTGAATTGATTACCTAATGGCTAAAGTTTTTTTCACTGCCTCGTCCCAACACTTCCGGTTCATCTGATTTAAGCATTGAAAACAACATATTTTCTGGTACGAAAAAGAAAGAAAAAGGATAGAAAGAAAGAAAGAAAGAAAAAAGGGTATATAGAAAGAAAGAAAGAAAGAAAGAAAGAAGAAAGAAAAAAGGATATATAGAAAGAAAGAAGAAGAAAGAAAGAAAAAGGAATACAGAAAGAAAAAAGAAAAGAAAAAGGATATATAGAAAGAAAGAAAGAAGAAAGAAAGAAAGAAAGAAAAAGAGAAAAAAGAAAAAAGAAAGAAAGAAAAAGATATAAAGAAAGAAAGAAGAAAGAAAGATAAAAGGATATACAGAAAGAAAGAAAGAAAAAGAAAGAAAGAAAAAGGATATATAGAAAGAAAGAAGAAAGAAAGAAAGAAAAAAGGATATATTGAAAGAAAGAGAGAAAGAAAGAAAGGATATATAGAAAGAAGAAAGAAAGAAGAAAGATAAAAGAATATACAGAAAGAAAGAAAGAAGAAAAGAAAGAAAAAAAAGGATATATAGAAAGAAAGAAAGAAAGAAGATAAAAGGATATACAGAAAGAAAGAAAGAAAAAAGAAAGAAAAAAAAAAGAAAAAAAGGATATAAAGAAGAAGAAGAAAGAAAGAAAGATAAAAGGATATACAGAAAGAAAGAAAAAAGAAGAAAGAAAAAGGAAAAAGAAAGAGAAGAAAGAAAAAAGATAAAATGATATACAGAAAGAAAGAAAGAAGAAAAGAAAGAAAAAGAATATATAGAAAGAAAGAAAGAAAGAAAGAAAGAAAAAAGATATATAGAAAGAAAGAAAGAAAATGGATATATAAAAGAAATAAAGAAGAAAGATAGAAAGAAAGAAAAAGGATATATAGAAAGAAAGAAAGAAAGAAAGAAAGAAAGAAAGAAAGAAAGAAAAAGGATATACAGAAAGGAAGAAGAAAACAGAAAGAAAGAAAAAAATAATATAAAAAGAAAGAAAGAAGATAGAAAGAAAGAAAAGGATATATAGAAAGAAGAAAGAAAGAAAGAAGAAAGGAAAAAGGATATATAAAAGAAAGAAAGAAGATAGAAAGAAAGAAAAAGGATATATAGAAAGAAAGAAAGATAAAGGATATACAGAAAGAAAGAAGAAAAAAAAAAAGATAAAAGGATATACAGAAAGAAAGAAAAAAGAAAGAAAGAAAGAAAGAAAAAAGGATATATAGAAGAAAGAAAGAAGAAGAAAGAAAAAAAGGATATATGGAAAGAAAGAAAAAAGAAGAAAGAAAGAAAAGGATAGAAGAAAGAAGAAAAGAAGAAAAAGAAAAGAAAGAAAGAAAGAAAGAAAAGAAAGAAAGAAGAAAGAAAAAAAAGGATATACAGAAAGAAAGAAAGAAAGAAAGAAAGAAACAAAAAGGATATATAGAAAGAAGAAGAAAGAAGAAAGAAAGAAAAAAAAGATATAAGAAAGAAAGAAAGAAAGAAAGAAAGAAAAAAAGGATATATAGAAAGAAAAAGAAAGAAAAAGAAAAAAGATATATAGAAAGAAAGAAAAAGAAAAAGAAAGAAAGAAAAAAGGATATATAGAAAGAAAGAAAGAAAGAAAGAAAGAAAAAGGATATATAGAAAAGAAGAAAGAAAGAAAGAAAAAGGATATATAAAAGAGAAAGAAAGATAGAAAGAAGAAAAAAGGATATATAGAAAGAAAGAAAGAAAGAAAGATAAAAGGAATACAGAAAGAAGAAAGAAAAAAAGAAAGATAAAAGGATATACAGAAAGAAAGAAAAAGAAAGAAAAAAAAAAAGGGATATATAGAAAGAAGAAAGAAAGAAAGAAAAAGAAAAAAGGATATATAGAAAGAAGAAGAAAGAAAGAAAGAAAGAAGAAAAAAAGGATATTAGAAAGAAAGAAAGAAAGAAAGAAAAAAGGATATATAGAAAGAAAAGAAAAGAAAGATATATAGAAAGAAAGAAAGAAGAAAAGAAAGAAAGAAAGAAGAAGAAAGAAAGAAGAAAGAAAAAGGATATATGGAAAGAAAGAAAAAAAGAAAGAAAAAAGAAAAAAGGATATATAGAAAGAAGAAAGAAAGAAAGAGAAAAAAGGATATAGAAAGAAAGAAAGAAAAAGAGAAAGAAAGAAAAAGGATATATAGAAAGAAAGAAAGAAAGAAGAAAGAAGAAAAAGAAAAGAAAGAAAGAAAAGAAAGAAAGAAAGAAAGGAAAAAGGATATTAAAAAGAAAGAAGAAAGAAAAAAAGATATATAGAAAGAAGAAAGAAAGAAAAAAAAGAAAAAAGGATATACAGAAAGAAAGAAAGAAAAGAAAGAAAGATAAAAGGATATATAGAAAGAAAGAAAGAAAGAAAGAAGAAAAAGGATATACAAAAGGAAAAGAAAAAAGAAAGAAAGAAAAAGAAAAAAGAAAGAAAGAAAGAAAGAAAGAAAGAAAAAGGATATAAAGAAAGAAAGAAAGAAAGAAAGAAAGAAAGAAAGAAAAAAAAGGATATACAGAAAGAAGAAAGAAGAAAGAAAAAAGGAAAAAGAAGAAAGAAGAAAGAAAGAAATAAGAAAGAAAGAAAGAAAAAAGAAAGAAAGAAGGATATATAGAAAGAAAGAAAGAAAGAAAGAAAGAAGGGTGAAGTGGGAAAATGATGGGAAAACCGAAGAGACCCCCAGATTATTTAGAAATAAAAGGAGTTACAGAGGATCAGAAAAATTATGCCGAATATTTTTGAACTCAATCTCCTAAATTTCAGGTGGTACCTCTTTGATTCTTTGCAGCATATTACCTATATTACCTTTTTTTTTTATTTGAGAGATGCCAAAAGGCAGTGGCTGAGGGTCAAGCTATTTCTTCTTATTTATTAATTAATGCACAGTTAATGAAGATTATTTCTACCAATTTAAGTTAAACAAATCATATACATAAAAATAACAAGATTTGGCATTGAATAAT
>CM042178.1:19148449-19160949 GCA_023376005.1 Doryteuthis pealeii
TCATTTCCAATTCCATTTTCATATATATATATATTATATATATATATATATATATATATATATTATATATATATATATATATATATAGATAGATAGATAGATGTATATATGGTAGACTATTTACCAAGACAGAAAGGAATGATAAATAAAATGCTAATTCTCTAAAAATTGTCTCCATGGCATTAAACACACTTCCTCCAGTGGTTTCCCATTGGTCAAAGCACCTCTGAAGCTAAAGTAAATAATTACTTGAGCACATCATATGGTGTAATAGTTAGCAAGCTAGATTAGTAGACTATTGTTAGTGAGTTTGATTCTCACTGAGTGCCACATGCTTCTCTCCTTGTGCCACAATTAAGTTAACTTTATTCCATCTCTCTTGTTACACTCACACAAAAAAAGAAATAACAAACATAAAGAGTTGTTACAAAGAAAAACTGTTTATTCAAACATCAAATTATCTGATTGTGGAAAAATTACTCATTGTTATCATGAAAAATAAGTAAAACAGTCCATTTATTTACCACAGTCAGTTTCTTTATTGATATTTTTATTCCATCTCTCTTGTTATGCTCACACAAAAAGAAATAACGAACATAAAGAGTTATTACAAAGAAAAACTGATTATTAAATCATCAAATTATCTGATTGTGGGAAAATTACTCATTGTTATCATGAAAAATAAGTAAAACAGTCCATTTATTTACAACTCAGTCAGTTTCTTTATTGATATTTTTTAGCAGAATTCTGTATTCATGTTTCTTTTACTTTTTCCTGTTATCTATATTTTGTTTGTTTTAATATTGAAAAAAAAAAATGTTGAATATAAAAAGCAAAAAGATTGTATTTTGTTTGTCACAATATTTTTTTTGGTACGTTGAATTATGATTTTAATAGGTACCATGTGATCAGTTTAGGTCATTTTGAAGGAAGAAATGTAAATATTTTTAACTTTATTTTTTAAATCTCGCAAAACAGAAATAACAAATATAAAGAGTTGTTACAAAAAAAAAGCTGTTAATTCAAAGATCAAATTATCCGATTAGGGAAAAATTACTCATCGTTATCGTGCAAAATAAGTAAAACAGTCCGTTTATTTATAACACGGTCAGTTTCTTTATTGATATTTTTTTAGCAGAATTCTGTGTTCATGTTTCTTTTACTAAAAAGCTCTCACATTTAAACTTATAAAAATCTTCTGATATAATTATTCAGACTCTTATCTTTATAGACAAAAAGTTAAATCAATTTTAGTTGGTTCATTTTTTTTTTTTCATATTTCTTAAAATAAAATAGAGTTGGGGTAGAACTTGTAAAATATTTCCCCTAATATAATTGTTTTGGGAAAAAAAAATTTAGAACATAATTTCATCAAAAAATAAGTAATTACACAAAAAAATTTCAGATTAATAAATAATGGTATTCATTTCTGGAGCGGGGGGAGGGGTAGTTAGATAGATAGATAGAGATAGATAGATAGATAGATAGATATGAGACTATAGATAGATAGATAGATAGATAGATAGATAGAGATAGATAGATAGATAGATAGATAGATATGAACATACTGAGATAGATAGATAGATAGATAGATAGATAGATATAGATAGATAGATATGATATGATAGATAGATAGATAGATAGAGATAGATAGATAGATAGATAGATAGATAGATAGAACATACTGAGATAGATAGATAGATAGATAGATAGATAAATAGATAGATAGATATGAACATACTCAGATAGATAGACAGACAAATAGATAGATAGATAGATAGATAGATAGATAGATATGAACAGACTAAGATAGATAGATAGATAGATAGATAGATAGATAGATATAACAGACGAGGATAGATAGATAGATAGATAAATAGATAGATAGATATGAACATACTGAGATAGATATATATATATGAAAGACTAAGATAGATAGATAGATAGATAGATATGAACATACTGAGATAGATAGATAGATAGATAGATAGATATAAACAGACTATGATATATATATATATATATATATATATATATATATATATATAGATAGATAGATAGATAGATAGATAGATAGATGTTAACAGACTGAGATGTTTAACTTACACAATTCCGTGTATCACCAAAAGATTTCATATTATATATATATATTAATCTGTTCAGGGCTAAGATCCGGATCTTAGCCCTGAAGATCACTAAGCGAAACTTTTAATAGGTTTATCTGACTCATTAGGTTTATCTTTATATATATATATATATATATATATGTATATATCTGATTGATTAGTTAATTTTAATAATATATCACCCCATTAAGGATATTACATTCCTCGATTTTAGCGAATAGAATTAATATTCATATTTTCTGTGTAGTTGTCTTACAATCTTATTGGACATATTTACAAGTGGTATAATGGTTAGAGTCGTAGGATGTACCTAGTGACCAGAGTTCAAATCCTGAACGAGGCTGTTTGCATTTCACATTGTGATAATACCCTTAGGAAAGGTATGTATTTTTCATTGACTCAAAGTCTGAAAATTTGTTCAACAATTGAGGCCTTTTTTACATAAATTTTAGGTTTGAATTCTGAATTGTTTGACTTCAAAGTCATTCGAGAACTAAGGTTCCACTGTATATGCTTACATGCATACACACACAGAGCTATTGGTAAATAGAAGGGCAGACTGGGCACTTTAATCTAGGCTAGGTAACCAGTCTAGGAGAAGGAAAACACAGAATTAAAACTTGTTGCACTCTGTGTGACCTTGTGTAACATCCTGCTCTTGTGGAGAGTTTAGTAAATATATATACATATATATATACATATGCTCCCCAAAACATGGTAGAGCTCTCTAGGGGTGATTTAAATTAACTTTCACTGTCTGCATATATAAAGCAATGATTGTCTGCTCACAGACTAGATCTCTCTGGTGATCATAAAATATATAAACAAACCTATGTATTTGATAGTTTAACCCCTCCCCCACTCCATTACTGCAGCTGTCAAAATGGCCGAGAGGTTAAGAAATCAGGCTGGCTAAAAGTCAGTCTGAGTTCGCTCCTGGCCAGAGGTAGTTGTTGTATCTAGTTACAGTGAAGAGGCATGAAACACTGAAACACGTGTCTGTGGATGACTTATTAATATACATATATATATATGTATATAAATATATATACTCAATGTTTAGGCACGTTTGTTTAAGAGTATATCAACTCCTGATGGGTTATTTAATGCCGTAATTTGATAACAATTAACTCTAGAATCTATTTTCAAAAAAATTGTTTTTTTAGAAATTTGTCAATATTCATTTGTTTGCACATAGTTATATGGTTTGAAGTATTCCTATCTAATACAAATAATTTGTACACAGTTTTATGGTTTGAAGTATTCTTATCTTAGTATAAATCTATAACTATTAATTCACGTCTATTCATTGATATATATATATATATATATATATAATATAATATATATATATATCAGTGGAAATGAAAACATTTATGACTGAGGTCTATATATATATGTATATGGGATTTAATTATAACTAATTAATTTTAAAATTAGGTATGACTTCAATTAAGCACATATTCTCCCAAAAATATGTATATATATATTAAAAAAAAAATGCTGCCCAAATACGCACACACACACACACATATATATATATATATATATATATATATATATATATATTATTTTATTGATATTTCTATCTTGTTATTTATTACATTTTGTTTTATTTTTTATAATATGTAATTGTAATATGTCTTACTTATATATATATATATATATATATATATATATATATATATATATATATATATATTATTTATTTCATTATTTCTATCTTGTTATTTATTACATTTTGTTTATTTTTTATAATATGTAATTGTAATATGTCTTACTTACTTGGGAGAATGGTCCAATAATAGAGGATCTGTTTCTAACCAAAATTGATAGAAAATAAATCCCCTATTTTGTGATCACTTCCTACTTTTTTTCTAAAGCAATGATTCCCTTTAAAAAAAGAGAGAGAATGGTCCAATAATGGGGGATCTGTTTCTAACCAAAATTGATAGAAAATAGATCCCCTATTTTGTGATCACTTCCTACTTTTTTCTAAAGCAATGATTCCCTTTAAAAAAAGAGAGAATGGTTCAATAATGGGGATCTGTTTCTAACCAAAATTGATAGAAAATAGATCCCCTATTTTGTGATCACTTCCTACTTTTTTCTAAAGCAATGATTCCCTTTAAAAAAAAGAGAGAGAATGGTCCAATAATGGGGGATCTGTTTCTAACCAAAATTGATAGAATATAGATCCCCTATTTTGTGATCACTTCCTACTTTTTTCTAAAGCAATGATTCCCTTTAAAAAAAGAGAGAATGGTCCAATAATGGGGGATCTGTTTCTAACAAAATTGATAGAATATAGATCCCCTATTTTGTGATCACTTCCTACTTTTTTTCTAAAGCAATGATTCCCTTTAAAAAAAGTGAGAATGGTCCAATAATGGGGGATCTGTTTCTAACCAAAATTGATAGAAAATAGATCCCCTATTTTGTGATCACTTCCTACTTTTTTTCTAAAGCAATGATTCCCTTTAAAAAAAGAGAGAATGGTCCAATAATGGGGATCTGTTTCTAACCAAAATTGATAGAAAATAGATCCCCTATTTTGTGATCACTTCCTACTTTTTTCTAAAGCAATGATTCCCTTTAAAAAAAGAGAGAAATGGTCCAATAATGGGGGATCTGTTTCTAACCAAAATTGATAGAAAATAGATCCCCTGTTTTGTGATCACTTCCTACTTTTTTCTAAAGCAATGATTCCCTTTAAAAAAAAAAGAGAGAATGGTTTAATAATGGGAAATCTGTTTCTAACCAAAATTGATAGAATATAGATCCCCTATTTTGTGATCACTTCCTACTTTCTTTCTAAAGCAATGATTCCCTTTAAAAAAAAAAGAGAGAATGGTCCAATAATGGGGGATCTGTTTCTAACCAAAATTGATAGAAAATAAATCCCCTGTTTTGTGATCACTTCCTACTTTTTTTCTAAAGCAATGATTCCCTTTGAAAAAAAAAGAGAGAATGGTCCAATAATGGGGGATCTGTTTCTAACCAAAATTGATAGAAAATAAATCCCCTATTTTGTGATCACTCCCTACTTTTTTCTAAAGCAATGATTCCCTTTAAAAAGAGAGAGAATGGTCCAATAATGGGGGATCTGTTTCTAACCAAAATTGATAGAATATAGATCCCCTATTTTTGATCACTTCCTACTTTTTTCTAAAGCAATGATTCCCTTTAAAAAAATGAGAATGGTCCAATAATGGGGGATCTGTTTCTAACCAAAATTGATAGAATATAGATCCCCTATTTTGTGATCACTTCCTACTTTTTTCTAAAGCAATGATTCCCTTTAAAAAAAAGTGAGAATGGTCCAATAATGGGGGATCTGTTTCTAACCAAAATTGATAGAAAATAGATCCCCTATTTTGTGATCACTTCCTACTTTTTTCTAAAGCAATGATTCCCTTTGAAAAAAAGAGAGAATGGTCCAATAATGGGGGATCTGTTTCTAACCAAAATGATAGAAAATAGATCCCCTATTTTGATCACTTCCTACTTTTTTTCTAAAGCAATGATTCCCTTAAAAAAAAAGAGAGAATGGTCCAATAATGGGCGATCTGTTTCTAACCAAAATTGATAGAAAATAGATCCCCTATTTTTGTGATCACTTCCTACTTTTTTCTAAAGCAATGATTTCCCTGTAATTAGTAGTTTTAACAATTGATTCATCAGAAAAAAAAAGAGATTGTTGATTTCAAAAAGTTATTGATGATTTCTGATTTTTTCATAGCAAGATCAATATCCCGATGTGGCACTGCATCGACAACAAAGAATTTTTCTATTATTATTTCACATATATTGAGTGGTAGAGTAGATTTTTTGTACCAAAAAGATAGTTTGATTTTTCCTCCGAACCGAAGCTGCAAAATCAGTTAAAATTTTGTGAATCAGAAATTATTAATAACTTAAAATTGTTTAACAATAATATTTTTGGATTCCTTGAGCAAAAATGCTTATATAAACCAATTTAGGAGTAGGGAAGCTCTAGAACTCATTTTACAGACCAAAATAGATTATAAAAAGTCACCATTTTCATGACCCCATGCAAATTTGGAGAGTTATTGATTTCTAGAATCGACATAATCCGCCAATTTTTGAATTGGAAGCTCAAATTTTAGGGATTCTAAGATAGTCCATATCTGGACAAAATTTCAGAAAAATTGAAGCGCAAAATTTTAACAAATCTTTACAAAATCAAAACAGACAAGAATAGGATACAAAGAGTCGCCATTTTTCACACACCCCTTGAATTTTGAGAGCTAAAAATCAACATAACTCAGCCAATTTTTAGAATTGAAGGCTCAAATTTTGGGGATTGTCTAACTTTATCACAATCCACACTTGTGTGTGGGTGACATGTCCTGGATGATTTGACATGGAATTACCCCCATACACTATATAAATAGTCATCCACAGAAAGATTTCGACATTTACGTCTGTGTGGCTAGACTTAACAGCTACTTCTAGCCTGGAGCGAAACCCAAGTGAATTTTTGTCACCTACAGAATGGGAAGGGGATTTTAACTTTTTTAATACACACATCTGTCTGTATGTAAAGGCCACCATAGAGTGCTCCATCCCTTTTATAAGAGAGCATTGCATTTATGATTTAGTTGGCAGTTCTCAGCAAAATCCCCTCCAAAGTGCTCAACTTGCTGGGGAATGGGGAGCATATATATATACATATATATATATATATATATATTTTTTTTTTTTCAAATTAATTATCCATTTAAATATTTTATGTGGAGAAAAGTAGACAAACATGGGATGATACACTGGGTTGAAGTTTATTACTGGTGGTGATGTTGATGTTATAACATTTCGGTTTATCAGACCTTCTTCAGGAGACGAGCTGAGTTCTTGTATTGAAGAATTCAGTTCTCTTACTGACAAGTGTCTTTTGGTTGCAAGTGGGCGGAGGGTTTTGACCAACTGATGATGATGTGGTGTGAATGTTTGTGAAGGTAGTAGAGGGTTTTGTGTGGTTGTTGTGGTGGTGATGGTGTGTATGGGGTCATGGGGTGAATGTTTGGAAGTGAGGGGTCATCTGACTTTTAAGTCATAATCAGAACTGGTCTCAACAAATAAAACTCTACATTCACCAGGACAATATATATATATATATATATATATATATATAGATGTGAGGTATCTAAAACTTGGTGCTAAGGGATGATTCTATATGTGATATCTAAGATACACTGTATTATTATTGTATGATCCAGTATGTATAAATACAGTGAATCTTTAAATCACTACAGAGAGTTCAATGTATAATAATCTTTTTAGATTATATACAGAGCAATATTTATCTTTGAAAGGAAGGAAAAACTCAACACCGTTATTCCATAATAAATTTATTTCGACCAAAATTGGGGCCTTTATAAATCTAACTTGATTTAACAAAGCTCCCCAATTTAAGTCTCATCAGATGGAAAATCATCAATAATTTGAATTGCATAACAGAAAAATTTTCTCAATGTAGAATCTTCTTCCTCCTCAAAAAATGTTTTTCTTTATTTCGGTATCAAACCATCATCAGGACACTGTTAGAGAAATGTTTTGTATGGGACAAAATTAAAAATGTTAAGTGTATAGTGAATGTGTGAATATGATGTTATTAACCGTTAATTTTTATATGTGCGTTTGTTTACAAAAGCTGATGATGTGATCATTGCATGTGCAAAAATGGAAAGTGAAGATCATAGGATGACGCATGCGTGAATAGGCGGAGAACGAAATGCTAACATATATTTGTTAGCATTTCATTCTCCTCTTATTCACGTAAAATCATTGTCTAATGCATTTTCATAGTAAAAATCATTGTCCAATGCATTTTTATAGTAAAAATCATTGTCCAATGCATTTTTATAGTAAAAATCATTGTCCAATGCATTTTTATAGTAAAAGTCATTGTCAATGCATTTTCATAGTAAAAATCATTGTCCATTTCATTTTTATAGTAAAAATCATTGTCAAATGCATTTTTATAGTAAAAATCATTATCCAATGTATTTTTTATAGTAAAAATCATTGTCCAATGCATTTTTATAGTAAAATACATTATGTTATCACTATGAAATTCTCAAAATCATACAAATCTCAGAGGTTCTGGAACTCACTTGAACTTGTTTATTACAATGTTTATTACAATGTTAACCACTACTCCACGGCGATTCTGAATGCTTTGGTTTCTTTGTGTAATGGCATATCAATCTTTGTTGGTTCTTTAATGTTAAAGCCATCCTTGTAGAAGAACAGTAGTAGTCCTATTTAACCTCTTGCTGAGAGGTGATGACATTCATACCTTTCTCCTTAAATGCTAAATTTATCCTTGTAGAAGAACAGTAGTAGTACTGTTTAACCCCTAGTTGGGAGGTGATGACATTTATACCTTTCCCCTTAAATACTAAATTTATCCTTGTAGAAGAACAGTAGTAGTACTGTTTAACCCTTTGTTGGGAGGTGATGACATTCATACCTTTCTCCTTAAATGCTAAATTTATCCTTTTAGAAGAACAGTAGTAGTACTGTTTAAATCATTGCTAGAGGGATGAGGGCATTCATACCTTTCCCAAGAGTATTAATCCGAAAGTGAATGTAATAATGCGACTGGAGTTTGTATTTGATTACTAAGATTTCACAGACCAGCACATTAACCACTACGCCATTAGCCATAAAACACCTTGTTGGAGAGCAGTGGTAGTACTATTTAACCCATAGCTGGGGGATGAAGGGTTCTTACCTTTCAATTGAACTTGTTTACTACGATATTGCAGACCAGCACGTTAGCCACTATGCCACAGGAAGCCCCGCCCCCGTCGTAATTAAAGAGATTAATTGTTCAACTCTGATTATAAAATTTATTCATTTTTATAAAGATGTTTATTAGAATCAAAAGACTTTTCTCACCCATTGTGGGAGACATCCCGTACTGTAAAAGGAGACGTTGGGAATAGTATTTTCATGGATGGAACGAGATCTTGTTCACAAAGGATGACTGACGTCTGGTGACATCTGGTGACATCTGGTGACATCTGGAAATGGAAGCTGACATCTGCAATGCTGATGGGTTGGTTGGTTGGTTGGTTGGTTGGTTGGATTTTACGGCATGTCAACCCTTGTTGGGCCATTTTATGCCAAAGACATTTTTGTTTTATTTAATTTTGATGGGTTGGTTGGTTGGTTGGTTGGTTGGTTTAGATGCCTAATATTTATGGCAATAGTGTTGAAACATAATAGCGATTAGTGCAGCTGATGGCCTTGAGGGTGAGTGACGGCGCCTGACCTCACTCTCACCTTGCCTTCCGGGGATAAATCGTGAGAACCGGAATGCATAGAAGACCCTGTTCCGGTTTAAGGATAGAAGTTAGAAGCCGAGCTCGTAAGATGTAAGTCCCACTGCACAGATTGTCTGGGTTGGGGATTTGGAAATAAAGTAACATCAACGTAAATCGAAGTCTTGTGTTTATTACCTAAAAACTAACAATGACACAGGGCTTCTGATAAAGAGAAATCCCCAACAGAAAACCAAACCGAAGTCCCCACGACAACTCCAGACCAAGATGATAGAAGAAGCAAAGCCGGCCAGAAGAATAGATGTCCAAGATATAGAAGCAAGTAAGAAGCAAAGAGGTAATGAAGGGTATACAATATTATATCGATTTGGTACCGTGAAAACCTCAGTACATAACATGTCGGCTGGGGATGTAGAATACACCCCTGCAGAAACGTAAAATCCCCACCAATGGGGCCACCTGTTGGCCTTGGGTGGAGACGTCTGGTGCTTAAGGATGACACCCTGGTGGCTGAGCTGTCCATGACATGCAACACTCCACTTTGGCCCTTACATAGGGCTTAGCACCTATATGGTTGTCTCAACTCTATTGCTCTTATGGAAAAAAAACCCAAACCTTTTCATCATATGTGATATGATATAAATATGTCAACTATTCACAGAAGATAGTTTATTTTTAATCATCTATCTATATTTGTATGTAATGGCATGTATCGTTAGTGAGTCATTAAATAGATTAGGGTATACATACACACACACACACACACACACACACACACACACACACACATATATATATATAAGATACCAGAAGATCTGAAACACGTGTTGCACATGTAAAACAAAAAGAATAAAAACGTAAATCGAAGTCTTGTGTTTATTACCTAAAAATTTTTTCTGAGAACAAAATACATTTTGCGGACCTTCCTTTTTTATAAAATATTGAATTTTCTCCCGTTGGAACCAGAACAACACTTTATATATATATATATATATATATATATATATATATATATATATATATATATATATATATGTGAACTAAATTATTTATTTCATATCCCCTTGTCCAGCTGTTACCAGTAGATTTATGCGTCTTTTTTTAAACAAGAAAGCCCTCACAAAACAACAAAACAAAAAAAAAAAAAACGTATGAAGCTCCGAGCAAAGGAAAAAGTACATATTTAGTTTTTCATACTGCTTTGCTTACCAGAATTAAAGCATTTTATTAACCAGCCATCTTAAAAGATTTTTATATCGTTTTTCTCATACATCGTATATATATATATATATATATATAATATATTTATATATATCTATCATTTCTTAATAAATATAATAATCCCTCTCCAAATAAAGGCATAATTTGAGTAAGATATATGTGCATATGCATATACACTAGGGTAGGTCGATTTTCAACTTTTTTTTTGAATATGAAAATGTCACAAAGAAATTGGGCATTGGTTAAGCATTTTCATATGTAAATGTATCAAAAACAAGGATTTGGGGGGGGGGAGGGGCTTCATATTTAATATGTTGGTTGGTTGGTTGGTTGGTTGGAAGAAGATGGCTGAGGGTCTCAGTCTTGGATATGACGTTAAACTGCATCTAATGGTGAAGTTCCAATTGTGGAACACTGGGGATTGTGGACTACCCCTTGATCGCCATTACTACCAGGTTCACTCTGAACCGAAGTGGTAGTACCTGTTAGGGTCCCATCTATGGGTTAAATAGAAGAAAATCTTATTATAATGGAGATTGTGTGTTTTTCTGTCTGTAACCGAAACTATATTCCTACTCAAGTCACAATTCTCTTAGTTATTGACATCACATTTTCCATGATTTTATTTTTATCTAAACCTCAATTATTAATAAAATTGTCTTACATTATTAATACTGTTAACTATGTCTACATACTGACAACATGCAATTATATTTATATATACAACAAAATATCGGTTTACAGTGTGAACGGGAAGGCTAATTTGCATATTAATATTAAAAAATCGAATTTAATAAATATGTGCTTAGTATTATTGATTTCTAACTGTTTGGTTTTATTTTAATGAATATAAGCAAAAATCTATTCAATGAATCTTGAATGAAATCCATTAACAAGAAAAAATAACTGTCATTTTATTCTTTACTTCCTCTTATAACTAAATACTTAAATTAGAAAAAATAACAATGAAAGACGAGAGTGATGGAAGAGTAAGTTTCAGTTGTTCCATTTTTTATTATACTCTCTCTGTTTTAAATCTTTTATTATACTCCCTGTTTCAAATCTTTTTATCTGTATTCTTATTTAGTTTCATTAGCCTTTCTAATTTAATACAATATTTTATTACATTAAAACTTAAATACTTGCACCCGGAGGGTGCATATATTTGCTAGTAAGTATAAAAAATGTGTTTAAAAAACTGAATTTCCATCTATCTATACATATATAAAGGACAGTTTGTGGATATGTATGTCCAGTGGAAACTATGAAAATAAAATAATTAGTGACAAAATAAATACGTATACACATTCACTATCACAAGATCTTGCTTTTTTGAGCAGACATAATGAAAATTGAATTATATTCAACAGCATAGAATTTTTTTTATTGTTTTAGTTTTTGCAATTACTATTTTAGATAGGAGACATTAATTATTATTTTCAGAATAAAACATATATATCCCTTGTGCGTATGTCCATCTTAGTTTGCACACAATTATATGGTTTCAAGTATTCCTATCTAATACAATAATTTGCACCCAGTTGTATGGTTTCAAGTATTCCTATCTAATACAAATAATTTGCACCTAGTTGTATGGTTTCAAGTATTCCTGTCTAATACAAATAATTTGCACCCAGTTATATGTTTCAAGTATTCCTATCTAATACAAATAATCTGCACCCAAGTATTCCTATCTAATACAAATAATTTGCACACAGTTATTGATTTCAAGTATTCCTATCTAATACAAATTTGCACCCAGTTATATGGTTTCAAGTATTTCAATCTAATACAAATAATTTGCACCCCGTTATATGTTTCAAGTATTTATCTAATACAA
>CM042178.1:19165949-19195949 GCA_023376005.1 Doryteuthis pealeii
TTTCTTCCTTCCTTTCTTTCTTTTAAAATATCTCACTCTAATGTTATTTGTACAACGTTTCAGCCGATATACCCTCCGGCCTTCTTCAGGTATTTCTTGTCGGACTCGGAAACATTCTTGTCGTAATCTGGAACCTTCTTGTCGTAATCGGAGCCCTCACGGAACTTTGAACTTAACCATTTATTCAGTCCACGGGGTATCCTGTTCTCATTCAGCTAACCATATCTGGGGTAGGAGTTGTGTTAATTATTTTCTATGTTACTGCCGCTACTCAGGATTGAACCCGGAATCCAGAGATAACTGTCACTTAGAACTGTCTTAACCTAACTACCTTATCCACTAGGCCATATGTCCAATTGGAGAATTCAGTGTGAATTTTGGGAACTTATAAACCTAATGTCTTGTTTTTGGCTAGAATATCTACCTATTCATTTTATGTATGATTTTTACCTAGACTCATATTGTTTTTTTTTTTTTTTAAATCTGATCTAGCCTTCTAATTATTTTTCCCATACTATATTCATTTCTATGCTCAGTCTACTTAACAACTCACTACAGCCTATCATATGAGCTGACTCTTTGTGGTGTCTTCTTTTCCAATGTTCTTCTCTATCTATTATTCCAACTTCATCCCATAAGGGCAGATAGTTTCCCTTTTCATTCCATATATGGTCAGCCATACCCGACTTTTCTATTTCTTCTCAGACCACTGCTTTACGATGTTCTTCTAGTCTTACTTTCAGTGGACGGCATGTTTCACCTTTGTATTCTTTGCCATAACTGCATGGGATGGAATACACACAATTTTTGGTCATGTTGTATTCTGTCGGGGGCTTGACTCGAAGGAGATGTTTATGAAGAGTTGAGTCACTCCTGAATGTTGTCCTGATGTCATAGGGATTACATATCTTTTGAATTTTTTCAGCCAAGCCTTTCACATAGGGCGGACAGACTGTGGTGAGTTTTGGGGTATCATCCTCTGTCCTGCGATCCAGATTTCTCATAGCCGATGTTATGCTCTCAGGATAATTGTTACGACGGGGGGTCTCTCTTAAGCTGTCCATTTTCTTCTGTATATCTCATCACTGCTGATGCTTTTGCTCGATGTTGTAAACACGGACGATACCTTTCTTTACATTGTATGGATGGTGGGAATTGAAGTTGAGATACTGTCCAGTGAAGCTAGTCTTACGATACACGGATGAACTGAATCCTTTCTCTGTGCGAGTTATTAACACATCTAGGATGGACAATTTGTTGTCTTGTTCTTTCTCCATAGTGAACTGTATAGATGGATGGATTGAGTTCACATGATCCATTAGTATTTGAACATCTTCCTGATGGGGCCAGAGAATGAATGTGTCATCTACGTATCTAAACCACATTGATGGCTTTAGTAGTATAGATCCTAAGGCCATCTCTTCGAAGTATTCCATGTATATATTGGCCAACTGGGGACAATGGTGATCCCATAGCCAGGCCCTCCTCTTATCGGTATATGTCAGAACCCATCTCGAAGTAGGTTGTTTCTACACAGAAGGTCAGCATCTCCATCAGATTATCTATTGGGATACAGGTGCATTCTTTCAAATCTGAATCTGCAGTTAACTTATCCCGTACCACTTGTCAGAGTCTCATCAGTGAGTACCTTCGTGAACTGACTCACTACATTTGAAAATAAAAAAAATGGACAAATACCTGGACCTTGCCAGAGAACTGAAAAAGTTATGGAATATGAAAGTCAAAGTGATACCAATTGTAGTTGGTGCACTTGGAATGGTCCCAGTAAACTTGGAAAAAAGACTGGAGGATCTAGAAATCAGAGGAAGAATTGAGACTATCCAGACTACTGCACTGCTGCAATCGGCTAGAATACTCAGAAGAGTCCTGGATTTCTTAAAATTTACTAAGTTTTGTCTCACACAAAAAGGAAATGGGTCATAGAAAGACTGTATTTTATAATAATAATAATAAATAATAATAATAATAATAATAATAATGTTTTTTTGTATATATCTACAGCTGGACTACGTGAAGGGTAAAGAATTGGATATTTTGAAATACAAGACCTATTGCCCAAATGACCCTTGCATCGAGTGTGGGCAACTGGCGACGACTACTCCCAAGCCGGTGGTGACCACGCCGTTAACAACTCCGGGGCCGACCACGCCAGATATCGCCGCAAGCAACCTGATCACCATCCCCAAGGTCGATTACCTGACTGGTGTCTTCGGTCCAATTCCAGCGAGGGCTGATTCCGAGTTCGGCATACGGGAAGCCAAATGGGTAATCCCGCTGGGCGTCCTCGCAGTCTCGGAGTACTGGCTGTCATCATCTTCGAATCACAATCCTATACAAGCTGCTGGGCACCCAGCTGGGCCACAGTGGCGTACTATGTGGCTCGCCAGCTGCTCCTGTTCGGCATTCTTCTCTGCTTCCTAACGCTGTTTCCTACCTGCCCAACCCCACTGACCAGACGTGCGGGATCACCCGCTTCGGGTCGGCTTTAGCTATGCTGTGGTATTTTCAGTCATGTTAGTCAAACTGATGGTGATCCTCACGTCCAAGGCCAACGATGGCTCGTCATCACCGACACCGATTCCCCTAATTATCTTAGGGCACTTATCAAATTCTCATGTTTATCTTCTCAGTGGGGGTCCAGTTGGTAATCGATATTCAGTGGTAGTACTCACGTGCCACCCCGAGCAGTACCCGTCATCGATTTTACAGGTAATTATTAACCAGCATATGATTATACATATTCCTCTTTCCCTGGGGGGTATGGGACTTATAACAAAACATATATATGCCTGTGCTTATGTCCATCTTAGTTTGAAACACAATATATGGTTTCAAGTATTCCTATCTAATACAAATAATTGCACCCAGTTATATGTTTCAAGTATTCTATCTAATACAAATAATTGCACCAGTTATATGGTATCAAGTATTTCTATCTAATACAAATAATTACCAACAGTATATGGTTTCAAGTATTTCTATCTAATACAAATAATTTGCACCCAGTTGTATGGTTTTCAAATATTTCTATCTAATAAAATAATTACCATACAGTTAATGGTTTCAAGTATTTCTATCTAATACAAATAATTGCACACAATTATATGGTTCAAGTATTCCTATCTAATACAAATAATTTGCATCCAGTTATATGGTTTTCAAGTATCTATCTAATACAAATAATTTGCACACCAATTAATGGTTTCAATATTCCTATCTAATACAAATAATTAGCATACAGTTTACTGGTTTCAAGTATTCCTATCTAATACAAATAATTTGCGACCCAGTTATATGTTCAAGTATTTTCATTCTAATACAAATAATTTGCACACAATTATATGGTTTCAAGATTCCTATCTAATACCAAATAAATTGCATCTAGTTATATGTTTCAAGTATTCTAATCTAATAACAAATTTAATTCACCAGTTTATATGTTCTTAGCTATTTCTATCTAAATACAAAATAATTGCACCCATTTATATGGTTTTAACGGGAGGGGTTGTATTCCATCTTAATACAAATAATTTACACCCATTAATGCGTTCAAGTATTTCCAATTAACATATTTTTACATAATTTTTCTTGTGCGTATGCCCTCCCTAATGTCAGTCACTTTATATGTGTATTTGATAGATTAATTTAAAATCAAGATAAAACCGCTCTAGGGTTATTTATGCCAAGTTAGAGAATCACGGTCATTGTATGGTTATATCTGCATTTTGATATATACATTACACACACACCAACACACAACACACACACACACACACACACACACATATTGCTCTTCCTTGTTTTTAAATGTCCTCCGCTTCTGATGGACACTGAACTGGAACCTAGGCAACCCGAGTGTGCGTCTGCAAATTTTTTATGATATATTATTACACACACTACACCGAACAACATACACAACATATGTACACACAACACAACAAAAAATACACACATACACACATGTACATAAATTGAGCGTTTTTTTTTTTTTCTTTTTCTTCTTTGTTTTTAAATACCCGTACTTCTTGATGACCCACGAACTGGAACCTTAGGCACCGAGTGTGCGTCTGCAAATTTTTTATGATTATATTATGTACACACACACACGAACACATACACAGCATATGTACACCACAAAAATACCACACATACCCACACATGTACATAACTTGGACTTTTTTTTCTTTTTCTTATTTGTTTTTAAATACCCCGTACTTCTTGATGACCACGAACCTGGAACCTTTAGGGCAACCGACGTGTTGCGTCTGCAAAAATTTTTATGATATATTAACACACACACACGAACACATACCACACATATAAACACAACAAAAAACACACCATACACACATGACATAATTGACTTTTTTTTTCTTTTCTTTTTCTTTTTGTTTTAAATACCCCGTACTTCTTGATGACACGAACCTGAACCTTTTAGGGCAACGCGTGCTCTGCAAATTTTTTATGATATATTATACACACACACACGGAACACATACACAGATATGTACACCACAACAAAATAACACATACACACATGTACATTAATTGACTGTTTTTTTTCTTTTTCTTTTCTTTTCTTCTTGTTTTTAAATACCCCCGTACTTTTGATGACCACGAACCGTAACCTTTAGGCAAACCGAGTGTGGCGTCTGCAAATTTTATGATATATTATACACCACACACACGAACAACATACACAGATATGTACACACAACAGAAAATACACACATACACACATGTACATTAATATGATGTTTTTTTTTCTTTTCTCTTGTTTTTAAATTACCCCGTACTGCTTGATGGACCACGAACTGGAACCTTTAGGCAAACCAAGTGTGGATATGCAATTTTTTAAATGATATATTATACACACACACACGAACACATACACAATATTTACACACAATCAAAAACCACCACATACAACACATGTTACATTAATTGACTTTTTTTTTTCTTTTTCTTTTCTTCTTGTTTTAAATTACCGTACTCTTTGATGGACACGAAACCCTGAACCTTAGGCAACCCGAGTGTGCGTCTCAAATTTTTTATTATATTATACACACACACACGAACACATACAAACATATTACACACAACAAAAATACACACATACAAACACATGACATTAATTGACTGTTTTTTTTTTTTCTTTTCTCTTGTTTTAAATACCCTACTTCTTATGACACGAACCTAACCTTTAGTCAACCAAGTGTGGATTATGCAAATTTTTAAATGATATATTATACACACACACAACGAACACATACACAGATATGTACACACAACAAAAATACACACATACAAGCACATGTACATTAATTACTGTTTTTTTTTTCTTTTTTCTTTTCTTGTTTTTAATACCCCTACTTCTTGATGGACACGAACCCTGGAACCTTAGCAACCAAGTTGGATATCAACCATTATACCTGGTCTACAAGTGGCCGGAGCGAAATCAATGCCAGCACTTCTTCCGGAACGAATCGAAGAACCACTACTAACGCTTGTCTTACATCATGTTTTTAATTCTAGTGACCACCGTGTGTGATGAAAGCACACGGAATCATCACAACCATCGGAGAGCGTCTTCACGTATTTCAGCCGGGTCTCAGCATCCCTCTCTGGAAGCGTGGACCCTTGATCGCCGGCCTCAACCGAGAATCTCCCTATTGGCCCATCAGTACGGGACGCGTTGCATTGCCTTGGCCTTTTCCTCACCGAGGCCCTCGTGTGTTTCGCCATGTTCTGCCCAAGTCCGGCCAAATGGTTCAATATGGGTCTGGAGGGTGTTTACCTAGAGGATGACCGGGACAGGTTTAATGAATCAGCCATATTGCCAACCGTTCCATTACAAAAGCGGAGATCGGGACCGGGTTCGATGTCTCACTTAATGGAGAACGCTCTTACATGAATCCAATCAACATCCAAGTAAGTAAATATCATGTAATAATAATAATAATAATAATAATAATAATAACTTCGTCAACTGGGGATTTTGCAGTGCCAAGCAGACACAGCGGTGAAGTTAAAAGGAAAATGAATAAATAACAAAATCTGCGACCTTGCCAGGAGAACTGAAAAAGTTATGGAATATTGAAAGTGAAAAGTTGATACCAATTGTAGTTGGTGCACTTGGAACAGTCCCAAAAAGGTATTTAGAAAAAGGGCTTGGATAGTTTGATATTCAGAGGAAGATTGAAAACCATTCAAACACTGCACTGCTGCAATCTGCCAGATACCCTTTTGAGTTTCACATCAGTGTTAGCTGATGGTTTTTTCACTGGAGTCTGAGTGACAGCAAGTCTCCTCAGGTCTCCAGGACTCTTCTGAGTATTCTGGCAGATTGCAGCAGTGCAGTGTTCTGAATGTTTCAATCCTTCCTCTGATATCCAAACTATCCAAGCCCTTTCTAATCCTTTTGGGACTGTTCCAAGTGCACAACTACAATTGGTATCACTTTCACTTTCATATCCATAACTTTTCAGTTCTCTGGCAAGGTCCATATATTTTGTCTATTTATTCATTTTCCTTTAACTTCACCCTGTGATCTGCTGGCACTGCAAAATCCACCATTGACAATTATTATTATATATTATTATTATATTATTACATGATATTAACTTACTTGGATCGTTGATTGATCACTGTAGAGCGTTCCTCCATTAACGTAGAGAACGAACCCGTCCCCGATATTTCCCTTTTGTAAACTGGACGGTGGCAAATATGGCTTGATCCATTAAAACCAGTTGTCCACGGTCATCCTCTAGGTAAAACACCCTCCAACCCAATTGACCATTGCCGACCTTGGCAGAAACATGGCGAAACAACACGAGGCCCCGGTGAGGAAAAGCCCAAAGGCCAATGCACGCGTCACCGTATGATGGGCATAGGGAGATTCCCGGTTGAGGCCGGCGATCAGGTCCACGCTATCCAGAGAGGATGCTGAGACCGGCTGAAATACCGATGAAGACGCTCTCCCGATGGTTGTGATGATTCCGGTGCTTTCATCGACACCACGGTGGTCACTAAGATTAAAAAACATGATGTAGACAAGCGTTAGTAGGTGGTCTCGAATTCGTTCCGGAGAAAGTGCTGCATTGATTTTCGCTCCGGCACTTGTAATACCAGTATAATGGTTGCATATCCACACTTGGTTGCCTAAAAGGTTCCAGGTTCGTCGTCCATCAAGAAGTACGGGGTAATTAAAAACAAGAAAAAAAGAAAAAAAACAGTCAATTAATGTACATGTGTGTATGTGTGTATTTTTGTTGTGTGTACATATCGTGTATGTGTTCGTGTGTGTGTTATAATATATCATTAAAAAATTGCATATCCACACTTGGTGCCTAAAGGTTCCAGTTCGTGTCCATCAAGAATACGGGTATTTAAAAACAAAGAAGAAAAAGAAAAAAAAAAAACAGTCAATTAATGTACATGTGTTATGGTGTATTTTTTGTTGTACATATGTGTTATGTGTTCGTGTGTGTGTGTATAATATATCATAAAAAATTGCAGACGCACACTCGGTTGCCTAAAGGTTCCAGTCGTGTCCATCAAGAAGTACGGGTATTAAAAACAAAGAAGAAAAAAAAAAAAAGAAAAAAAAAAGTCAATTAATGTACATGTGTGTATGTGTGTATTTTGTTGTGTACATATCTGTGTATGTTTCGTGTGTGTGTATAATATATCATTAAAAAATTGCATATCCACACTTGGTGCCTAAAGGTTCCAGGTTCGTGTCCATCAAGAAGTACGGGGTATTTAAAAAACAAAGAAGAAAAAAGAAAAAAAACAGTCAATTAATGTACATGTGTGTATGTGTGTATTTTTGTTGTTGTGTACATATCTGTGTATGTGTTCGTGTGTGTGTGTATAATATATCATAAAAAATTTGCAGACGCACACTCGGTTGCCTAAAGTCCAGGTTCGTGTCCATCAAGAAGACGGGTATTTAAAAACAAAGAGAAAAAAGAAAAAAGAAAAAGAAAAAAAACAGTCAATTAATGTACATGTGTATGTGTGTATTTTTGTTGTGTGTACATATCTGTGTATGTGTTCGTGTGTTGTGTATAATATATCATAAAAAATTTGCAGACGCACACTCGTTGCCTAAAGGTTCCAGGTTCGTGTCCATCAAGAAGTACGGGTATTTAAAAACAAAGAAGAAAAAGGAAAAAGAAAAAAAAAAGTCAATTAATGTACATGTGTGTATGTGTATTTTTGTTGTTATACATATGTGTGTATGTTTCGTGTTGTGTGTATAATATATCATAAAAATTTTTGCAGACGCACACTCGGTTGCCTAAAGGTTCCAGGTTCCGTGTCCATCAAGAAGTACGGGTATTAAAAACAAATAAGAAAAAGAAAAAAAAGTCAATTAATGTACATGTGTGTATGTGTGTATTTTTGTTGTTGTACAATCTGTGTATGTTCGTGGTGTGTGTGTATAATATATCATAAAAATTTGCAGACGCACACTCGGTTCCTAAAGTTCCAGGTTCGTGTCCATCAAGAAGACGGGTATTTAAAAACAAAGAAGAAAAAGAAAAAGAAAAAAAAACAGTCAATTAAGTACATGTGTGTATGTTGTATTTTTGTTGTGTGTGTTACATATGTGTGTATGTGTTCGTGTTGTGTGTGTATAATATATCATAAAAAATTTGCAGACGCACACTCGGTTGCCTAAAGGTTCCAGGTTCGTGTCCATCAAAAGCGGAGGACATTTAAAAACAAGGAAGAGCAATATGTGTGTGTGTGTGTGTGTGTGTGTGTGTGTGTGTGTGTGTGTAATGTATCATACAAAAATGCAGATATAACCATACAATGAACGTGATTCTCTAACCTCTTGGCATAAAAATAACCCTAGACGGTTTTATCTGCCATTTAAATTAATCTATCAAAATACACATATTAAAGTGACTGACATTAGGAGGGACATACGCACAAGAAAAATATGTAAAATATGTTAATTGGAATACTTGAAACAATAACTGGGTGCAAATTATTTGTATTAGATAGGAATACTTTAAAACCATATAACTGGTGCAAATTATTTGTATTAGATAGAAATACTAGAAACCATATAAACTGGTGCAAATTATTTGTATAGATAGAAATACTTGAAACCATATAACTAGATGCAAATATTTGTATTAGATAGGAATACTTGAAACCATATAATTGTGTGCAAATTATTTGTATTAGATAGAAATACTTGAAACCATATAAACTGGGTGCAAATTATTTGTATTAGATAGGAATACTTGAAACCATAAAACTGTATGCTAATTATTTGTATTAATAGGAATACTTGAAACCATATAATTGTGTGCAAATTATTATAGATAAAAATACTTGAAACCATATAACTGGATGCAAATTATTTGTATTAGATAGGAATACTTGAAACCATATAATTGTGTGAAATTATTTGTATTAGATAGAAATACTTGAAACCATATAACTGTATGGTAATTATTTGTATTAGATAGAAATATTTGAAACCATACAACTGGGCAATATTTGTATAGATAAAATACTTGAAACCATATAACTGTATGGTAATTATTGTATTAGATAGAAATACTTGATACCATATAACTGTTGCAAATTATTTGTATAGATAGAAATACTTGAAACCATATAACTGGTGCAAATTATTTTATTAATAGAATACTTTGAAACCATATAATTGTGTTCAAACTAAGATGGACATAAGCACAAGGCATAATATGTTTGTTAATAAGTCCCCATACCCCCAGGAAAGAGGAATATGATAATCATATGCTGGTTAATAATTACCTGAAAATCGATGACGGGTACTGCTCGGGGGCACTGTGAGTAAACCACTGAATATGATTACCAACTGGACCCCACTGAGAAGATAAACATGAGAATTTGATAAGTGCCCCTAAGATAATTAGGGAATCGGTTCGGTGATACGAGCCCATCGTTCGCCTTGACGTGAGGATCACCATCAGTTTGACTAACATGACTGAAAATACCACAGCAAGCTAAAGCCGACCCCGAACGGTGATCCCGCACGTCTGGTCAGTGGGTTGGGCAGGTAGGCAAACAGCGTTAGGAAGCAGAGAAGAATGCCGAACAGGAGCAGCTGGCCGAGCCACATAGTACGCCACTGGTGGCCCAGCTGGGTGCCCAGCAGCTTGTATAGGATTGTGATTTCGAAGATGATGACAGCCAGTACTCCGAGACTGGCGAGGACGCCCAGCGGATTACCCATTTGGCTTCCCGTAGCCGAACTCGGAATCAGCCCTCGCTGGAATTGGACGAAGACACCAGTCAGGTAATCGACCTTGGGATGGTGATCAGTTGCTTGCGGCGATATCTGGCGTGGTCGGCCCCGGAGTTGTTAACGGCGTGTCACCACCGGCTTGGTAGTCGTCGCCAGTTGCCCACACTCGATGCAAGGGTCATTTGGGCAATAGCTTGTATTTCAAAAAATATCCAATTCTTTACCCTTCACGTATCCAGCTGTAGATATATACAAAAAAAACATATTATTATTATTATTATTATTATTATTATTATTATTATAAAAACAGTCTTTCTATGACCCATTTCCTTTTTGTGTGAGACAAAACTTAGTAAATTTTAAAGAAATCCAGGACTCTTCTGAGTATTCTAGCCGATTGCAGCAGTGCAGTAGTCTGGATAGTCTCAATTCTTCCTCTGATTCTAGATCCTCCAGTCTTTTTCCAAGTTTACTGGGACCCATTCCAAGTGCACCAACTACAATTGGTATCACTTTGACTTTCATATTCCATAACTTTTCAGTTCTCTGGCAAGGTCCAGGTATTTGTCCATTTTTTTTATTTTTCAAATGTAGTGAGTCAGTTCACGAAGGTACTCACTGATGAGACTCTGACAAGTGGTACGGGATAAGTTAACTGCAGATTCAGATTTGAAAGAATGCACCTGTATCCCAATAGATAATCTGATGGAGATGCTGACCTTCTGTGTAGAAACAACCTACTTCGAGATGGGTTCTGACATATACCGATAAGAGGAGGGCCTGGCTATGGATCACCATGTCCCCAGTTGGCCAATATATACATGGAATACTTCGAAGAGATGGCCTTAGGATCTATACTACTAAAGCCATCAATGTGGTTTAGATACGTAGATGACACATTCATTCTCTGGCCCCATCAGGAAAAAGCAAATACTAATGGATCATGTGAACTCAATCCATCCATCTATACAGTTCACTATGGAGAAAGAACAAACAACAAATTGTCCATCCTAATGTGTTAATAACTCGCCACAGAGAAAGGATTCAGTTCATCCGTGTATCGTAAGACTACCTTCACTGGACAGTATCTCAACTTCAATTCCCACCATCCATACAATGTAAAGAAAGGTATCGTCCGTTGTTTACAACATCGAGCAAAAGCCATCAGCAGTGATGAGATTACCAGAAGAAAATGGACAGCTAAGAAGACCCCCTGTCGTAACAATTATCCTGAGAGCATAACATCGGCTATGAGAAATCTGGATCGCAGGACAGAGGATGATACCCCAAAACTCACCACAGTCTGTCCGCCCTATGTGAAAGGCTTGGCTGAAAAAATTCAAAAGATATGTAATCCTTATGACATCAGGACAACATTCAGGAGTGACTCAACTCTTCATAAACATCTCCTTCGAGTCAAGCCCCCAACAGAATACAACATGACCAAAAAGTGTGTGTATTCCATCCCATGCAGTTATGGCAAAGAATACAAAGGTGAAACATGCCGTCCACTGAAAGTAAGACTAGAAGAACATCGTTAAGCAGTGGTCTGAGAAGAAATAGAAAAGTCGGGTATGGCTGACCATATATGGAATGAAAAGGGAAACTATCTGCCCTTATGGGATGAAGTTGGAATAATAGATAGAGAAGAACATTGGAAAAGAAGACACCACAAAGAGTCAGCTCATATGATAGGCTGTAGTGAGTTGTTAAGTAGACTGAGCATAGAAATGAATACAGTATGGGAACCAATAATTAAGAAGGCTAGATCAGATTTAAAAAAAAAACAAAAACAATATGAGTCTAGGTAAAAATCATACATAAAATGAATAGGTAGATATTCTAGCCAAAAACAAGACATTAGGTTTATAAGTTCCCAAAATTCACACTGAATTCTCCAATTGGACACATCCTAGTGGATAAGGTAGTTAGGTTAAGACAGTTCTAAGTGACAGTTATCTCTGGATTCCGGGTTCAATCCTGAGTAGCGGCAGTAACATAGAAAAATAATTAACACAACTCCTACCCCAGATATGGTTAGCTGAATGAGAAACAGGATACCCCCGTGGACTGAATAAATGGTTAATTCAAAGTTCCGTGAGGGCTCCGATTACGACAAGAAGGTTCCAGATTACGACAAGAATGTTTCCGAGTCCGACAAGAAACCTGAAGAAGGCCGGAGGGTATATCGGCTAAAAACGTTGTACAAATAACATTAGAGTGAGATATTTTAAAAAGAAAGAAAGGAAGGAAGAAAGAAATGAAGGACGAAGAACGAAAGAAAAAGAAAAAAATTAAAAAAAAAGAAAAATGAATATAAAAAAGAAAGAAAGAAAAAAAGAAAAGAAAAGAAAAAAGAAAGTAGCAAAGCAAAAGTAAAAAACTGAAAAAGATACAGAGAAGAAATAATATATATTATATATATAATAAAACAAACATACCAGACTTGCATGGTTGGTGATCTTCAGTTTAAATTTGACAATGTTGGGGTGACGATGCCCTTCTGGGTAAAAACATCCTGTTTGGCTCCACTAATGCTCAACTGGACAGTCTTAGTCAATTTCAGAACATCTTGTGGCCACGATTTCTTGTCTGACGTACACAAAGAACTTTTACAATCCTCAACCGCCTCATTGAAGCATTTAGGGTCAGGAATAAAAACGGCACCCGGTGATCGAGTTCAGACTTGGGTTGTTGCACGAGGTCGACTTACAATACTCTTCCATCCATGGACTTTTTTTCTGGTCGTCAACATCTTTTTAAATCGGAAAGAAACTGGCCTGTCGCCGCATTGCCGGGAGGGTCGGAATTAATATTAAATACTTGATACCTGCCGGGAGTTCGTCTTCCCAAAAACCCGGCCGTGATCAATACTAAACCCTCCTTGGCTTGAGCGTTCGGTTTATGGCATTCGCGATTGTGAAACTGCGGGGTTTTCAGCCATCACTACCAGATATTGGCGCTTTTCCTTTGAACAAGGTCTAAAACGATTTGATCGAAAGCCGAAGCATCTGCCTTGACATCAGGGAGGGAACTACTGTGAACAGTGCAAATATCTAAGGATTTCGCTCTCTGGCTAAAATTTCGGCTTCTCTCCGTCCAGTGTTTGTTATTTTCGTGCACGAGGAGAAAATGGTTGACATTGTTGGATTTGAGCAGGTCGATAAGGACATTGTCGACGTCTACGTTTTCGGGGGTGCTTTGTAAGAAATAGGGGTACGTAACCGAGGAGTCTGTGTTCAAAAACGAAGAAACCAGCGTCTTGTTCGTTCGGTCTAAAGCTTGGGAAAGAGCTGAGGTGTCCGCTAGATTATCAGCGCCGATATATATGAATACATTGCTCGGTTTAACAGTGGTGGCGTCACGGAGGGAACAGCTGGTCTGTCCCGTCTCAAAACTGAGAACTTTTTGGATTATAAGCTGTTGGTCCGAACAGGAATCGAAAACGATACCCCGGATGAAATGTCGTTGTTGCTAAGACCGTATTTATTAGGTACCAGAGAAAAGCCTCGATAACTGAAGCCCTGACGATCGAACAGCTCCGCCAGTTGTCTGGCGATGGTCCGATGTCATGAAGCCCCAGGACGGTGATGAAATAAAAATGAACTTTGGCTGAAGGGTTAAGGACTGATGTCATGGGTATCTCGCCTTGCCTGCAAAGTGGGATTTCTTGGGTGGTGGGGTAAACGAATAGCCAGAGACAAAACAGGCAAATTGTTGGGGTCCGTGTGAGCCACATCTAAAAGAAAAGAAAAAAGAAAATAACAGAAAACAAACAATGAATAATTTTTCTCAAAGAAAATCTAAAAAGACAAATAAAGTATTGGGAGGTATTTCTGGGGTGTCCCGGGTTAGACAGGGTTTTAATTTGATAAAGGCATTGTTGGAAGTTTTTTCAGCTGTAAATATATTTTACAGGCGGGACCTGTGGATATACCACAGTATGATAATAATTCAATCATTACAAACTTTGATATGTTTACTTAAGAGCTTTTGCCAAATAGTTCAACATGTAAAAATTATAATGATCTTGATTTAACTATCTCTCTCACTCTTTTTTTTCTTTCATTCTTTTCATCTTTTCATTATGTTCGATAAAAACTGATTAGCCTTATCGCTTCCGCGCACTCACTTCAACTCTCTAACTTTCCCCTACCCTCTTTCTTTCTTTCTTTCTTTCTTTCTTTCTTTCTTTATATTTTTTATGTGAACAATGATATATTATTATTATTGTTATAATTATAATAAAGCTGAGTGAATCAACTATTGTCTCCTAAAGACTTTTTATTGTTTAGTTTAATGACATGAAAAATATATAAAATTATTCTTAACTTTTTAGGATTGAGTTATGTTTTTAAAAAATCAACATTTTAATTGATTATAATTAGTCGTAATTTGCAATTAAGTCACAAACTGACCCATCGCTTACTTACATTCTGCTTATCACTTTCTTACTCTCTATGTATATCCTGATTACCTCCTCGTTATATATGTTAGTTTCTCTGCATAATAGACAGACAGAGAGAGAGAGAGAGAGAGTGAGAGAGAGAGAAATGGAGAATTGTATTTGTATGTTATATTTCATGAGCAGTTACCCCCCGTAGGTTAGATTAAGTCAAACATTGCCTTTCTTAGAAATCTTACAAAGGATTTTAATGATTCGTCCGGTCGTATTTATCTAAAAAAAATTAATTCTCTTTGCAAACTCACATTTACATAACCTCAATTATTTACTCAGAACTCAAAAACGTTCTCTCTCTCTCTCTCTCTCTCTCTCTCTATATATATATTATATATATAATATATATATATATATATATATATATATATAATATATATATATTATATATAAATTACGATGAGGAAATTAATCCGACAATATGAAAAGAAAATATTTTAAAAATATAACAAACACAGGATGTTACGATCAGGAAACAATTTTAGTGTCAATACTTAAGTATTTCGGTATTTTATACCATCTTCAGGACACTGTTAGGTGAGGAACAAAATGAAAGATGTTAAGTGTATGGTGGTTGTGTGAATCTGATGCTGTTAACCGTTAATTTCATATGCGCGTTTGTTTACGAAAAGCAAATGACGTGATCAATGCATGTGCAAAAATGGAAGGCGAAGAACATATAATGGCGCATGCTTTAACGTGAATAAGCTGAAAACGAAAAGTTAATAAAGATATGTCGTATATCATATGGAATATTAAGTTAGAAAAATAAGAACATTAAAACAATATATAAATACATATATTCCATATATACGCATATCCACATATAATCATACATAACCTATAATATATAATATATATATATATATATTATATAATATATATACATGTACACATACATACGCATACATATACATATATATACATATGCGCATATATATATATATATATATATATATATATATATATATATTCTCAGCAAACAAAATACTCTAACGTCTCCTACTCATATCGACCGACATTTAAAAAAACAATAAAATCCATTTTCGAATCAGTCAATTACAGATAAACAATACAATTGTGTGATCCTGCTATATATATAATATATATATATATATATATATATATATATATAATATATATATCAGGATCCCACAATTGTATTATATATATTATATATTATATATATATATAATATATATTTGGGGATATTTGCTTAATTAGTTAATAATTAATGGATTTAGGCGGGCATATATGTTCAAATGTAAGGCTAAACAAAATCGAGAAAAATGTCAAGCCTTACATTTGAACATATATGCCCGCCTAAATTCATTAATTATTAACTAATTAATTTTCAAAATTAGGTATGACTTCAATTAAGCACCTATCCCCAAAAAATTGTCGGCTTAAAGCCATATAAAAAAAACACACTGTTTGTTTACTTAACCCTATATATATATAATATATATATATATATATATATATAATATATATATATATATTCAAACTTTCAAAAGTATGAGCACTTTTATATTCATACATGACAACAATTTATTTGGTTGATCATTCTGAGCTGTGTTTATTATTCATTATAGTGTACAATACATTTAACGTCCATTTTACTATGCCTGGAGACCAATGATAACAATGGCACCTTAAACATGTATTGTCCATTATATAATATATATATATATATATATATAATATATATATATATATATACTCTAACGTCTCCTACTCATATCGACCGATATTTAAAAACTAATAAAATCCATTTTCGAATCAGTGAATTCAGGACGCTGAGAAACGAAATCCAATTCAAAAAATGGCTACTGGTTATTCAAGTTTATAAAAAAAAATTAAAAAAAACAAACAAGCGACGTTGTGTTGAAAACATTCCAGGAATCTAAGTCTCTCCATATAAGTCTCACCTATGTCAATTCAAATGCTTGGTTGGTTGATTGGTTGGATTTTGCGGCATATCAAATATTGTTGGGTTATTTTATACCAAAGACGTTTCTTAACTAGAAGCAGCTACCCGGATATAGGGTGGGATAAACGGTAGTCTAGCATATCCATTATTATTAAATCGCAAGTTGGATCCTCGCTGGATGCCCCATTAAAATCTCTATGTAAAAAAAAAGAACTTGCGTTGATCCAGACAACCATATAACTGTGTACAAATTATTTTATTAGATAGGAATACTTGAAACCATACAACTGTGTGCAAATTATTTGTATTAGATAGGAATACTTGAAACCATATAATTGTGTGCAAATTATTTGTATTAGATAGAATACTTGAAACCATGAAATACTTGAAACCATATAACTTTATTTGTATTAGATAGAAATACTTGAAATCATATAACTGTGTGTAAATTATTTTGTATTAGATAGGAATACTTGAAACCATATAACTGTGTGCAGATTATTTGTATTAGATAGAAATACTTGAAACCATAAAAACTGGGGCAAATTATTGTATTAGATAGAAATACTTGAAATCATATAACTGTGTAAATTATTTGTATTAAATAGGAATACTTGAAACCATATAACTGGGCAAATTATTTATTAGATAGGAATACTTGAAACCATACAACTGGGTGCAAATATTTGTATTAGATAGAAATACTTGAACCATATAACTGGGTGCAAATTATTGTATTAGATAGAATACTTGAACCATATAACTGGGCAAATTATTTGTATTAGATAGGAATACTTGAAACCATATAATTGTGTGCAAACTAAGATGGACATACGCACAAGGGATATATATGTTTTATTCTGAAAATAATAATTAATGTCTCCTATCTAAAATAGTAATTGCAAAAACTAAAACAATAAAAAAAATTCCATGCTGTTGAATATAATTCAATTTTCATTATGTCTGCTCAAAAAAGCAAGATCTGATTATAGTGAATGTGTATACGTATTTATTTTGTCACTAATTATTTTATTTTCATAGTTCCCACCGGACATACATATGCACAAACTGTCCTTTATATATGTATAGATAGATGGAAATTCAATTTTTTAAACACATTTTTTATACTTATTTTCTTCTATTTAACCCATAGATGGGACCGTAACAGGTACTACCACTTCGGGTTAGAGTGAACCTGGTAGTAATGGCGATGAAGGGGTAGTCCACCATCCCCAGTGTTCCACAATTAGATGCAGTTTAACGTCATATCCACGACTGAGACCCTCAGCCATCGCCTTCCAACCAACCAACCAACCAACATATTAAATATAAAGCCCCCCCCCAGAATCCTGTTTTTGATACATTTACATATGAAAATGCTTAACCAATGCCCAACTTTCTTGTGACATTTTCATATTCAAAAAAAAAAAGTTGAAAATCGACCTACCCTAGTGTATATGCATATGCACATATATCTTACTCAAATTATGCCCTTATTTGGAAGAGGATTATTATATTATAATAAAAATGATAGAAATATATATTATATATATATAATATATATATATATATATAATATATATAAATAATATATACGATGTATGAGAAAAACGATATAAAAATCTTTAAGATGGCTGGTTAATAAAATGCTTTAATTCTGGTAAGCAAAGCAGTATGAAAAACTAAATATGTACTTTTTCCTTTGCTCGGAGCTTCATACGTTTTTTTTTTTTTTTTTGTTGTTGTGAGGGCTTTCTTGTTTAAAAAAAGACGCATAAATCTACTGGTAACAGCTGGACAAGGGAATGAAATAAATAATTTAGTTCACATATATAATATATATATATTATATATATATATATATATATATATATATATATATAAAGTGTTGTTCTGGTTCCAACCGGAGAAAATTCAATATTTTATAAAAAAGGAAGGTCCGCAAAATGTATTTTTCTCAGAAAAATTTTTTTATTCTTTTTGTTTTACATGTGCAACACGTGTTTCAGATCTTCTGGTATCTTATATATATGTGTGTGTGTGTGTGTGTGTGTGTATGTATACCCTAATCTATTTAATGACTCACTAACGATACATGCCATTACATACAAATATAGATAGATGATTAAAAATAAACTATCTTCTGTGAATAGTTGACATATTTATATCATATCACATATGATGAAAAGGTTTGGTTTTTTTTTCCATAAGAGCAATAGAGTGAGACAACCATATAGGTGCTAAGCCCTATGTAAGGGCCAAAGTGGAGTGTTGCATGTCATGGACAGCTCAGCCACCAGGGTGTCATCCTTAAGCACCAGACGTCTCCACCCAAGGCCAACAGGTGGCCCCATTTGTGGGGATTTTACGTTTCTGCACGTGTGTATTCTACATCCCCAGCCGACATGTTATGTACTGAGGTTTTCACGGTACCAAATCGATATAATGTTGTATACCCTTCGTTACCTCTTTGCTTCTTACTTGCTTCTATATCTTAGACATCTATTCTTCTGGCCGGCTTTGCTTCTTCTATCATCTTGGTCTGGAGTTGTCGTGGGGACTTCGGTCTGGTTTTCTGTTGGGGAGTTCTCTTTATCAGAAGCCCTGTGTCATTGTTAGTTTTTAGGTAATAAACACAAGACTTCGATTTACGTTGATGTTACTTTATTTCCAAATCCCCAACCCAGACAATCTGTACAGTGGGACTTACATCTTACGAGCTCGGCTTCTAACTTCTATCCTTAAACCGGAACAGGGTCTTCTATGCCTTCCGGTTCTCACGATTTATCCCCGGAAGGCAAGGTGAGAGTGAGGTCAGGCGCCGTCACTCACCCTCAAGGCCATCAGCTGCACTAATCGCCATTATGTTTCTACACTATTGCCATAAATATTAAGCATCTAATAATTATGTAACAGACAGAGCCGTAATTCAAATGATATAAATGCACAAACCAGAATCTGTCATAGAAAATAAAAGTTTCTGGGATTTTCAGATACAAACGAATCAGCTAATCCAGACAAGAAGTCTCTTTCTCTATCAGTATCTTCAGATATTATTATTCTATGTTACTGCTACCCCTGGCTAGGATTGAACCTGTAGTCTAGAAATAACTGTCACTTAAAACTGTCTTAATCCAACTCTTTTATCCACTAGGCTATGTGTCTAATTATAGATAACACTGAAGATGAGGACAATAGTCCGAATAATAAAAATAATACTAGAAATTTAGATATTAAATTAAATTAATTTTCTTTTTTTAAATTAGTTAAATAGATCACTAATTAGGACTGGGCCTATTCTAGTAGTGACCACCTCAAGCGGAGTTTAACGGGTTTGAAATCAGAGTTTTCCTTCCACTAGACTGGTTGCCTAACCAAAGTTAAAGAGCCCAGTCTGCCCTACTATTTACTCATTGATGGATGGAGAGTAGTTAGATAGTCTGTTTATATCTATCCATCTATTTATCTTTCAATCAATCATCTTTCTTATTGTTCTTGATTTAAGAAATTGTCCAATTTCTCATCTTGTATAACCAAAGTCTTTATGCACTACCTGCCTGATAAGTAGCTCAGACACTCCCACAGTCAGTGTTAAATTCCTCATCATAGAACAACTTTCTTTTGTCCGATTATTTAATTGCAGATGTAGCCCTGTCGGCTGGGGCATTAGAATACACCAACTGCACCTCTGCAGAGGGGTAAGACTCCCACCCAATGGAGCTACCTGTTGGCTGTGGGTGGCTACCCATGATGCTTAATGACGGAATCTATGATATGTCTATGATATGCAACACTCCACTTTGGCCCTTATGCTAGATGGACTGGTCATGTCAAGCCCTAGCATCTAAATGATTGTACCAATCCTATTGCCCTTATGGCAAACCCCCAAGCCTCTTTATCATATATGTGCTGAGGGACTTGGGTATGACGTTGAACTCTATCTGATGGTGAAATTCAGGTTCTGGAGCTCTGGGGAAGGTGTAGTACCCCTTCATCCACCATTACACACAGGTCCACTCTGACCCGGAGTGGAAGTACCTGTTAGGGTTCAATACTATGGTTAAATAGAACTTTTTTTTTTCTTTAAGATATTTAACAACATCTATGGTTAGTATGAATATGTGTTTAGAAACAACATTGAGTACCCATCGAGAATGATGTATAATAATTTTTGGCATAAAGACCAGCAGCGAGTGTTGACATGCTCATGAAATCCACACACAACCAACAACCACCTCAAATATAAATACATACATATCCATGAAGTATCTTGGCATAAAATGCCCAACAAGGTTGACAATGACCGTAAAAATCAAAACACAACCAGCCCTAACCGAAACACGATCAGCATTGCAAGATGTACGCTTCCGTTTCCAGAATGTCTACGCCAGATGTCCCAACGTCAGTACATCCTTTGTGAACAAGATCTCGTTCCATCCACTGAAATACTATTCCCAACGTCTCCTTTTAAAGTACGGGATGTCTCCCACAATGGGTGAAAAATTTTTGATCTAAATCAAATCTATTAAAAATGATAAATTTTATACTCAGAGTTGAACATTAATCGCTCTTTAATACGATGGGGCGGGATTCCTTGTGGCATAGTGGCTACGTGCTGGGTCTGCATATGTTAAGACATAGTCTCAATTGAAGTTATAGATACCTTATCCCCAGCATATGGGTTAAATAGTACTAAACTACTGCTCATCAACAAGGGTTTTTTTTTGTCTTTAGTGTTTAGCCTAATGGTAGTGGTTAATGTCTGGTCTGTGAAATNTTAATGTAATGTGAGATTTGAAAAGATTATTAATTTTTTCTAGATAAAATACGACGAGAATCCTATAAAATCCTATATGTATTAGATTTCTAAGAAAAGGCAATGTTTTGAAATTCATTTCTAACCTATCGGGGGTTACTGCTCATGCACTATTCACATACAAATACATTCAAATTATCCTCCATTTTCTCTCTCTCTCATATCTCTCCTCCTCTCTCTCTGTTGTCTTATGCCACAGAGAAACTAACATATATTACGAGGAGGTATCAGGATATCACATAGAGAGTAAGAAAGTGATAAGCAGAATGTAAGTAAGCGATGGTCAGTTTTGACTTAATTGCAAATTACGACTAATTATAATCAATAAAATGTTGATTTTTAAAAACATAACTCAATCCTAAAAGTTAAGAATATTTTATATTTTCATGTCATTAAACTAAACAATAAAAAGTCTTAGGAGACAATAGTTGATTCACTCAGCTTTTTATAATATAACAATAATAATAATATATCATTGTTCACATAAAAAATATAAAGAAAGAAAGAAAGAAAGAAAGAAAAAAGAAAGAGGGTAGGGGAAAGTTAGAGAGTTGAAGTGAGTGCGCGAAGCGATATAAGGCTAATCAGTTTTTATCGAACAATAATGAAAAGATGAAAAGAATGAAAGAAAAAAAGAGTGAGAGAGATAGTTAAATCAAGATCATTATAATTTTTACATGTTGAACTATTTGGCAAAAGCTCTTAAGTAAACATATCAAAGTTTGTAATGATTGAATTATTATCATACTGTGGTATATCCACAGGTCCCCGCTGTAAAATATATTACAGCTGAAAAAACTTCCAACAATGCCTTTATCAAATTAAAAACCCTGTCTAACCCGGGACACCCCAGAAATACCTCCCAATACTTTATTTGTTTTTTAGATTTTTTTGAGAAAAATTATTCATTGTTTGTTTTCTGTTATTTTCTTTTTTCTTTTCTTTAGATGTGGCTCACACGGACCCAACAATTTGCCTGTTTTGTCTCTGGCTATTCGTTTACCCACACCAAAGAATCCCACTTTGCAGGCAGGCGAGATACCATGACATCAGTCCTTAACCCTTCAGCCAAAGTTCATTTTTATTCATCACCGTCCTGGGGCTTCATGACATCGGACCATCGCCAGACAACTGCGGAGCTGTTCGATCGTCAGGGCTTCAGTTATCGGAGGCTTTTCTCTGGTACCTAAATAAATACGGTCTTAGCAACAACGACATTTCATCCGGGGGTATCGTTTTCGATCCTGTTCGGACCAACAGCTTATAATCCAAAAATCTCAGTTTTGAGACGGGACAGACCAGCTGTTCCCTCCGTGACGCCACCACTGTTAACCGAGCAATGTATTCATATATATCGCGCTGATAATCTAGCGGACACCTCAGCTCTTTCCCAAGCTTAGACCGAACGAACAAGACGCTGGTTCTTTCGTTTTTGAACACAGACTCCTCGGTTACGTACCCTATTTCTTACAAAGCACCCCCGAAAACGTAGACGTCGACAATGTCTTATCGACCTGCTCAAATCCAACAATGTCAACCATTTTCTCCTCGTGCACGAAAATAACAAACACTGGACGGAGAGAAGCCGAATTTTTAGCCAGAGAGCGAATCCTTAGATATTGCACTGTTCACAGTAGTTCCCTCCCTGATGTCAAGGCAGATGCTTCGGCTTTCGATCAAATCGTTTTGACCTTGTTCAAAGGAAAAGCGCCAAAATATCTGGTAGTGATGGCTGAAACCCCGCAGTTTCACAAATCGCGAATGCCATAAACCGAAACGCTCAAGCCAAGGAGGGTTTAGTATTGATCACGGCCGGGTTTTTTGGAAGACGAACTCCCGGCAGGTATCAAGTATTTAATATTAATTCCGACCCTCCCGGCAATGCCGGCGACAGGCCAGTTTCTTTCCGATATAAAAAGATGTTGACCGACCAGAAAAAAAGTCCATGGATGGAAGAGTATTGTAAGTCGACCTCGTGCAACAACCCAAGTCCTGAACTCGATCACCGGTGCCGTTTTTATTCCTGACCCTAAATGCTTCAATGAAGGCGGTTGAGGATTGTAAAAGTTCTTTGTGTACGTCAGACAAGAAATCGTGGCCACAAGATGTTCTGAAATTGACTAAGACTGTCGTTGAGCATTAGTGGAGCCAAACGGATGTTTTTACCCAGAAGGGCATCGTCAACCCCAACATTGTCAAATTTAAACTGAAGATCACCAACCATGCAAGTCTGGTATTTTTGATTTATATATATATATATATATTTCTTCTCTGTATCTTTTCAGTTTTTACTTTGCTTTAGCTACTTTCTTTCTTTCTTTCTTTCTTTCTTCTTTCTTTCTTTTTTATTCATCTTTTCTTTTTTTAATATCTTTTTTCTTTTTCTTTCGTTCTTCCGTCCTTCATTTCTTTCTTCCTTCCTTTCTTTCTTTTAAAATATCTCACTCTAATGTTATTTGTACAACGTTTCAGCCGATATACCCTCCGGCCTTCTTCAGGTATTTCTTGTCGGACTCGGAAACATTCTTGTCGTAATCTGGAACCTTCTTGTCGTAATCGGGAGCCCTCACGGAACTTTGAACTTAACCATTTATTCAGTCCACGGGGGTATCCTGTTCTCATTCAGCTAACCATATCTGGGGTAGGAGTTGTGTTAATTATTTTTCTATGTTACTGCCGCTACTCAGGATTGAACCCGGAATCCAGAGATAACTGTCACTTAGAACTGTCTTAACCTAACTACCTTATCCACTAGGATGTGTCCAATTGGAGAATTCAGTGTGAATTTTGGGAACTTATAAACCTAATGTCTTGTTTTTGGCTAGAATATCTACCTATTCATTTTATGTATGATTTTTACCTAGACTCATATTGTTTTTTGTTTTTTTTTAAATCTGATCTAGCCTTCTTAATTATTGGTTCCATACTGTATTCATTTCTATGCTCAGTCTACTTAACACTCACTACAGCCTATCATATGAGCTGACTCTTTGTGGTGTCTTCTTTTCCAATGTTCTTCTCTATCTATTATTCCAACTTCATCCCATAAGGGCAGATGTTTCCCTTTTCATTCCATAATATGGTCAGCCATACCCGACTTTTCTATTTCTTCTCAGACCACTGCTTAACGATGTTCTTCTAGTCTTACTTTCAGTGGACGGCATGTTTCACCTTTGTATTCTTTGCCATAACTGCATGGGATGGAATACACACACTTTTTGGTCATGTTGTATTCTGTTGGGGGCTTGACTCGAAGGAGATGTTTATGAAGAGTTGAGTCACTCCTGAATGTTGTCCTGATGTCATAAGGATTACATATCTTTTGAATTTTTTCAGCCAAGCCTTTCACATAGGGCGGACAGACTGTGGTGAGTTTTGGGGTATCATCCTCTGTCCTGCGATCCAGATTTCTCATAGCCGATGTTATGCTCTCAGGATAATTGTTACGACAGGGGGTCTCTCTTAAGCTGTCCATTTTCTTCTGGTATATCTCATCACTGCTGATGGCTTTTGCTCGATGTTGTAAACAACGGACGATACCTTTCTTTACATTGTATGGATGGTGGGAATTGAAGTTGAGATACTGTCCAGTGAAGGTAGTCTTACGATACACGGATGAACTGAATCCTTTCTCTGTGCGAGTTATTAACACATCTAGGATGGACAATTTGTTGTCTTGTTCTTTCTCCATAGTGAACTGTATAGATGGATGGATTGAGTTCACATGATCCATTAGTATTTGAACATTTTCCTGATGGGGCCAGAGAATGAATGTGTCATCTACGTATCTAAACCACATTGATGGCTTTAGTAGTATAGATCCTAAGGCCATCTCTTCGAAGTATTCCATGTATATATTGGCCAACTGGGGACAATGGTGATCCCATAGCCAGGCCCTCCTCTTATCGGTATATGTCAGAACCCATCTCGAAGTAGGTTGTTTCTACACAGAAGGTCAGCATCTCCATCAGATTATCTATTGGGATACAGGTGCATTCTTTCAAATCTGAATCTGCAGTTAACTTATCCCGTACCACTTGTCAGAGTCTCATCAGTGAGTACCTTCGTGAACTGACTCACTACATTTGAAAATAAAAAAAATGGACAAATACCTGGACCTTGCCAGAGAACTGAAAAAGTTATGGAATATGAAAGTCAAAGTGATACCAATTGTAGTTGGTGCACTTGGAATGGTCCCAGTAAACTTGGAAAAAAGACTGGAGGATCTAGAAATCAGAGGAAGAATGAGACTATCCAGACTACTGCACTGCTGCAATCGGCTAGAATACTCAGAAGAGTCCTGGATTTCTTAAAATTTACTAAGTTTTGTCTCACACAAAAAGGAAATGGGTCATGAAAAGACTGTATTTTATAATAATAATAATAATAAATAATAAATAATAATAATAATGTTTTTTTGTATATATCTACAGCTGGACTACGTGAAGGGTAAAGAATTGGATATTTTGAAATACAAGACCTATTGCCCAAATGACCCTTGCATCGAGTGTGGGCAACTGGCGACGACTACTCCCAAGCCGGTGGTGACCACGCCGTTAACAACTCCGGGGCCGACCACGCCAGATATCGCCGCAAGCAACCTGATCACCATCCCCAAGGTCGATTACCTGACTGGTGTCTTCGGTCCAATTCCAGCGAGGGCTGATTCCGAGTTCGGCATACGGGAAGCCAAATGGGTAATCCCGCTGGGCGTCCTCGCCAGTCTCGGAGTACTGGCTGTCATCATCTTCGAAATCACAATCCTATACAAGCTGCTGGGCACCCAGCTGGGCCACCAGTGGCGTACTATGTGGCTCGGCCAGCTGCTCCTGTTCGGCATTCTTCTCTGCTTCCTAACGCTGTTTGCCTACCTGCCCAACCCCACTGACCAGACGTGCGGGATCACCCGCTTCGGGGTCGGCTTTAGCTATGCTGTGGTATTTTCAGTCATGTTAGTCAAACTGATGGTGATCCTCACGTCCAAGGCCAACGATGGGCTCGTCATCACCGACACCGATTCCCCTAATTATCTTAGGGGCACTTATCAAATTCTCATGTTTATCTTCTCAGTGGGGGTCCAGTTGGTAATCGATATTCAGTGGTTACTCACAGTGCCACCCCGAGCAGTACCCGTCATCGATTTTACAGGTAATTATTAACCAGCATATGATTATACATATTCCTCTTTCCCTGGGGGGTATGGGGACTTATTAACAAAACATATATATGCCTGTGCTTATGTCCATCTTAGTTTGAACACAATTATATGGTTTCAAGTATTCCTATCTAATACAAATAATTTGCACCCAGTTATATGGTTTCAAGTATTTCTATCTAATACAAATAATTTGCAACCAGTTATATGGTATCAAGTATTTCTATCTAATACAAATAATTACCATACAGTTATATGGTTTCAAGTATTTCTATCTAATACAAATAATTTGCACCCAGTTGTATGGTTTCAAATATTTCTATCTAATACAAATAATACCATACAGTTATATGGTTTCAAGTATTTCTATCTAATACAAATAATTTTGCACACAATTATATGGTTTCAAGTATTCCTATCTAATACAAATAATTTGCATCCAGTTATATGGTTTCAAGTATTTCTATCTAATACAAATAATTTGCACACAATTATATGGTTCAAGTATTCCTATCTAATACAAATAATTAGCATACAGTTTTATGGTTTCAAGTATTCCTATCTAATACAAATAATTTGCACCCAGTTATATGGTTTCAAGTATTTCTATCTAATACAAATAATTTGCACACAATATATGGTTCAAGTATTCCTATCTAATACAAATAATTTGCATCTAGTTATATGGTTTCAAGTATTTCTATCTAATACAAATAATTTGCACCCAGTTATATGGTTTTAGTATTCTATCTAATACAAATAATTTGCACCAGTTATATGGTTTTAAGTATTCCTATCTAATACAAATAATTTGCACCCAGTTATATGGTTTCAAGTATTCCAACTTAACATATTTTACATATTTTTCTTGTGCGTATGTCCCTCCTAATGTCAGTCACTTTATATGTGTATTTGATAGATTAATTTAAATGGCAGATAAAACCGTCTAGGGTTATTTTATGCCAAGAGGTTAGAGAATCACGTTCATTGTATGGTTATATCTGCATTTTTGTATGATACATTACACACACACACACACACACACACACACACACACACACACACATATTGCTCTTCCTTGTTTTTAAATGTCCTCCGCTTCTTGATGGACACGAACCTGGAACCTTTAGGCAACCGAGTGTGCGTCTGCAAATTTTTTATGATATATTATACACACACACACGAACACATACACACATATGTACACACACACAACAAAAATACACACATACACACATGTACATTAATTGACTGTTTTTTTTCTTTTTCTTTTTCTTCTTTGTTTTAAATACCCGTACTTCTTGATGGACACGAACCTGGAACTTTAGGCAACCGAGTGTGCGTCTGCAAATTTTTATGATTATTATACACACACACACGAACACATACACAGATATGTACACACAACAAAAATACACACATACACACATGTACATTAATTGACTTTTTTTTTCTTTTTCTTATTGTTTTTAAATACCCGTACTTCTTGATGGACACGAACCTGGAACCTTTAGGCAACCGAGTGTGCGTCTGCAAATTTTTATGATATATTATACACACACACACGAACACATACACACATATGTATACACAACAAAAATACACACATACACACATGTACATTAATTGACTTTTTTTTTCTTTTTTTCTTTTTCTTCTTGTTTTTTTAAATACCCCGTACTTCTTGATGGACACGAACCTGGAACCTTTAGGCAACCGAGTGTGCGTCTGCAAATTTTTATGATATATTATACACCACACACGAACACATACACAGATATGTACACACAACAAAAATACACACATACACACATGTACATTAATTGACTGTTTTTTTTCTTTCTTTTTCTTTTTCTTCTTTTTTTTTAAATACCGTACTTCTTGATGGACACGAACCTGGAACCTTTAGGCAACCGAGTGTGCGTCTGCAAATTTTTTATGATATATTATACACACACACACGAACACATACACAGATATGTACACACAACAAAAATACACACATACACACATGTACATTAATTGACTGTTTTTTTTTCTTTTTCTTCTTTGTTTTTAAATACCCCGTACTTCTTGATGGACACGAACCTGGAACCTTTAGGCAACCAAGTGTGGATATGCAATTTTTTAATGATATATTATACACACACACACGAACACATACACAGATATGTACACACAACAAAAATACACACATACACACATGTACATTAATTGACTTTTTTTTTTTCTTTTTCTTTTTCTTCTTTGTTTTTAAATACCCCGTACTTCTTGATGGACACGAACCTGGAACCTTTAGGCAACGAGTGTGCGTCTGCAAATTTTTTATGATATATTATACACACACACACGAACACATACACACATATGTACACACAACAAAAATACACACATACACACATGTACATTAATTGACTGTTTTTTTTTCTTTTTCTTCTTTGTTTTTAAATACCCCGTACTTCTTGATGGACACGAACCTGGAACCTTTAGGCAACCAAGTGTGGATATGCAATTTTTTAATGATATATATACACACACACACGAACACATACACAGATATGTACACACAACAAAAATACACACATACACACATGTACTTTTGACTGTTTTTTTTTTTTCTTTTTCTTCTTTGTTTTTAATTACCCCGTACTTCTTGATGGAACACGAACCTGGAACCTTTAGGCAACCAAGTGTGGATATGCAACCATTATACCTGGTCTACAAGTGCCGGAGCGAAATCAATGCAGCACTTTCTCCGGAACGAATTCGAGAACCACCTACTAACGCTTGTCTACATCATGTTTTTAATCTTAGTGACCACCGTGGTGTCGATGAAAGCACACGGAATCATCACGAACCATCGGGAGAGCGTCTTCATCGGTATTTCAGCCGGTCTCAGCATCCCTCTCTGGATAGCGTGGACCCTGATCGCCGGCCTCAACCGGGAATCTCCCTATGCCCATCAGTACGGTGACGCGTGCATTGCCTTTGGCCTTTTCCTCACCGGGGCCCTCGTGTTGTTCGCCATGTTTCTGCCCAAGGTCCGGCAAATGGTCAATATGGGTCTGGAGGGTGTTTACCTAGAGGATGACCGGGACACTGGTTTTAATGGATCAGCCATATTGCCACCGTCCAGTTACAAAAGCGGATATCGGGGACCGGGTTCGATTCTCTACGTTAATGGAGGAACGCTCTACAGTGAATCAATCAACGATCCAAGTAAGTTAAATATCATGTAATAATAATAATAATAATAATAATAATAATAACTTGTCAACTGGTGGATTTTGCAGTGCCAGCAGATCACAGGGTGAAGTTAAAGGAAAATGAATAAATAGACAAATATCTGGACCTTGCC
>CM042178.1:19198449-19203449 GCA_023376005.1 Doryteuthis pealeii
ATTGATATCTTTCTAACTAAGAAACACAACAAATTTGGTTATTGATTTTTACTGATTAAGGGATATAATTAATTAATCAAACAAAAATCAAACGATTTTTCGAAAGCTATAACATAGCTTCTACTACTGATATTCCAGCTACAACCAGCACGCACACCCCACCCTGCTGCCCGTTATCATATGTCCGGTCTATTTCTACTGCGTTGTTGAATGCGTTTGTTTATATTTGAAAAAGAAAAATGAAAATCTTTTTATCAATATTTTTACGAATACTTTCATATTTCTTAGAATAAAGTATATACATTTTTAATCAGCGAACCAAATTTGAATTAATATGCGAATTAGCAATTACAAAAACTGAATTTAAAATTGTCTTACGTACGAAAAAGTTTGTGAAAAAAATCCTTCGAGCGATTAAATAAAGGGCATATCTTAGAATATAATATGATTAGATTATTTAATCAAACGTTTTGAGTTTATTATTTAAATTATTTAATTATTTAAATTGTTTGATTATTTAAATTATTTAATCAAACGTTTCACTGCATATATTTGATTTAAACATATCCAGTGAAACTCAAAACGTTTTTGAAAGAAGAATAACGAAATTCAAACGCGAAATATAATATTTAGTTGTCTTTGTTATTTTCGTTGCTCAAATAAATAAATAAATTACAATGTTACATTTTATTTCTAACTCAAAACAACCAATTAAAAACTGAATTTAAAATTGTCTTACGTACGAAAAAGTTAGAATATTATTCTCAATGTTGTAAACAAACAAACAAACTAAAGATCGCAAATTATTAGCGCTTAAAAGGGGGGGGGGTTAATATCTTCAAAATTACGAAATTCACACAAACACTGTTTGCTTACTTATTTTAAATAAATAAACAAACAGTGTTTGTGTGAATTTCGCAAGTTATTTACGAAATTCTTTTTTGTCAAACAGTAAACGAAGGATAAAGAAATATCGTAATAACATTTATTTAGATATTTGTTTATCATTCCTTTACTGTTTGAAAAAAAAAAGAATTTCGTAAATAACTTACGATACATATAGTTGTCGAAAGTTTTTTTAGTAACACTTAGCTTAACATAGGTAGATCCAAAATGGGCCTAAAATGCGTTTAGCCCCCCCCCACCTCCAGAAAATAATTTACCAAAAATCAGGGAATTATCGGATTTTAATGAAATTTTCAGTGTTTATTTCTCAATGAATGATCTTTATAATGCATTATTTATTTTATTTCAAAACTTTCTCATTTTTTTCAGGTCACTTAATTTTGCCCCCCCCCCTATGTTGGGGGTGTAACATTTTTTCGAGTTGGTCTTATAGTTTACTAATTACAGTATGAATAAAGAGATTAAAGACCGAAATTATGAATAGAAAAATATTACGGTGGCTTTTCTATTAGAAAATAAGTACCGAAAATGGAAAAATAAAATGTAAGAAAATGATAAATAATTAAATTTTAGGAGATTTCTTTTTTACTCATTTCGATAATTATTTAATTGGCTATTATCTTATAAAAGAAAAAAATATACATCGATATTTTTCTGCTTAAAAAGGGGGGTACATTTTCAATAGAGTTTTTCTTCAAAACGTATACTTTGAAGTACTAAAATAAGGTTAGCATTAAGTAGATATTTATTTCTAGAATCTAAAAATATAACATTTTAAACTTAATATCAGGCTTTTCATATTTTAAATAAATTTTATATATTAATTTTTCATAGCAAAAATACTAAATTAAAGTTTTGAAATAAAATAACTGATGCACTAAAAATTCATTAATTGTTAAATCAATACTGAAAATTTCATTAAAATCGGATAATTACCTGATTTTTTGGTAATTTTTTTGCAATCACGAATGTTACAGTAAAATTGTAAACAAGCACTTAAAACCCTTAAAAAGAGACAGAATGGCGGATTGCGTCAAAATTGACCAAAACAAATCCTTTTTAAATGTATTAAAAATAAACTGCGTATGTAATGATTATTTCCTTCTTTTTAATGATAGTCATTATGTTACTACTTATCGTTTTAGACAAAGTTTGACCTTAAATAATAGATTTAATTATTTTTAATTCGTAACAAACGATTTTTGGTATACATAGCTTAAGATTTAAATGTGAAATACAATCTACTGCAATTGTTACGATGTTTTAATAATAAACAAACATCTTTTTATATAATTGTTTTTAAAATTACAATAACAAGTAAATGTATAAAATGATAAGAAAATTTTAAAAGTAAAAATACGAGGCAGTTGAATAACTTATATGAAGTTTAGTGTTTAAAAACTAAACATTAAACAAACATAAAATAAACATGATTCTAATTGAAAATATAATTCTAATAATAAATAAATTAAACTAATTAAAATTAAGTCACCACTTCGATTTTTTTCTAAAAATGTTCTTAAGATAAAAGGGCTTATTTAGGTACCACCAATTTTCCCTGTGAAATTTACCCCCCTATATTTAACACAATGAAACTTTCATAAAAATTAATATTATCTTGAAAGAACTTTTTCCATTCGAAAGAAGAAACATTAAACAAACTCCTGATGATTTAAAAAAAAAAAAATTAAGCTTACGGAAATAATGAAAATTATGACTGAAAAAAAAAGTTTTCATATTTGCAGCGTTAAATCAACTAAAATTTAACGTAGCCAAAAACAAGTTATGACAAGAAGTTTTAAAAAAAATTCTATGAAAAATCAAGTAATGGTTCGATTTTCTCGAAAATTTCTATAACTATTTACCCTTGAATGTAAATATGTCTGAAAACACTCTCTGGTGTTCCTAATTTTTTAAATTTTACTCTGGTCATGGACCGGGTACTTTAGCTAGTATATATATATATATATATATATATATATTGTAACATATTCGCGGAGGTGGCCGCGAACAGAGGATGGTGGGATCCTCATTATCTGTAAAAAAAGAAAAAAAGAAAGAAAAAAGACAAAACAAACGAGCATAAAAAGTAATTCTAAATTTAAATTGGGAGAATGTAAAAATTTATTTTTGGTAATATTTGTTAAAATTAGTCAAATAGATATTTTTGGAAAAAGAAAGAAAGAAAGTAGAAACGCTATTAAGGATAAACAGCTATTTTCAAATCTCTATCCTAATAAGGAAAGTAAAAAAAGCTGTATTGAACGGCCTCAAGGAAAGTTGTAAAAAGCTGTATGTAAAACGGTTTTTAAGCTTGTCTTTTTTTAGAGTAAAATTTGAAATTTTATTCTAAAAAGAAAATTACGTAGAATTTTCATGCAAGGGACGCAACTTTGTAATTTCTCAGCAGAAGTTGTCTCCCTTGCGTCTTGAGCGGACGGAAAATACGATTCTCCGTCAAACATTTATTTGACGTAAAGATTTGATAAAAATATTTTTGAAGATGAATTTTGAAAATGGAAAACTCCGATAAAGATTACAAGATGATTATGGAAAAACTTGATAAAGATATTAATGAAGTTGACTCTCTCTCTCTCTCTCTCTCTCTCTCTCTCTCTCTCTCTCGATGACAATGGAACCTCACCATCAGATAGAGTTTAACGTCATTCCCAGGACATGTAGACCCTCCGCCACCGCCTTCTAGCACCCATATGATAAGAAGGATTGGGGGTTGCAATAAGGGCAATAGGGTTGGGGCAATCATATAGGTGCTAGGGCTTGACGTGACCAGCCGATTGATCGGAGGGGGCCTCTCTGCCCGCCCGTCTAGCCTAAGTAAGGTTCTAAGTGAAGTGCTGAAGGTCATAGACTGCTCATCCACCTAGACTACGTCCTTAAGCATCACGGGTCGCCACCCACGGCCAACAGGTGGCCCCATTTGGGGGAATCTTACCCCTCTGCAGAGGTGCAGTCAGTACATTCTAACGCCCCAACCGACAGGGCGGGAGGTTTGATTTATATTCGTAAAGATAATTTTAAAATAAAATTTGAATAGTAATAGCATAAAACTTTTTTTTGTATTTAATCTTTTAAATAGAAGACAATTTTCCCTTTCACAATGTCAGTGCACTTTTTTTTTATTTTTCCAATTTTATCGGCTAAATTTGGCCGAGGCCCCCAGTGAAGATCGAACTCACTGCTAACTGATCAGCCAGAAGAGTTTGCTAACATTTATGCCCCAATGAGTTGTCCTTGAAGATTCGCAAGGAGAAACCCTTAATTGAATAAATGAGTGTTCTGAAAAACAAGTCTTCGTTATTCATCTTCACAGCAGATACTTCCATGAAAGATGATATCTGCGCGGTTGACCGTTCGTATCCTGGCTACAATTTGTGGGTGCTAAAGAGCACGGTGAAGATTACTACACTACGCCACATATATCAGACTTGGTGCAATACACTACGCTACATATATCGATTTGGTACCGTGACCAGGATTCGCTCGGCCAGCCGCGTAATATATATATATATATATATATATATATATATATGGTAGAGAAGCCACAGTATCATTGACAGGTTAATTTCGCAGGAATTTCTCGGTGCTGTATCGTGGCTGAAACAGTATAGTTTCTAACTATCCTGCTGAAGTCCCGGTTTCGATTTCTGTCGGAGGGAAATCGTTAGTATATATCGGTGATGAGACTTAATAAAGTTGAAACAGTCTGTATGATATTCTACACACCGAGTGATTCTTTGCGAAATTCACTTGTCATTATTATCTTCTATAATTATCGAATTTATGCGATATTCGCATTGTAATTACCTTCAAGCAAAAATATAAATATTAATATATATACTTTATTTAAACAATGCTTCTAAAAATAAACAAACAAATCCCCTTTGTTAGTTGAAAGACCCTCGTATATACAGGGTGTCCCAAAATAATGTATACACTCATGTCAATTGAGTATCCTCCATTATCAACGGTTAGTCAAATCTGAAATAGAAAAAAATGTATTAATAACTATTAGTATTTAAAGAGTGTATACATTATTTTGGGACACCCTGTATGACACGTCCCATTTCAGTTGA
>CM042178.1:19208449-19223449 GCA_023376005.1 Doryteuthis pealeii
ATAAAGAGAGAAGAAACGGAAGGAAGGAAGAAAGAAAAAGAAAGAAAGAAAGAAAGAAAGAAAGAAAAAAGAAAGAAAACGCAAATAAAAAAAATGGAGGAAAATGGAAATAAATGAAAATGAGTTAGAGTGAAAAAGAATGAAGGAAAGACAATCTGGAATAAGAATTCGAATAAAAGAATAAGTGCAAACGAAAAAAAGTTATAGGAATGAAGAAGAAGAAAGAAAAAGAAAGAAAGAAAGAAAGAAAGAAAAAAGAAAAAGTAGAAAAGAAAGGAAGAAAAAGAGGGTATAAGAATTAAAAGGATGAAAGAAAAATTGAAAGAAAATTGAAAAATTGTGAAAGAAAGAAAGAAAGAAAAAAGAAAGAAAAGAAAGAAAGAAAGAAAGAGAAAAACGATATTAAATAAAAGAAAATAGGAGACAAACGAACAAAAAAAAAAACAAAAGATGAAAATGATGAGGAGAGAGAGAGACAGAGACAGACGGTGAGACAGAGAGACAGACATAGAGGAAAAATCGGCCTGATATATATATATATATATATATATATATATATATATATATATATGATATATTGAAAAAACAAAGGATATTTACAAATGCATGGACTCATCAGGAGAGAATGTGCAAACTGATGAGCCCATGCATTTGTAAACATCCTTTGTTTTTTCAATATATCATATTTACACTGTCGGATTAAGTTCCAATTTTATTTCATATATATATATATAATATATATATATATATATATATATATATATATGGGAAAATATAAGGGACTTTTTTTTTCGACAGAATAATTCTGGGAGCCCACAAAAAAAAGAAAAAAAAAAGGGGGTCTATGGGTTAAAAAAATTGAGAACCACTTCCATTAATCAAGGGTCGACCTATACACGAGACTGACTTATGCAACAATATAGACAATAGTAAAAAACTAGGTAAGGAAAAACCGTAATTAAATACGTTGATTGGTTGGTTGTTTTGTTCTTCGGTATATCAACCCTTTTCGGGTCATCTAATACTGAATCAAGTCATTTTGATATCATGTGGCTTACAGTACCTGCTGTCGCTTAAATGGTTACCCATCTAAGTATTGAACTGGCTCATCGCTGCTTAACTTCAGTGATCTAGCTGGAGGTTCAATATGTAACAAAAATTTCTTTTTTTTTTTAAACCACAAGTATCATATATATACACATGTATAGTACGAATTTTAAAGATATAACTTTAAAAAAACAAAAAAACAAAAAAAAAACAAAGATGGCAGTCGACGTATACACGAGTAACTACATTTGTAAAATTGAAATTCAACTATAACGATGAGGACGGACTTATCTTCAATACATAATCCATGAATTATTGATTTCGTGACCATAAATCAAGGGTCGACTAATACACGGAATCGACAATTGTATGACTGGACTTCATTATTCTTTTCTTTTTTTTTACTGAAAAAATATTTTTTAAATTTTTTAATTAAAAAGATAAATAAAGCAAATCGCATAATAAAGAAAAATTAATAATATACTTTTAATACTGATCTTTTTGTTTACTTTTTGAAGCGTATGTTTCACACCGACTCGTTGATTTTTTTTGCCACACGTCTTACGCAATAAGTCAACAAATCTTTTAAAGCTGATATGTTTAAATTGGACTGCTTTTTTTTTTTTTTATTGAAACTCCCTACAGATGAAATTTGTGAGAACCGCTAGATCATCTGTGCAGTTCGCATCTGTAATAGTCACTGCTAGCTTCTTGACTTTTTGGTGAGGGGTGTGTGAAACCTTTTTCTTTATATACATATACGCACACACTCACATATATACATATATATAATATATATATATATACATATATGCACACACACATGTATATATATATGTGTGTGTGTGTATTTGGGCAGCATTCTTTCATTTATACATGTAGAATTAAACAAAAGACACATCTCCTGTTTAACAATCTTATTTTTGATCTTTTCGAGTTTTCTGGACAACAATCTCCCAGAAAATGAAAATACATACATTGGATTCACCTCAACGACATTGTCACGTCGTCTAACCCTCCATTTAACAGATAATAGCTCTATTTCACAACACCTAAAATTACATTCATGCCCCCACTCTAATTACCGAAATATTCTAATGGAAAATACACACATTCTGCACAAAGAAAAAAATAAACAAAAACTCCAAATACCAGAAGCTTTATACATAAAACAATACAAACCATCCTTAAACAAAATTAATTTCCAATACAGTACACACATTTTAAAATGCCTATAACTCCTTTCTCATCAATTCTTCTCCTTCCAGCCTCCACATTAATATAATCTTTTAAAAAACTGGAACACATCACCCCTAATGATGGCACTTCGAAGTGTCGAAAGTACTCGGGATTTGAACTTTGGTGGACTTATCCACGAATTCCACCCAAACATGAAAAAGTTGGCCAGAAAACTCGAAAAGATCAAAAATAAAATTGTTAAACAGGAGATGTGTCTTTTGTTTAATTCTATATATATATATATATATATATATATATATATATATATATATATATATGTGTGTGTGTGTGTGTGTGTGTGTGTGTGTGTGTGTGTGTGTGCGTGTGTGTAGGTATATGGTATGCTCCCATCTCACAAAAGATAAAAGTAAAACGACATTCTGTTCTGGGCACTGCTGGAAAAGAAAGGACGATCTCATAAATGACGTTCTCCAAAGGACTCCTACACAGGGACACACCAGTGTCTGAGTATCATTTTATATTTACGTATAAAATCATAATCTACAGGTCGTCAAATAAGACAAAAATAAAAATACCATGAATGAAATAAAATAACAAGACCATATTTAGTTTTTTTTTATAAAATGTTTTTATTCATAAATCAATGGCAGCAAGGTCACGTGAGTAAGATGACATCACATCTTCCCGCTTTTGTTGTTTTTTTTATTCATTTTATTTTATTTTATTTATTATTATTTATTTTTTCTTAGTTTCGACACTTCTTAAAAGCCATGGTTACTGGTTTTCCTCGTCTATGGACTGTCCGACTTCTGTTTGGCATTTTGTAAGCCCTACAAGACAAAAGAAAGAAGAGGAAAGCGTGTGAGAAATAAATACGTAGAGATTGCATTGGATAAACAGAGAACGTTTTAAAAAAAAAGATAATTTCGTAATCTAATAACTTGAATAATTCTCGTTCAAATGGTCTCAAATTCAAATGGAAAATTGTAATTTTTAAATACTTTTGCATTTATGCAGCTTATATACAGACAAAACCAAGGATTTCTTTTTAAATTGGGAAACGTCTTTGAAAATTCTGATGCTTGTATAGATGTTTTAGATCTATAGATAGATATTTTAGCTGACATTAGATCATCGAGCTATCCTTCCAAATATTTTCCTTCGCCGGGCTATCCCATGGCAATGGGGTTAGTTAATGGAGTCCATATTCTCTCTTCTGACAGTTTCACGGCATGTCAACCCTTGTTGGGTTCTTATTTTATGCTGAAATCAGTTCAACAATTTAGTCTTCAATTATATACGACATAAAAATGCATCTTCATAATCATTATCATAAATAGGTAAAAACTTGATTATCCGAATTAATTCTCGTTCAAATGGTCTCAAATTTTGATTCTTTTTTCTTTTTCTGGCTAAATCTAATTTAACAGCATCAGCAGAAAAAAATTACAATTTTATGTTGAATGTTTGAATATTCAATATTAAAATAATTCTATTTTATCAGTTTTGATCATCTTTATATATATAACCTGAGCAACCCTCCCTCCAAAATAGACTCTTCTAATAGAACAAACAATGAATGAATAAATCAATCCAAATGAATAAAACTTGCACCGAACAAACTACCAAAAATCATGACGGACGACCAGCGAAATGGTATATATATATATTATATATATATATATATATAATATATATATATATGTGTGTGTGTGGGTGTATATGTATATATAATATATATATATATATTATATATATATACTAGCTAAAGTACCCGGTCCATGATCGGACTAAAAAGATTAGGAACACCAGAGAGTATTTTCTGACATATTTACATTCAAGGGTAAATAGTTATGGAAATTTTCGTGAAAATCGGACCATTAATTGATTTTTCATAGAATTAAAAAAACAAAACTTCTTGTCATAACTTGTTTTTGGCTACGTTAAATTTTAGTTGATTTAACGCTGCAAATATGAAAACTTTTTTTTTCAGTCATAATTTTCATTATTTCCGTAAGCTTAATTTTTTTTTTAAATCATCAGGAGTTTGTTTAATGTTTCTTCTTTCGAATGGAAAAAGTTTTTTCAAGATAATATTAATTTTTACGAAAGTTTCATTGTGTTAAATATAGGGGGGTAAATTTCACAGGGAAAATTGGTGGTACCTAAATAAGCCCTTTTATCTTAAGAACATTTTTAGAAAAAAATCGAAGTGGTGACTTAATTTTAATTAATTTAATTTATTTATTATTAGAATTATATTTTCAAGTTACATACATTAGAATCATGTTTATTTTATGTTTGTTTAATGTTTAGTGTTTAAACACTAAACTTCATATAAGTTATTCAACTACCTCGTATTTTAACTTTTAAAATTTTATCATCGTTTTATATATTTACTTGTTATTGTAATTTTAAAACAATTATATAAAAAGAAGTTTGTTTATTATTAAAAGATCGTAACAATTGCAGTAGATTGTATTTCACATTTAAGCTAGGTATACCAAAAAATCGTTTGTTACAAATTAAAAATAATTAAATCTATTATTTAAGATCGAACATTTTTTTTTGCAGTTTATTTTTGATAGATTTAAAAAGGATTGGTTTTGGTCAATTTTGACGCAATCCGCCATTCTGTCTCTTTTTTAAGGGTTTTAAGAGCTTGTTTACAATTTTACTGTAACATTCGCAATTGCAAAAAAAAAAAAAAAAAAAAAAATTACTAAAAAATCAGGTAATTATCCGATTTTAATGAAATTTTCAGTATTGATTTATCAATTAATGAATTTTTACTGCATCATTTATTTTATTTCAAAACTTTAATTTAGCAATTGGGCTATGAAAAATTATTATATAAAATTCATTTAAAATATGAAAAGCCTGATGTTAAGTTTAAAATGTTATATTTTTAGATTCTAGAAATAAACATCTACTTAATGCTAACCTTATTTTAGTACTTCAAAGTATACTTTTTGAAGAAAAGCTCTATTGAAAATGTACCCGCCCCCTTTTTAAGCAGAAAAAATATCGATGTATATTTTTTTCTTTTATAAGATAATAGCCAATTAAATAATTATCGCAATGAGAAAAAAGAAATCTCCTAAAATTTAATTATTTATCATTTTCTTACATTTTATTTTTCCATTTTCGGTACTTATTTTCTAATAGAAAAGCCACCGTAATTTTTTTTTCTATTCATAAGTTCGATCTTTAATCTCCTTATTTATACTCTAATTAGTAAACTATAAGACCAACTCGAAAAAATGTTACGCCCCTAACATAAGGGTGGAGGGGGGTCAAAACTAAGTGACCTGAAAAAAAATGAGAAAGTTTTGAAATAAAATAAGTAATGTATTATAAAGATCATTCATTGAAAAATAAATACTGAAAATTAGTTAAAATCCGATAATTCCCTGACTGTTGGTAAATTATTTTCTGGAGGGGTGGGGGGCTAAAGTCATTTTGTCAAAAACGCATCTTAGGCCCATTTTGGGTCTACCTATGTTAAGCTAGTGTTACTAAAAAACTTTCGACAACTATATGTATCGTAAGTTATTTACGAAATTCTTTTTTGTCAAACAGTAAAAGAATGATAAAGAAATATCTAAATAAATGTTATTACGGTATTTCTTTATCATTCTTTTACTGTTTGACAAAAAAGAATTTCGTAAATAACTTGCGAAATTTACACAAACACTGTTTGTTTATTTATTTAAAATAAGTAAGCAAACAGTGTTTGTGTGAATTTCGTAATTTTGAAGATAATATTAACCTTTATTCAAGTTTCATTGTGTATCCCCCCCCCTTTTAAGCGCTAATAATTTGCGATCTTTAGTTTGTTTGCTTTTTTTACAACATTGAGAATAATATTCTAACTTTTTCGTACGTAAGACAATTTTAAATTCAGTTTTTAATTGCTTGTTTGAGTTAGAAATAAAATGTAACATTGTAATTTATTTATTTATTTGAGAAAAAAAATAACAAAGACAACTAAATATTATATTTCGCGTTTAAATTTCGTTATTCTTCTTTCAAAAACGTTTTGAGTTTCACTGGATATGTTTAAATCAAATATATCCAGTGAAACTCAAAACGTTTGATTAAATAATTTAAATAATTAAATAATTTAGATAATAAACTCAAAACGTTTGATTAAATAATTTACTCATATTATATTCTAAGATATTCCTAATTGCTAATTGGCATATTCAAATTTGATTCGCTGATTAAAAATGGATATATTTTATTCTAAGAAATATGAAAGTATATGAAAGTATTCGTAAAAATATTGATAAAAAGGTTTTCACTTTTCTTTTTTAAATATAAACAAACGCATTCAACAACGCAGTAGAAATAGAGCCGACATATGATAACGGGGAGCAGGATGGAGTGTGCGTGCTGATTGTAGCTGGAATATCAGCAGTAGCAGCTGTGTTATAGCTTTCGAAAAATCGTTTGATTTTTGTTTGATTAATTAATTATATCCCTTAATCAGTAAAAAAACAATAACCAAATTTTGAATGTTTCTTAGTTAGAACGATATCAATATGTATGCACGATTTTAAATCTGAGTAACCTCCCATTTTGGAGTTATACGTCGACACGTACATACCAAAATCTCTCCTTTATTATATATATATGTGAAACATGTGTGCACTCTTTTAATAACACTGCACGTTGGATTACAGCCGCTTCTTCAAGTATAATAGTGCCAACCATACTCATTGATATATATATATATATATATATATATATATATATATATATATATATATATATATATATTCCTTGTAGAAATAACTTAAGAATAATTAAAATTTGACTTACTTATTTTTCACGATGAAGTGAATTGCATCATAGGAAGAAATAGATGCGTCGATTTGCTTGGGATATTGGGAAAGAAGACGCTTGTTGGATATCCCATTCCTGGATTGACGCTTTCATAATAAGGCATGAACTCGACAAAATAACCATTCTGTGGAAAAAATATCAACAAAAAGTAATGAGTAAGTGAATTACCAACAATGAAGTACTCAACAATCTGTGTGTTCAAATTTCATATATGTACGCGTATGTGTGTATGTGTGTGTGTGTGTGTGTGTGTGTGTGAGTGATAACATCAAAAGAATTGCTCGAAAAAGTAAAGGGGATCACGCAGATTTTAATAAATGATAAAATTGTAAAAGAAGGATATCTCGATGGGGATGAAAGAGTTAGTTTTTAATGTCAGTAGACAAGGGTATCATTTTTAAAGGTTTTGGATGTTTATACGGGAGGTGTGGGAGTTTTTTTTCCGGGAGTAAGGGCTCCATATATCCGAGGAAACACTCGGGAGATATATAGACGAATTGCAAACTTGAACAATTCTGGTTGTACTTTTGCACTCCTCCCACATCTATTTGTCCCATATGAGTACTATCACTTCGGGTTAGAGTGGACCTGGGAGTAATTAGTATGAAGGGATGCTTCCTACTCCCTACATCTCCAGATCTGGAGGCTTACAATCAGTTTCAGTTAAGTGTGATATCAAAGATATCCATTTTTGAAGGATTACAGGGAAGATAGGAGAAAAAGGAGAAGAGAGAGAGAGAGAGAGAGAGAGAGAGAGAGAGAGAGAGAGAGAGAGAGAGAGAGAGAGAGAGAGAGTAAAATGATATAAACCTTAATAAGAAAGATCCGTTCACTGCCGTAATAATTGAAGCGTATTGCACTTTCTGGTTTGTGTACACGGTCGTTGGAAAGTTGTTTCGGGGAATTCCTGGACAATTCGAATTGCCTATTCGAATTAAGAGTGAAGACCCAGACATGCTCATCTAAATAATAATAATAATAATAATAATAATATAATAATACGAAGCACAAGAAAATAAAAAAATATCACCAACAAACAAAAACAGACATGACAGGGTAAGAACGGTATTCTATTTGGAACTGTTCAAGTGACTCGGGTTTGATCATAAAAATTAATGAAAAGCTGTAATGTTGAAAAGAAAAAGTTGAATTTCTTTAAACATATAAATTCGAATCGACCACCCAGTCCAGCTGATGGGACTTGATTTCTCCGATTTAGCTCAGTCCGTAGAGTATCTGCCAAGGAACTGCAAGGTTCAGATTTCGATACCGGTCCTCACCAACTCAGAGCATGAGTTTAGATAATATGATATATGCTGTAAAACACCTGAGAGCTGATTATAGGCATGGCACTCAACATCAGAAAAAACAACCTCTCTGGTCTAGCGCTAGTGAAAAGAGGATAGATTCCCTCGCAATTCGCAATAGGCCACTCAGCTGACTTTACTACTTTATACGGAAAGCGAAAGAATTCATCAGATTGTTGATGTGGCCTGTTCATTAAATTTCATTAACGAGAAAATATATACAATTATCAGGACCTTGCTGGAGAACTACCGTCATTTATGCACACTTGAATACTATTGCGTACAAAAGAAACAATTGATGAGTAAAATAGAAATAATATTAAAAGTACTTACCGTTAAATAAAAAAGCTTTCCTGTTCTGTGCGGAATATACAGCGGCTTGTACGACGTTAGGGCCACCAGGGAATAGGCGTTGAATGGCCATTTTCTGTCCATATCGTCCGTCAATAACATCGTAATTGTCAACAAAGACAAAGTCATTTCCAGAAACTGAAAAAGAAAGAGATCATGTTGAAAATTGGATTTTTTCTTCAATATTTCCAAGAATTATCAGTCTGTAATCAGGATGGCCATTCTTACGACTTGTATCTCATTAATGAGTTTAATGCTCACTGGGTGACAGATTAATGTAAATGTGAGTTTCATCTCCACTCAGTCGCTCTTTTATCGTGGCCTTGTGCCTTACTGAACTTAACTTATGGCTCATGATAATTTAGCACGTTTATTAGAACGATTACTAGCAGGTTAGTCTGGTGTCTTTACTAATTTCCGTCTCCCCCCCCGCCTCTTTTATCGCGGCCTTGTGCCTTACTAAACTAAACTTAGTAAACACTCTAAGAGCACTTCCGAAAAGAGTAGGAGTCAGCGAGATAGTCTCATATACCATTACTATATAAATGAGTTTGATCATCACTGGGTGCCAGACTAAGCAAATATCTCTACTAAGGACACCTGTTATAGAGGAGTGCTTAGCAAACTCCTTTACAGTTACCGGTGTAGTAAGTACAATCTCACTGAGTGTTCAATTAGTGTTAGTTCAAAAACAATGTTAACGAAAAATAATTGTTTGAAAAGATATGAAAAACGCATGAAACGTTTGAAAAAATGGCCACGTTAAAAAAGATGTACACAAAGCCCGATTTGTTCACTTTGTGTGCAGTGGGGAGGTTTAGCCAAGAGCTAGGATCCTCGGTGCATAGGAGAGATAAATATTCCATTTGGCTGAAATTTTTAGCTCTTTAGGTGGATAGATTTTACGTTCATCTTTCCACTTGGTTGATTTTTCGAAAGATTTCGATCGGCTGAATCTCTGACCATCACCGGGTGATCTATCGTAAATCGACAATGACACAGAATAATGCGAGTGAACTTACTTCTCATAGCTGCATTAATGGAACGGTATGAATGATTGCAAAATCCTCTGCCACTGGGTGGTGTTGGTGTTGTTGGTGGGGTCCTTCTGGTGGTGGTAGTTGTGGAGGTGGTAGTTGAGGTTGTGGTAGTTGTGGGGGTGGTAGTTGTGGGGATGGTAGTTGTGGGGGTGGTAGTTGTGGGGGTGGTAGTTGAGGTGGTGGTAGTTGTGGGCTGGTAGTTGTGGTGGCGTCGGTGGTGGTGGTGACTGGGACGGCTTCTTACCTATAAGCACAAAATGAAGAAAAAAAAGAAAAGAAAAAAATTATAAGATATAATGAAAAATTCGGTTGGTCCGCTCACACACACACACACATCGCCAGAGAAACATTTCTTGAGAAGAAGAAGAAGAAGAAGAAGAAGAAGAAGAAGAAGAGAAGAAATGAGTGACGAGAGGAAAGAATAACTAATCCCTTATAGGAAATCAAGTATTCCTATTGGCTGGGTGCGGTAACTGACCCCACCCCAATAATAATAAGAAAACTGACACTTACCATAAAGTCTCTGAATTCCAGCCACGTCGTCCCAATGTAGTGTGAAACTGTCTGGAAATATCTGGTAATAAGGAGCCATGAGTGAAGAAGGGTTTTTGGAATGTCCAAGTCCGAGGGCGTGGCCGAATTCGTGGGCAGCGACTGTCTCCAAATCAGTTCCGGGCCCGTTTCCGTTGATCCATAGTTCATCATCATCAAAGTGGGTGTCACCGTTTTCTGGGAAGAAGGCGTGGGCTAAAACCATACCTGTCAAAATACAGAGAGTGAAAGAATGAAAATATGGCGAAGCAACGGACGAAAAGGGTGGAAGGCAGGAGAGAGAGAGAGAGAGAGAGAGAGAGAGAGAGAGAGAGAGAGAGAGAGATAGGGGGGGAGGAAGGGGGGAGAAACAAAATTATCTTAAGCAATTTTTTCAACCTACCTCTTCCATCAAATTTATAACCGTCATCATGTTCCAATCTTTCAAATGAAATGTCAATATTTGGATTGTCCCCTGTCTCTTGGAAGGCCAGAGGGGTCACTTTTGCCCACCGATTAAGCCCGCGACTGATAGCATGCCTGAAAAGGAGGAGAAAGAAAAAAAAACTTACTTTGTGGGGGCAGAGATCCAAAGTGAAACATCATACAAAAAAAAAAAGCAGAAAAAAAGCGTTTTTTTTTTTTTTAACCAGAAACTAAAATTAAACAAATAATCGAATGTTACAGTTCACGAGAGGTCACGAATTGTGAACATACCTGTAGTTCGGAATATTTGAATTAGAGTCTTGTAATGGCTCGTAGAGATAGATTTCCGCGTACGAGCTATTTTCTTTTGACCCTTGTTTCTTAGATTTTCCCCCGTTTCTCTCTCTTTGGTATTTTTGTTCTTAGTGAATGTTTTTGCTAATTACACCGGCTACTTCCGGCTTTTGGGTCTGGGCGCCCATTTTGAGTCTTTCTGTATCTGTCGCTGTCCAAGTGGACACGTCTAAAGTTCCTCTCCATCGCCAAGGGCCCTTCATCAGCACCACGGTAAGAGAAAATATTATCCCTTTTCCTTTGAAATTATGTGCCTTAGCACATAATATAATCTTCATATTAATCCTAATATCTTGTTTGCTTTATTTACTTGTATTTCTATATGTTTGAAAAAATTGAATTTTCACACCAAGGTCTTTTTGTTACATAATTATTAGATTCCTAATATTTATGTACAGTTGTGTAGAAACCGATATGGTTGTTATAAGTGCAGCTGGCGGCCTTGAAGGATTGAATGACAAGGCTTGACCTCAGTCCTGATCCTCCTTCCCGTGGATACCGTGAGAATCGGTGGAGAAGACCCTCTTCCCGGTTTAGATTAGAAAGAAAGTCTAGTTAGTATCGGCCAGACCACGACAGCAGGAAGTCGTGTTATGCACGCTGCCGACTCAATATGCGCGGGTAGTCTGGTGGGGATTTCGAAATAAAATATGATCTAAGTAAATGGAAGACTTGTGTTATTATCTAAAATCTACCAATGACACAGGGCTTCTGATAAAGAGAAATCCCCAATGGAAGACCAGACACGAAGTCCCCAATGCGAAGTCCAGACGCTAGAAGAGACGTTAGAAGAGACGCTGGAAGAAGAACGTAAGATACCAAAGATGGGCAGAAGAATAATAGAGACAAAAAAAGGGATACAACATTTTTCTAACTCTGTATCTTTTAGTATTTCTATTTCATTATAGAAATTTTTTCTCATTGAGTATACATGTTTTGAATTATTTCTTCCTACCGATATCCTTTCAGCTAAAAATCATTTAATTAATTGATTTTAAGAGCATGTCAACCTTTGTAGGGTTATTTTATACCAAGAGGTTAGAGAATCGTGTTCATTGTACGTTCATATTTTCATTTTTTATGTAATTATTTCTTAAAAGTTTCTTTTTTTTTTTTTTTTTTTTTTACAAACTAGAAAATCACTCATTGTCGTCTCCCAAGTCTCGCCGGATAAAGAATAAATAATAAAGAATTGCGATTACTTACTTTTGTTCAGCTTGAGACAATTTGGAAGTTCTACTGTATTTGTTAATTTTCCAAGTGACAAAATTTTCCGGCCATTTTGACACTAAAAAAGAAGAAAAAAGATACAGTTAGTCTGGAACAAGAGCTTACATCAACAGGAAGAACATGTTGCGTCAATCTTATAGGTTCGAATAGCCTTACGTATTATTAAACCAATACCGATATCAAATACTGGACATGGTTGCTTGCGTTTCAACCTTGGGAAAATAAAAAGACACACTGAGCTCTTAAGCCTCGGTATGACAACCAGTCTAGGAGAAGGAAAACTCTAAACTAAAACCAGTTGTGCTCCTCTTAAAATTGATTTTGTGTTGCATCTGTGTGTGGATTTTATCGAACTTTGTTTTTTGGTTGGTCTCCATCAATTTACCGTTTAAAAGGACGAGCGTTTGGTGGTTATATATACCGCTGTAACAAAAAGCAGGCAGAGACAATATTTTATTATGAGCAGGGGCTGGTATGCGGACAGTTCTGCAAATTGGGAGATCTTTGCTTAATTAATTAATTAGTAGAAATCAGTAACCAAATTTGGCGTGTTTCTTAGTTAGAAGAATATTAATGTGTATGCAAGATTTAAAATTTGAGTGACCTCCCGTTTTGGAGTTATACGTCACAGTACATCAAATATATTAAAATAAAAGAAAAATCGTCGGGGTGGCCTAAAGTCGGTATCAGGCAGTCAACAAGAGAGTCTATCCCCTTTTCACTAGCGCTGGACAAAGGAGATTGTTTTTGGCGTCTGAGGTGGAGCGCCATACCTACCATCAGCTCCTTACTTTACCGCACAGATCCCTATGCTACTCATACGCTGAGTTGGCGAGGACCGGTATCGAACTAGGAACCTTGTAGTTTTTAGCCGAACGCTCTACCGACTGAGCTAACACGGCCCCTTAACATATATATATATATATATATATATATATATATATATATATATATATATATATATATATATATATATATATATATATTATATATATATATATATATATATATATATATATATATATATATATATATATATATATATATATATATATATATATATATATATATATATATATATATATATATATATATATATATATATATATATATATATATATATATATATATATATATATATATATATATATATATATACACAATAAATCAATACTGTATGCTCTTGTAGGTGCAAACTTACAAGGATTATTAGAAATCGTTAAGAGAGCTCAATGTACAATAACTAATAAATTAATTATATACAGAGAAATGTTTAACTTTCAATGAAAGAAAAACTTAACAAACCGTTATTAGACTATAATAAATTTATTTCGGCCAAAAACTCAAAATGAATCGAGACTCTTCAGATAGAATTTACAACATTTTTTTTTGTAAAATCCATCTGAAGAGACTAGATTCATTAATTAAACTAGCAAATATATGCACCCTCCGGGTGCAAGTATTTAAGTTTTGATATAATAAAATATCATATTAAATTAGAAAGGCTAATGAAACTGACTAAGAATGCAGATAAAAAGATCTGCAACAGAGGGGGTATAATCGAAAAATAGAACAACTTTGAAACTAACTATTCCATCATTTTCCATTACTCCCCACTTTCATTGGTAAATTTTCCTAATTTAACTATTTAGTTAAAATAGGAAGTAAAGGATAATATTACAGTTATTTCTTCTTGTAAATAAATTTTTTAAAGATTTATCCACGAGATTTTTATTTATATTTCTTAAGATAAAACCAAACAATTAGAAATCAATAATACCAAGCACATATTTATTAAAATAAAATTTTAAATATCAATATGCAAATTAGCCTTCTCGTTCATACTGTAAACTGCTATTTTGTTGTATATATAAATACAATTGCATGTTATTAGTACGTAGATATGGTTAACAGTATTAATAATGCAATGCAATTTTTATTAATAACTGAAGGTTTAAAAGAATGAAATCATGGAGAATTTGATGTAAATAATTAAGGGAATTGTGACTTGAGTAGTAATATAGTTTCGGTTACAGCCAGAAAAACACACAATCTCCATTATAAGAAGATTTCGCACAGTTTGAAGAACCCAGACGATCCGATATGGTGATCTCGAAGCCACGCTTGCAAGTCATAGAGGCAAATCCGGCAAGGAACACACGGAGAGTATCAGGCGAGCTCGTGTGTTTCGTCGCATTCATGACCTAATAGTGTAAAAATTTAATTCACCTTTGTATAAATAAGTACTTTACCTATGCTGTAGTTAGCCATTTCACCATCCCCAGTGTTGTCTGTCACTCCACATCTTGGTGATCGCATTTTTTTCGATGTTTCAGCATCGAAAACTCCGGTTTGAGGAAGTCCGTTGAAACTTTGGAAATGTCTGGGAATGCAAAATAAAAAAAAAAATAAAATTCTTTCTCTAAAATATATATATACAGTATATCCATGAATTTTTTTTACAGGTTTAGAAAAAAAGATGTTAAAATGTTTGAAGTGCTTCTTTCAAAGCTGAAAAGAATCAACAGTAAAAAATCTCTCACTGAAAAATATATATATGAAGTGGACAAACAATCTGTTTGAGATGGCGATAGCCGATTATTTTGGGTAGATTATGTGCTTAATTGAAGTCATACCTAATTTGAAAATTAATTAGTTATAAT
>CM042178.1:19233449-19243449 GCA_023376005.1 Doryteuthis pealeii
TTTTTCAATACACATGAAATAAAAAAAAACAGAAAAAGAAAGTAGAAAAAAAGAAGAACGAAAGAAATAAAGAAAAGAAAAGAGGGAAGAATCAAAGAAGAAAATGAAAGAAAGAAAAAGAAAGAAAGAAAGAAAAGAATGAAAAAAAAGGAAGGAGATAGAAAGAAAGAAAGAAAGAAAGAAAGAATGAATGAATGAATGAAAGAAAGAAAAGAAGAAGTAATGAAAGAGAGTCGGATATAAAGAAAGAAAAACAAAGAAAGAAAATGCAAATAAATAAATGAAGGAAAATGGAAATAAATGAAAATGAGTTAGAGTGAAAAAGAATGAAGGAAAGACAATCTGGAATAAGAATTCGAATAAAAGAATTAGTTCAAACGAAAAAAGGTATAGGAATGAATAAAGAAGAAAGAAAGAAAGAAAGAAAGAAAGAAAGAATGAAATAAGTAGAAAAGTAAAGAAGAAAAAGATGGAATAAGAATTAAATGAATGTGTTATATAGTAAGGTCACGTGAGTATTAGGGGGAGAGTCCGTCGTCTAAGTCCATTTAAGTGAGTTCTGCACAGATTAATCTGCGTGTTCTTAAATAGTGTTTAGAACCATCACCACTGTTGAGGTACGGGGGAGATGGGTCATTCCATTATATCACCCCTCCCTGAACTAAATTCTTCCGTTGGAATTTAATATTTCTTCATTTTTGGATTTGGACGTAGCCGTTTTACCGCTTTCTTTTCTCTTAAACTTTTTCTCCTCATCCCACGGTTGACGATGGGGGATGCTCGTGGAATTTGCGGAGAATAAGTAGTTGATGGTGCAGCCGGCACATTCACAGGTACTTTGTGGTTAATGGGAGGTGTGATCTCAAATGTGTCGTATAACACTTCCACAAGAAGCTCCACGTCGTTATGCTCGATATTTTCAATATATCGTGGCCTGATTTGATTTACATATCTCTTGTGATCAAATCGCTTTCCCTTGATTATGTAGATCACTGTTCCAATTCTCTTGGTAACAGTACCGTCCTCTCAGTAACTCTTTCCAGTTCGATAGTCCCTAAAAAAAAAACGTTATCACCCGGTTTATACATTTTTGTATTAAGATTCATTTTTTAAAAATTTCATTTTCTTTTTCGGCCTTGGTAGTAAGCTGTCGAATACTGATCTTATCTTTCGTGCAAACATTAGTTTTGCTGGTGATAGCTTTGCACTAGTGTTTGGATTTGGTGTGATCCTGTATACAGCAAGACATTTCTGTATACTACGTACGTCCGTATATAGTCCTTGGTTCTTTCTTAATGCTCTTTTGAATGTATCCACGAACCTTTCTGCCTGTCCGTTGGACCTTGTATTGTAGGAAGGTGTCGTGATGTGTTCTATGGCCAAATTCTTTAACTGTGAACATTGTAGCAGAACAATATTAATGGGTCTCCCAAGCGACTGAACACTTCGTTCAATGCTTTGATGGTGTTCGTAGATGTAGGGTGTCTGAACTTGTAAATTTCTGGCTATTTAGAAAAACTATCAATGATGATCAAGTAATAGTATCCGTTCAGTAGTCATGCATAATCTATATGCACCCACTCCCATGAGATGTCGGTCTTTGGTCAGGGTTGAGTTTTAATCGGAGGGATTTTAGATGCTAGTTGGCAACCCCTGTATTATTTAATCATTTTCTCAATGTCCTGGTCCATGCGTGGCCAATACGTATAACTCCTCATCAAGGATTACATACGAGACATACCCGGATGGCCTGTGTGAAACTCTTTTAAAATCTTTTTTGTAAAGAGTGTGGCATTACCACCATGTCAGCATAAACAAGCGTTTGATCGCAGATTGAAAATGGAGATAATTCTGTTCCCTTTTCATTTTTTTCATTCAATCTGACTTGTTTTTTTCTTTGCCGAATAAAATCGTCCGTTTCGGCGGCTTTTTTTAAAAAATGTCTTCCAGGGTGACCGGTAACTCTCGAATAGTATTAATCAGTAGCCCTGAAAGTTCTTTTTCCTCCTTCAATGATGCCATCACTGTTTCTTCCAAAGGTTCGGTGTTCTTTGGAATTAGTCTCGAGAGACTATCTGCGTGACCCATGTTTTTTCGATGAGATATACTCCCTTTTGAAATTGTAGTTTAGAAGTATAATACTCCATCGTTGTAACCGGTTCGCTGTATGTGTCGGCATACCTTTTTTTGAGCCAAAAATCGTTAGTAGAGGTTTGTGGTCCGTTTGTAGTGTGAATACTCTACCATGTATTACCTGGACTAGAGGGAGGATCAAAGTGTAGTATCTGTTCCAGATTCTATGCTTTGACCCTTACCTTCTATACCCGGCCTCGGCTGGGGGTCCAGTGTGCTTCGGCCTCTGGACCGGTAAAGTACAATTAATGGCATCGTTCCAGGGGGACCATCCCCCTGGATCGACGCAATTTTTATGTGCCCACGTAAAAACGAGACCTTGTGTCCAGCCCTCATAAGTGGGATGAGCAGGCAAATACCCTTAACCTCTACCATGTATGAACCTATGAAATTTTTTGAGAGCATAAATAATTGAAAGGCTTTCCTTTTCAATTTGACTGTAATTTTTTCTGCTGGTAGGAATGTTCTGGATGCATGAGCTATTGGTTTTGTCGACCCGTCTTCAAGTCTATGCAGTAGAACAGCCCCGAGTCCATACTGGCTTGTGTCCGCTGCTACGATCAGTTCTTTATTTGGGTCGAAGTGTGCTAGTGTGAGGTCTGATAGTAGACATTCTTTTATTCCTTGAAATGCCTTTTCTCATTCTTTAGACCAACACCATTTTTTACCCTTTTTTAGTAATTCATTTAATGGGCTCTTAGCTCATACATTCTCGGTATATATATATACTATAATAACTTGCTAGACCTAGAAATGCATGTAGCTTCGTTACATTGTCCAAATGGCGTTCTCCAAATGACTCCTACACATGGACACACCAGTTTTTGAGTATCATTTTATATTTATGTATAAAATCACAATCTGCAGGTCGTCAAATAAGACAAAAGAAAAATATCATGAATGAAATAAAATAACAAGACCATATTTAGTTTTTTTTATAAAATATTTTTTTATTCATAAATAATGGCAGCGAGGTCACGTGAGTCAGATGACATCACATCTTCCCGCTTTTGTTGTTTTTATTATTATTATTTTTTATTTATTTTTTTCATTTTTTTTTAGTTTCGGCACTTCTTAAAAGCCATGGTTACTGGTTTTCCTCGTCTATAGACTGCCCGGCTTCTGTTTGGCATTTTGTAAGCCCTGCGAGACAAAAGAAAGAAAAAGAAAACGTGTGAGAAATAAATACGTAGAGATCGCATTGGATAAACAGAGAACGTTTAAAAAAAAAAAGATAATTTCGTAATCTAATAACTTGAATAATTCTCGTTCAACTGGTCTCAAATTTTGATTCTTTTTCTGTCTAAATATTTAACAGCATCAGTTGAAAAAAAAAATAACAATTTTATTTAACAACAAAAGATTACGCCGGCGCGGTGCTTAAAAAAAAAAAAACACGGATGCTTCTACCTCTGATGATGATTTTTCTCGAAAATATTTAGGTAAATAAACATCATTTAACACCTATTACATCGCATTGTAAATTGCCTTCAAACTTATATTTTACACATACATACAATGCTTCTAAAAATCTATAAAAAAAACCCACTTATTTAACAATTTTATGTTTAAGCGGAGCAATCATCAGGCAGCGGAAAATGTTTTGAAAAGGATACAAATTATATAAATATATATCAAATGTGTGCAATCTTTTAATAATACTGCACGTTGGATTACAACCGCTTCTTCAAGTATAATAGTGCCAACCATATATATATATATATATATATATATATATATATATATATATATATATAAGAAGTAAATACACAAGCGATGTGTTTTGATATGGCGTTTTTTAACCGACAATTTTTGGGAGAATATGTGCTTAATTGAAGTCGTACCTAATTTTGAAAGTTAATTAATTAATAGTTAATTAATTAGGCGGGCATACCTATTTAAATGTAAGGCTAAACAAATCGAGAAAAATCAATTGATTTTCTCGATTTGTTTAGCCTTACATTTAAATAGGTATGCCCGCCTAATTAATTAATTATTAATTAATTAACTTTCAAAATTAGGTACGACTTCAATTAAGCACATATTCTCCCATATATATATATATATATATATATATATATATATATATATATATATATATATATTCCTTGTAGAAACAACTTTAATTCTGTTTAATGATTTTACTCGAAACTAGTTGAGAATAATAAACTTTGACTTACTTATTTCTCACGATGAAGTGAACAGCATGGTTGGAAGAAATGGATGCGTCGATTGTGCTTGGGATGTTGGAGAAGAAATCACGTGTTGCATAGCCCATACCGGGAGCAACGCTTTCATAATAAGGCATGAACTCGACAAAATAACCATTCTGTAGAAACAAAAAAAAAAATCAACATAATGAAATGAGTAAATGAATCACCAACAATGAAATATTCGAGACTCTCTATTTTCAAATATCATGTATGTACACGTGTGTGTGTGTGTGTGTGTGTGTGTGTGTGTGGTAACATCAAAAGAATTCCTCAAACAAGTGAAGGGGATTTTAATAAATGATAAAATAGTAAAAGAAGGATATCTCGATGGAGATGAAATAGTTAGTTTTTAATGGCCGTCAAAAACAGAAGTATTTGACACTAGTCAGTAGAAAAGGTTAGAGTGGACCTGGGAGTAATTAGTATAAAGGGATGCGTCCTACTCCTACATCTTCAAATCTGGAGGCTTACAATCAGTTTCAGTTCAGTGTCATAGTATGGACATCCATATTTGAAGGATTACAGGGAAGAGTAGAGAGAGAGAGAGAGAGAGAGAGAGAGAGAGAGAGAGAGAGAGAGAGAGAGAGATTGTACAAACCTTGATAAGAAAGATCCTTTCACTGCCGTAATAATTGAAGCGCATTGCACTTTCTGGTTTGCGTACACGATTGTTGGAAAGTTGTTTCGGGGAATTCTTGGCCAATTCGAAATGTCCATTCGAATTAAGAGTGAAGGCCCAGACATGCTCATCTAAATAATAATATAATAATAATAATAATAATAATACGAAACACAAAAAATATCAAATATCACCAAAAATAAAAAAAAATCAGACATGACAGGGTAAGAACGGTATTCTATTTGGAACTGTTCAAGTGACTCGGGTTTGATCAAGAAAATAAATGAAAAGCTCTAATGTTGGAAAGAAAAAGTTGAATTTCTTTAAACATATAAATTCGAATCGACCACCCAGTCCAGCTGATGGGACTTGATTTCTCCGATTTAGCTCAGTCCGTAGAGTATCAGCCTAGGAACTGCAAGGTTCAGATTTCGATACCGGTCCTCACCAACTCAGAGCATGAGTTTAGATAATATGATATGTGCTGTAAAACACCTGAGAGCTGATTATAGGCATGGCACTCAACATCAGAAAAAAAAATCTCTCTGGTCTAGCGCTAGCGAAAAGAGGATAGACTCCCTCGCAATTCGCAATAGGCCACTCAGCCGACTTTACTACTTTATACGGAAAGCGAAAGAATTCATCAGATTGTTGATGTGGCCTGTTCATTAAATTTCATTAACGAAAAATATAGACAATTATCAGGACCTTGCTGGAGAACTACCGACATTTATGCACACTTGAATACTATTGCGTACAAAAGAAACAATTGATGAGTAAAATATAAATAATATTTAAAAAGTACTTACCCTTGAATAAATAAGCTTTCCTGTTCTGTGCGGAATATACAGCGGCTTGTACGACGTTAGGGCCACCAGGGAATAGGCGTTGAATGGCCATTTTCTGTCCATATCGTCCGTCAATAACAGCGTAATTGTCAACAAAGACAAAGTCATTTCCAGAAACTGAAAAAGAAAGAGATCATGTTGAAAATTTGATTTTTTCTTCAATATTTCCAAGAATCATTGGTGTGCAATCAGGATGGTCATTCTTACGACTTGTATCTCATTAATGAGTTTGATGCTCACTGGGTGCCAGATTAATGTAAATATGTGTTTCATCTAAACTCAGTCGCTTTTTTATCGTGGCCTTGTACCTTACTGAAGTCAAATTATCGCTGATAAAAATTTGGCATTTTTAGTAGAACAATTACTAGAAGGTTAGTCTGGCTTCTTTAATGACTTCCACCTCCACTCGGTCACTCATTTATCGTGGCCTTGTGCCTTACTGTACTAAACTCATGGCTGATCTATCGTAAATTGACAATGACAGAATAATGCGAGTGAACTTACTTCTCATAGCTGCATTAATGGAACGGTATGAATGATTGCAAAATCCTCTGCCTCTGGGTGGTGTTTGTGTTGTTGGTGGGGTCCTTCTGGTGGTGGTAGTTGTAGTGGCGTCGGTGGTGGGGGTGACTGAGACAGGCTTCTTACCTATTAGCACAACATGAAAAAAAAGAAAAGAAAAATTTAAAAACATGATGAAAAATTCTGTTGGTACTCTCATATATATATAGGACGTAATTTTCGGTCCAAAAACATAACAGCAAGAAATGTCTTCACATAAACACCAGAAGAATTATTAGCAACCTGATGATAGCAAAATAGCTTGAAACCTGGGTAGTTGCCTATGGAAAACAATTATATTTAAAAATTCAACAAATATATATATATATATATATAGAGAGAGAGAGAGAGAGAGAGTATGATTATCGGTGCTTCCAGAAAAGTACGTTCTTAAATATCGATTCGGTTGGGTTGAAAACTGACACTTACCATAAAGTCTCTGAATTCCAGCCACGTCGTCCCAGTGTAGTGTGAAACTGTCTGGAAATATCTGGTAATAAGGAGCCATGAGTGAAGAAGGGTTGTTGGAATGTCCAAGTCCGAGGGCGTGGCCGAATTCGTGGGCAGCGACTGTCTCCAAATCAGTTCCGGGCCCGTTTCCGTTGATCCATAGTTCATCATCATCAAAGTGGGTGTCACCGTTTTCTGGGAAGAAGGCGTGGGCTAAAACCATACCTGTCAAAATACAGAGAGTGAAAGAGTGAAAATATGGCGAAGCAACGGACAAAAAAGGGTGGAAGGCGGAGAGAGAGAGAGAGAGAGAGAGAGAGAGAGAGAGAGAGAGAGAGAGAGAGAGAGAGAGAGAGGGGAACAAAATTATCTTAAGCAATTTTTTCAACCTACCTCTTCCATCAAATTTATGACCGTCTCCATGATTCAATCTTTCAAATGAAATGTCAATAGTTGGTTTGCCTCCTGTCTCTTGGAAGGTCAGAGGGCTCACTTTTGCCCACCGATTAAGCCCGCGTCTGATAGCACGCCTGAAAAAGAGGAAGAAGAAAAAAAAACTTACTTTGGGTGGAAATTTGTTTTTTTTTGGGGGGGGGGGGGGGATCCAAAGGGAAACAGCATACAAGTTGGGTTCAAAAAAAAAAAAAAAAAAAAAAAAAAAGAAGAAAAAAAGGCCAGATAGTCACCCATAAGAAAGTGACCCGGAATAGCAACGTCTTAACTCTCTAATGGCGAAATAGCAAAATTGTAAAGACTTTTTTTTTTATACGAAAGGTTTTTAAATCATTCACTACTTTGGTATTTTTGTTTTTAGTGAACGTTTTTGCTAATTACACCGGCTACTTCCGGCTTTTGGGACTGGGCGCCCATTTTGAGTCTTTCCGAATATGTCGCTATCCAAGTGGATAAAGAATAAATAATAAAGAATTTCGATTACTTACTTTTGTTCAGCTTGAGACAATTTGGAAGTTCTACTGTATTTGTTAATTTTCCAAGTGAGAAAATTTTTCCGCCATTTTGACACTAAAAAAGAAAGAAAGATACAGTTAGTCTAGAACAAGAGCTTACATCAACAGGAAGAACATGTTGCGCCAATCTTACATCTCAATGTATAATAACTAATAAATCAATTATATACAGAGAAATGTTTAACTTTCACTGAAAGAAAAACTTAACAAACCGTTATTAGACTATAATAAATTTATTTCGACCAAAAACTCAAAATGAATCGAGACTCTTCAGATAGAATTTACAACATTTTTTTTGCAAAATCTATCTGAAGAGACTAGTTTCATTAATTAAGTTTCACACGGTTTGAAGCCATAGAGGCAAAGCCGGCCAGTAACACACGGAGAGTATCAGGCGAGCTTATGCTTTTCGTTACATTCCCGACCTAATATTACACAAATTTAATTCCCCCTCGTATAAATAAGTTCTTTACCTGCTTTGTATTCGGCCAGTTCACCATCCCCAGTGTTGTCTTTGACTCCACATCTTGGTGATATCATTTTTTTCGATGTCGCAGCATCCATAACCCCGGTTTTAGGAAGTCCAGTGAAACTTTGAAAATGTCTGGGAATGCAAAAACAAAACAAAAACCAATATAAGAAAATACTTTCTCTCAATGATATTTATTCATGATTCGAATTATTGGAGAAACGAAATATCTTTTATTTGTCTTGTATATTCAGATCTGTCGTTTAAACTTTTGTGGTTAACTTTAAAAAGAAGACCGGGTGGGTGGTAGCCATAAAAGTGGGTTTAAGTTTATGATGTCGTCTGCTAGATAAGAAAAAAGATGAGAGCAAAGTAAATGTCGTCTGTCAGATGAGAGCGAAATAGATGTCGTCTGCCAGATGAGAAAAAAAGATGAGAGCGAAATAGATGTAGTTTGATGGATGAGAAAAAAGTATAAATTGTAATTATGGAAATATTTCATTATATATATATATATATATATATATATATATATAAACAGTGCTCAATATTCATGAGAGAATATCTAAGTTAAGGTAGCGTAGACAAAGTCATTGGCGATTTCTAACTATATATATATATATATATATATATATATATATATATATATATGTGTGTGTGTGTGTGTGTGTGTTATGTATGTGTGTATGTATGATGTTGTTATAGAGTGTGATGCATGCATGCCTATTCTGACATTATTTCTTTTCTCCCTCTCTCTCTCTCTCTCTCTCTCTCTCTCTCTCTATATATATATATATATATATATATATATATAGATATATATAGATATAGATATAGATTTATATTTTAAAACATTTTTGGGATGAAACAAAGAAATCACAGTGCTCAACCACAAATTTGTAGGAGCTTTATTTATTTATTTGTTGAATTTTTTAAATATCGCCAGGCTGCTAATAGATCTTCTGAAGATCTATTAGCAGCCTGACGATGGTGAAATAACCAGAAACCTGGGTAGTTGCTTATGGAAAACATTTATATTTAAAAAATTCAACAAATATATATAATATATATATATATATATATATATATATATAATATATATATAGGGGATATGTTTATAAGTAAAGAGTGGTCAATATAATAATCAAAGCGTATGTAATATATAGAATATTCAGAGTGCTCTATGCACAAGAAAGCAGAGTAATATAACAATATTTTCAACTATAAAATACAACATGAATAAAAAGCAGGATAAAACTCATAACTCTGAGTTTCACGTTGCTTTAGAAAATATTATGTGTATGACCCAAATTTACAATAATGTGATAAACCTAAAAAATGACAATCCCGGTGAAATTTAACACAAACACAACAAAAAAATTAAACAGGAAAAAAAATGTTATTGAATAGGACTTTGAGGTAGAGACAGATCACCTAATACCGGCTAGAAGACCTAACGTAGTATTGCTTAACAACAAGAAGAAAGCGTGTCATCTTGTGGGTTTTGCTGTTCCGGCGGACCACACAGTGAAGGTGAAAGAAAATGAAAAGATAGACAAACACTTAGACCTGGCCAGAGAGATGAAAAAAACCCCGAAAAACTTTCGAATATGAAGGTAAAGGTCGTACCAATTGTAGTTACTGCCCTCGGAATGGTCTTTAAGGGTTTGGAGAAAAGACTAGAGGAAGTTTGAAATCAGAGGAAGAATTCAGATCATTCAGACAAAGGGATAGTTAAG
>CM042178.1:19248449-19258449 GCA_023376005.1 Doryteuthis pealeii
GCAAAAAAACTAAATTTTGACCATACAAAAATGGTATATGCAAAAACCAGAATCTGTCCATGAGAATGGTTTGGTTTGGTTTGTTTTGTTTGACGTCATATCATCCTCAGTGGATCATTTAATGCCGGTAAAGTTTTGAAATAAAATCATTCTTAATGGATACTCAATGTGTTTATAAACACATTTTTCTATTTAACCCTTAGATGGGACCCTAACAGGTTCTACCACTCCAGGTCAGAGTGGACCAGGGAGCAATGGTGATGAAGGGGTGCTCCGCATTCCCTAAACCTCCAAAAATGGAACCTCACGATCAGATAGTGTTTAACGTCATCCCCAGGACATGTAGACCCTCAGGCACCGCGTTCTAGCTCACATGATAAAAAGGGTTGGGGCTTGCCATAAGGGTATTAGGGTTAGGAATATACTATAGGTGCTAGGGCTTGACGTGACCAGCCAATTGATCGGAGGGGGGCCTCTCCGACGTCCCGTCTAGCCCAATAAAGGGCCGAAGTGGAGTATTGCAAGTCATGTACTGCTCATCCACCTGGGTTCTATCGTTAAGCATCACGGGTCACCACCCACGGCCAACAGGTGGCCCCATTGGGGGAGTCTTACCCCTCTGCAGAGGTGCAGTCGGTGCATTCTAACGCCCCAGCCGACAGGGCGGTTTTGAGAATGAAACGCATAAAATTCTCTGGAACTTTGAGATAAAGACGGATCACCTTCGGCAACCATCACGCAGAGCGGAGAAAGATTTTATTTTTAAAAAGTTGACCTGGGAGTAATGGTGATCAAGGGGTACTCCACATTCCCCAGGGCTCCAGAATTGGAACCTCACCATCAGATAGAGTTTAACGTCGTACTCAAAACATGAAGACCCCCAGTCAACGCTTTCTAGCACCCATATGATAAAAAGGGTTGGGGCTTGCCATAAGGGCATAGGGTTGGGACAATCATATACATACTGGGACGTGACCAGCTGATTGATCGGAGGACACACACACACACACACACACACACACACACACACCTAAATAGGATTTAATTGTAAAATTCATCGTTCTGGCGTGTAGCTAATCCTCACTTTGTTTACAAAGTTAGAGGACTCTAGTGAATTCATTTCCGCTTAGAAATGTATCAATTAGATATTCTCCTATATTTGACAGTCGCTACTGGCTGCATGGGTAAGAGACTTGGCGGACAAAAGTTCATTCAGGTCTCAAACCCGGCCAGGGGTAGCTGTTAAGGTATAACCACACTGATGAGTGGTGAAACCCCGAAACACGTATCTGTGGATTACTTATATATATATATATAAATATAAATATATATAATTATATATATATATATTTAATTTGTTGGGTTTCTTTTAAGAATAAATGCTTATTATAGACAGCTACCCAGGTTGTCTATAATAAGCATTTATTCTTAAAAAAAACTCAACAAACTAATAAATATTAGCTCTCAGAATTTGTGATTGAGCACTGTATTTTTTCATCACAAAAAATTGTTTATATATATATATATATATATATATATATATATATATATATATATATATAAAGCTATACATCTGTTTTGTTTACCCTGATTTATCTTCATGATTTATCTTCATGTTTATTCCAATATGGGAAAAAGTTTGTTGCGCCCGCAAACACACCGTGTGTGTGTGTGTGTGTGTGTGTGTATGAATAGAAGCACACAAAACACAAACAACTTCATTCAATTAATATTTCGTGTATATATATTCAATAGCTGGGAAAATGCGTGACAAAGGTGGGGGCCGGTGCGTCATACACGTAGCCTATATATATATATATATATATATATATATATAATAAATAAGATTTTTTGGATGTTTGTTTATTTTTTTAGAAGCATTGTTGGATAAAGTATATATTAATATTTATATTTGTGCTTGAAGGCAATTACAATGTGCATATCGCATAAATTCGATAATTATAGAAGATAATAATGACAAGTGAATTTCGCAAAGAATTACTCGGTGTGTAGAATATCGTACAGACTGTTTCAACTTTATTAAGTCTCATGAGCGATATATACTAACGATTTCCTTCGCTGAAGAGCATAAGGCTCCGGGTTTGTTTGTTATTGTTCATTCAGCGCCCTCTTGCCTCATATGGTAGAGACGTCTCCGTATCATTGACAGGTTAATTTCGCAGGAATTTCTCCGTGCTGTACCGTGGCCGAAACAGTATAGTTTCTGACTATCCTGTTGAAGTCCCGGTTTCGATTTCTGTCGGAGGGAAATCGCTAGTATATATCGCTGATGAGACTTAATAAAGTTGAAACAGTCTGTACGATATTCTACACACCGAGTAATTCTTTGCGAAATTCACTTGTCATTATTATCTTCTATAATTATCGAATTCATGCAATATTCGCATTGTAATTGGCTTCAAATAAAAATATAAATATAATATATATATATATATATATACACACGTAGCCTTTATCAAGAATATTACAGACCACACACACACACACACACACATATATATAAATAAACTATGTGTTTATTTGATATGGCTTTTAGCCGACAATTTTTGGATATGCGCTTAATTGAAGTCATACCTAATTTTGAAACTTAATTAGTTAATAATTAATGAATTTAGGCGGGCATATATGTTCAAATGTAAGGCTAAACAAATCGAGAAAATGTCAATCCCTGAATGTACATTTCAACCTATTAGGTCTCATCGGTAAGGTTATAGACATGGGAGACTGCTCCGTGTGTGACTCGAAACCTCGACTGCCAAGTTGACAGGCGGTGATTCTAACCACTACACCAGCTGGCCATCCTCAGATCCTTCGGATGTTTTGAACTTATTCATATTCCACTTTTTATTGACTTGCTACACGCAGTATGAGAATGAGTAATATATATATATATATATATATATATATATATATATAGTATCATCATCATATCACGCTTACAGTACGGATATCCTAGATATTGATAGATAGATAGATAAATTAAGAGGTGCTAAGAGAGAGAGAGAGAGAGAGAGAGAGAGAGAGAGAGAGAGAGAGAGAGAGAGAGAGAGAGAGAGAGAGCTGGGGAGAGAGCTGGGAGAGAGTTGCAGTAGATTGATAGATTCTAAGAGAGAGAGAGAGAGAGAGAGAGGGGGGCAGGTAGATAAATAGATAAATAAAGTAAGAGATTCAAAGAGAGGCAGAGAGAGGGAGAAAGGAGATACTAAGCGAAAGGTGGTCAGATAGATAGATAGATAGATAGATAGATAGATAGAGAGGAGTTATAGACAGATAGATAGATCAAGTAGGATACTAAGAGTGAGAGAGAGACAGACAGACAGACAGAGGCAGATATATATAGAGATAGATAGATAAAATAGGGATATTAAGAGAGAGGGAGAGAAGAGAGAGAGAGAGAGAGAGAGAGAGAGAGAGAGAGAGAGAGAGTGAGAGAGAGAGAAAGAGAGAGGTGGTACAGATAGATAGATAGATAGATAGATACTAAACATAGCTGGGTGTTTGCAAGAGATATAGGGCACCCAGAAAAAAATCATCCTCATCCTTCACGACCTGCAAGTCTCATCCGCTAACAGCTCGACCCGGTGAGATAGACAGATTGGCGGACTGGGCGACCGGCAGGAGAAGTGTGCCGCCAACTGGTAGGAGTGTCTTGACGTTCTACGTCTCTTGAATTACGTACATTTGGTGGTAAACGGTAATTAAGGCTTGAGAAATCTACAAGCACCAATGCGAAATAAATATCATTTTTTTTTCTAGAATTGTTTTCGGGATCGTTTTTGTTCGAAATTCATGAGCGGATTATATATACTAGCAAATATATGCACCCTCCGGGTGCAAGTATTTAAGTTTTAATGTAATAAAATATTGTATTAAATTAGAAAGGCTAATGAAACTGAATAAGAATGCAGATAAAAAGATTTGGAACAGAGGGGGTATGATTGAAAAATAAAACAACTTTGATATTAACTCTTCCATCATTTTCCCTTACTCCCTTCTTTCATTGGTAATTTTTCCTAATTGAACTATTTAGTTAAAATAGGAAGTAAAGAATAAAATTACAGTTATTTCTTCTTGTTAACGGATTTCTTTTAAGATTTATTGAAGAGATTTTTGCTCATATTCATTAAGATAACACCAAACAATTAGAAATCAATAATACTAAGCAGATATTTATTAAAATCACATTTTTAAGATCAATATGCAAATTAGCCTTCCCATTCACACTGTAAACCGCTATTTTGTCGTATATATAAATACAATTGCATATTATTAGTATGTAGATATGGTCAACAGTCTTAATAATGTAAAACTATTTTATTTATAATGGAGGTTTAAATGAAAAATAAAATCATGGAGAATGTGATGTAAATAACAAAGGGAATTGTGACTTGAGTAGTAATATAGTTTCGGTTACAGACAGAAAAACCCACAATCTCCATTATAATAAGATATATATATATATATATATATATATATATTCTTATTATAATGGAGATTGTGTGTTTTTCTCTCTGTAGCCGAAACTATATTACTACTCAAGTTACAATTCCCTTAGTTATTGAGATCACATTCTCAATGATTTTATTTTAATTTTTACCTCAATTATTAATAAAATTGTTTTATATTATTAATACTGTTGACCATATCTACATACGAAAAACATGCAATTATATTCATATGTACAACAAAATAGCAGTTTACAGTGTGAATAGGAAGGCTAATTTGCATATTGATATTAAAAATGTGATTTTAATAAATATGTGCTTAGTATTATTGATTTCTAACCGTTTGGTTTTATTTTAATGAATATAAGCAAAACTCTTCAATGAATCTTAAATGAAATCTATTAACATGAAAAAATAACTGTCATTTTATTCTTTACTTTCTCTTTTAACTAAATACTTAAATTAGAAAAAATAACAATGAAAGACGAGAGTGATGGAAGAGTACGTTTCAGTTGTTCTATTTATCTATTATCACCCCCTCTGTTTCAAGTCTTTTTATCTGCATTCTTATTTAGTTTCATTAGCCTTTCTAATTTAATACGATATTTTATTACATTAAAACATAAATACTTGCACCCGGAGGGTGCATATATTTGCTAGTATGTGTGTGTATATATATATATATATATATATATATATATATATATATATATCGGGTGAGAGAAAGACTGATAGATAGGTAGATAAATAGATAGGTAATGAATATACCATCGTTTTTCGGCTAGAAACCACAAGGTTCCTAGTTCGATACCGGTCCTCGCCAACTCAGCGTATGAGTAGCACAGGGATCTGTGCGGTAAAGTAAGGCGCTCCACCTCAGATGCTAAAAAAACAATCTCCTTGGTCTAGCGCTATTGAAAAGGGGATAGACTCCCTCGCTGATTGGCTGATACCGACTTTAGGCCGCCCCATCGACTTTACCTTTATATATATATATATATATATATATATATATATATATATATATAGAGAGAGAGAGAGAGAGAGAGATAAACAGATAGATACTGATAGATATATACATATGAGGGTATATTCATTATCTATCTATCTAGCAATCTATCAATAAAGATAAATATCTTTATATACATATACATATATGTGTGTGTATATATATATATATATAATATATATATATATATATATATATATATATAGTTTTGTTTCTTTCAATCTATCTCTTTCTTTCTTCCCTTTTTCTTTCTTCATTATTATCAATATATCTAAATTTGCATCTCTCTTTCATTTTCTCTTTCTTTCACACACACACTTGCACTCTCTCTCTCTCTCTCTCTCTCTCTCTCTATATATATATATATATATATATATATATATATATATATATAATTCTATCACGTTATTTCTCTCTCTCTCCCCCCTCTCTCTCTCTCTCTCTCTCTCTGATTTCTCTCTTTACCACCCCATTTCTTCCCCTCTCTTTCCCCTTTTCTTTATCTCTCTCCCTCTCGTTATCTATCTATCTATCTATCTATCTATCTATCTATCTATCTAACCTTGTCTTTTTGCAACCATACGCCATCCCATTGAAATTACAGTGTAATTATCCTCCCCCCCCCAAAAAAAAAGAACACGCACTCCCCCCCCCCCAAAAAAAAAACAAAAAAAAAACAACAAAACAACAACCCTAATTCATTTCCATGACTCCATACTGATAACATAATAGCCGGACACGGAGTGCCACCACTGAAGTGTGGTAAAAAAAACTGGATTTTCCCGCAAAATCTTTTCCAGTGGTGGAACTCCTTCTTTTAATGCCGAAACCAGACGTACAAAAATTAATTCATTATTAAAAATCATACCGGGGATATATATATATATATATATATATATATATATATATATATATATATATATATATTAGGTATACCCAAAAAATCGGCTTCTACGAATTTTAAAAACGAATTAAAATTTATTAAATCTTTTATTTAAGGTCAAACCTTTGTCTAAAACGATAAATAGTAACGTAATGACCATCATTAAAAAAAAGAAAAATATTATTAAATATACAATTCATTTTTAATAGATTTAAAACGACTTTTTCGGTCAATTTCTATCGTTTTCGGTCTGAGACGCTGGTTTAAAATGGCTTGTTTACAAATTTACGGTATTATCCGCGATTGTAAAAAATTTACCAAAAATCAGGTAATTATCCGATTTTAATGAAATTTTCAGTATTGATTTATCAATTAATGAATTTTATAATGCATTAGTTATTTTATTTCAAAACTTTAATCTAGTATTAATATATAAAATTCAATTAAACTATGAAAAGCCTGATGTTAAGTTGAAAATGTTATATTTTTAGGTTCTAGAAATAAATATCTACTTAATGCAAACCTAATTTTAGTCAAACAAAGTATACTTTTCGAAGAAAAACTCGATTGAAAATGTACCCCCCCACTCTTTTTAAGCAGAAAAAATATCGATGTATATTTTTCTTTCATAAGATAATAGCCAATTAAATAATTATCGAAATGAGTTAAAAAGAAATCACCAAAAAATTATTTATTTATTATTTTTTACATTTTATTTTTCCATTTTCGGTACTTATTTTCTCATAGAAAAGCCACCGTAATTCTTTTTTTCTATTCATGACTTCGGTCTTTTATCTCTTTATTTATACTGTAATTAGAAAACTTAAAGACCAACTCGAAAAAATGTTACGCCCCTAACATAATAAAAATTACGTGATCTGAAAAAAAAATGAGAAAGTTTTAAAATAAAATAAATAATGCATTATAAAGATCATACATTGATAAATAAACACTGAAAATTTCATTAAAATCTGATAATTCCCTGATTTTTGGTTAATTATTTTCTGTAGTAAAGTAATTTTGTCAAAAATGCATTTTAGGACAATTTTGGGTATACCTAATATATATGTATATATATATATATATATATGTGTGTGTGTGTGTGTGTGTGTGTGTGTTTGGGCATCATTCTTTCATTTATACATGTGGAATTAAAGAAAAGACAGGTTTCCTGTTTAATGATTTTATTGGTGACATTTTCAAGCTTTCTGGCCAACTTTTAAAAAATCTTTGGATGGAATTCGTGGATTAGTTCACCGAAGTTCATATCCCGAGTACTTTCGGCACTTCGAAGTGCCATCATCAGCTTTATACATCAAACAATATAAACCATCCTTAAATAAAATTAATTTTCAATGCAGTACTCACATTTTAAAATGCCTATAACACTTTTCCCACCAATTCTCCTCCTTCCAGCCTCCACATCCATTAATATACTTTGGTAAAAAAAACTGGAACACATTACCCCTGGTGATGGCACCTCGAAGTGCCGAAAGTACTCGGGATATGAACTTCGGTGTACTAATCCCCGAATTCCATCCAAATATAAAACAAAGTTGGCCAGAAAGCTTGAAAAGATCACCAATAAAATTGTTAAACAGGAGACCTGCCTTTTGTTTTAATTCCATATATACACACACACACACACGCACACACACACACACACACACACACACACACATATTATATATATATATATATATATATATATATATAGTATTTGATAATTTGCCTTTGAAGCATTGTTAAGTAAAGTATATTATTATTTATATTTTTGAAGGAAAAAAATGTATACACTACTGATGAGACCTAATAAGGTTGAAACAGCTGTACAGTGTTCCTAGTTCGATACCGGTCCCCACCAACCCAGCGTATGAGTAGCACAGGGATCTGTGTGGTAAAGTAAGGAGCTGATGGTAGGTGTGGCGCTCCACCTCAGATGCTAAAAACAATCTCCTTGGTCTAGCGCAATTGAAAAGGGGATATACTCCCTCGCTGACTGGCTGATACCGACTTTAGGCCGCCCCGACGACTTTTACTTCTTTCACTAAATATTTTTTCGCTTTGTATGAGAAGCCTATCTACTTATTTTTTCTTACCTGTGAGACACGCATCTCATCCATGAAGAGTGCCGCCCTGTCGGCTGGGGCGTTAGAATGCACCGACTGCACCTCTGCAGAGGGGTAAGACTCCTCCAAATGGGGCCACCTGTTGGGTGGCGACCCGTGATGCTTAAAGACGGAGTCATGGTGGATGAGCAGTCAATGATATGAAACACTCCATTTAGACCCTTACTTAGGCTAGACGGGCGGTCGGAGAGGCCCCCTCCGTTCAATCGGCTCAAGCCCCAGAACCTATATGATTGCCCCAACCCTATTTCCCTTATGGCAATCCCCAACACTTTTTATCATATGGGTGCTAGAAGGCGGTGGCTGAGAGTCTACATGTCCTGGGAATGACGTTAAACTCTATCTGATGGTGAGGTTCCAGTTCTGGAGGTTTGGGGAATGTGGAGCACCCCTTCATCACCATTGCTCCCTGGTCCACTATGACCCAGAGCATGTAACTATTCTTAATACAAATAATTTGCACACAGTTATATGGTTTTAAGCAACTAATGATAATAATCTCTAGTAAACAATTATAGCTTCAAGTAATTGTTCTTAATACAAATAATGAGGGATCAGTTTATAACTAGGTTACAATTGAAAAAGGATCTCCCACTTTATGATCCCAATTTGCACACAGTTATATGGTTTCAAGTAACTAATAATAATAATACTTGGTAAACAATTATAGCATCAAGTAACTATTCTTAATCCAAATAATTTGCATACAGTTATATGGTTTCAAGTAACTAATTATCTTATTATAATGGAGATTGTGTGTTTTTCTGTCTGTAACGAAACTATATTACTAATCGAGTCACAATTAACATACTTATTTGCATCACATTCTCCATGATTTTATTTATATTTAAACCTCAATTATTAATAAAATTGCTTGACCTTTTTATTAGTGTTGTCCATATCTACTCACTAATAACATGCTATTGTATTTATATATACAAAAAATAGCGGTTTGCAGTGTGAATGGGAAGGCTAATTTGCATATTGATATTAAAAATGTGATTTTATTAAATATGTGCTTAGTATTATTGATTTCTAATTGTTTGGTTTTATTTTAATGAATATAAGCAAAAATCTCTTCAATGAATCTTAAATGAAATCATTAACAAGAAGAAATAACTGTCATTTTATTCTTTATTTCCTAATTTAACTAAATAGTTAAATAAGTAAAATTCAGCAATGAAAGACGGGAGTGATGGAAGAGTAAGTTTCATTTCTATTTTTCTATTATACTCCCATTCTGTTACATATCTTTTTGTCTGCCTCTAATTTAATACGATATTTCATTGCATTAAAACTTAAATACTTGCAGCCGGAGGGTGCATATATTTGCTAGTCTTATTATAATGGAGATTGTGTGTTTTTCTGTCTGTAACCGAAACTATATTACTACTCAGTCCCAATTCCCTTAATTATTAACGTCACATTCTGCATGATTTCATTCTTTTAAACCTTCAGTTATTACTAAAAATTGTTTTACATTATTAAAACTGTTGACCATATCTACGTACTA
>CM042178.1:19265949-19318449 GCA_023376005.1 Doryteuthis pealeii
ACTAGCAAAAGTACCGTCCATAACCGGATGAAACCATTCTTAGGAACAATTTTAAAAATCACCGAAAATCTATGTATTATAGTGTTTATTTTGGGGATTTATTTTTAACACATTGGGAATATATATTTTTTAATGTAACCCTGTATTTTTTAGTGTTTTGAAACAATTCTATATCATAATATTGACATCTTTTTAGTAGAATTCAGAAATCAGGTTTACTAAAAACAAAATCCCATATAGAAAATTATAAAAATCTAATATAATTATTCAGACTATTATCTTTATAGAAAAAAAAATCGTCTTTTATCTGTTTATTTTTTTCAGATGTCATAAAATATAATAATCGTAAAAAATATATCCCCTAACATATTTTAAGAAAAAAAAACTATTTTAAATATATTTTCATTTTTCATAGAATTTTTTAACAAAACCGGTAGTCAGTTGATTTAATGGTACGAAAATGTGAACAACAGTAAACATTGTTTTCGTTCATAATTGTCATTATTTCCGTAAGCTGAATTATCGTATTGCAATATCTCTTTTTGCTTAAACTCAAGATAGTATTTTAAAAACATATTGTTTTATAAAGTTTTTAATTAGTTCTCTAAAAAATTAAGACTTTTTTTACCATTAGTATTAATTACAAAACAATTCGTTTTATCATTTTTTATTTACATACAACACTATACTGGTGAATATTTTAAAACATTTTCATTATATTTTTTATTTACATTTAAAATCTTATTTAAGAAAACAATGTAACCGTAAATAAATTAAAGTGAGTGCACAATTTAAGAATATGGACTAAGATTTGATTTTACGTTAAAAGATTGGACAAAAAAATGGTTTTACGTTAAAATTTAGTCATGGTTGTAGCGGACATTTTGATGAATGGTAGCAACACGCTACTGATATTCTTTCTTTCTTTTTCTTTCTTTCTTTCTTTCTTTCTTTCTTTCTTCTTCTACTGAAATAAGCAGCAGCTAAGCTTCTGCTAATACACCTATCATCAGGGGCAGCTTACGATACATTCTGAAAATCGTTTGATTTTTGTATGATTAATTAATTATATCCCTTAATCAGTAAAAATCAATAACCAAATTTGGTGTTTCTTAGTTAGAAGGAATTAATCTATATGCAAGATTTCGAATCTGGGTGACACCTCTTTTCTGAGTTATAGGTCGACACGTACATACCAAAAACTTTCTTTTATATATATACTAGCAAAACACCCGGTCCATGACCAGGCGAAAACATTTATAGGAACACCAGGGGGTGTTCCTAAAAATAAAATTAAAAAACATCACCGAAAATTTATGTATTACAGTATTTATTTTCGGGAATTTTTTTTTAAACACTGAAAATATTTTTTTTTAAATGTAATCCTGAATTTTTGAGTGTTTTGAAATAATTTTATTCATAATATTGACATTTTTAGGTAGAATTCAGAATTCATGTTTTTTTTTTACTAAAAAAAAAAATCCCGTATAGAAACTTATATAAATCTTGATATAGTTATTCAGACTTATCTTTATAGAAAAAAAATTAAAAATTGTATTTTATCTGTTTATTTTTTTCAGATTTCATAAAATAGGGGGGGGGCGTAAAAAATATTTTCCCTAACATGTTTTAAGAAAAAAAAAAACTATTTCAAACATATTTTCATTTTTCAAGGAATTTGTTAAAAAAGCAGATAGTCATAACTTGATTTTGGTTACTTTAAATTTCAGTTGATTTAACGGTACCAAAATGTAAACATTGTTTTTGTTCATAATTTTCATTATTTCCGTCTGCTGAATTTTTTTAAAAATCATCAGGAGTTTTTTTTATGTTTCTTCTTTTGAATGGTCCAAAAAGATAATGATAACCTTTATTCAAGTTTCATTGTTGTAAATATAATATTGTTGTTTACGAAAAGTTTCACTGAAAATCCAGTTTGAAACTAATAATAGTATTTGGGGACAATTTTAAATTCAGTTTTTAATTGCTTGATGAGTTAGAAATACATTATAATTTCTTTCTTTCAATTTTTTGTACATGACAATTCAAATCTAGTTTTTAACGATAAAAAGAAGCTGAGAATCGAAAATTTAAATTCTTCGTATTGCAATATCTATTTTTGCTTAAACTCAAGATAGTATTTAAAAAAACATATTGTTTTAAAATTTTTTAATTAGTTCTCTAAAAATTAAGCCTTTTTTACATTAGTATTAATTACAAAACAGCTTGTTTTATCATTTTCTTTTTTATTTACATTTAATATATATATTTAAAAAAAAATGTAACCGTAAATTTGTGTTTTGAAACAATTTTAATTTTTCTACATTTCTTTGTGCAGGACTACAATTTAAAATAAAGTGAATGTACACTTTTAAGAATATAGACAAAAGATTTGATTTTACGTTAGTCTGAAATACATACGAAGTATGATTTTACTTCGTATAATCGGCTCTCCAAAGCAAAATATTTAACTGAAGGCTGCTTACCTATCCAAGGTTAAAGAGCCCAGTCTGTCCTACTATTTACCCTTAGCTTGAGGAAGAATATATGGATTCATACCTTTCTCAAGGGTATTAGCACTGTGAAATGCAAACAGCTTCTTCCAGGATTTGAACCCAGTTTGACGAATCCATTTCCTACGACTTTAGCCATTACACCACGTCCCTCCACACACACACACACACACACACACACACACACACACACACACTCATATATATATGTATATAAAGGTTGTTTTTAATTACATATTGCTTAAAAAGATAAACAACAAAAAAACAAACAAATTACTAACATTTAATGTTGAAAAATATTTTTTTAAACTAAGTTTAATTGAAATTATACATTGCAATACTAACACAAACAACTGTCTCAATGATAGATTAAATAATTAATTTCAATGGTTAATTAAATGTATAGTAATTTGTTTTTTTTGTTGTCTATTTTTTAAGCAATATGTAATTAAAAACAACCTTAATCCCAAAACTGTAGCCCAATTCGGAAAATGTTAATTCATAACTGTAGTTAAACTGTCATTGGGGACCACCAATTTTCTGACCGTCTTCAGAAGTCAGCTATATATATATATATATATATATATATATGGTAATTTACCGCACACGCATGAACTCTTCCAACTATAAATAGCAGCAGGTTCTGCTCTTAAGTGAGAGTCAATATTTCCCCGGACAGTTGACAAGGCCGCCTTGCGAATATCCTTATTATTTGTATATATTTGCACGACTGTTCTTTGTTAATATATTTCCTCTCTTGTGTCTTTATTCTGGTCCCTAACCAGGTGACTACAATATATAAGTGAAAAAAAAATGGAAATGAATCCGATTGATATTTTTCAAAATATGATTGGAAGAAAAATATATATGTAGAACCGCAAATTTACATATTATCTCCCTTTGACAATTATAAATTTAAACGTATGGGTGGCTGTATTCGTCATAAGTGTTTTCTTGTGCATATTCAATAGCCGATTGTTGCTTTTCAAAGATTTTTAAAGATTTTTTTGTGATAATTTCAGAATAACTCCGGAATATTTTTTTTTAGTTGAACTTATAGTATACCTAAAGAAAAGACAATAAGTATTACAAATTTTGTAAGCTTTGCTCTTCCGTATATTATAAGAATCAAACATTACTATTCAACAATAAAAAATTACAAATTCTCTTAAAACTATTAATATATCGTGGATCAAACACATTTTTAGTTCACCTGAATTCTAAAATTCAGTGTTATATTATATTTAAATATTAGTGAAAAATTCGATTCGTACACACAAAAAAAAAGGAAGATTTTTAGACAGAATGTGTGTATCTTTACGTATATATATATATTAATCTTTGAGCTTGTATCTGTATGTATGTTTTTTCCCTGTGTTTGTATATATCTGTAGTCGGCTCTCAAGATAAGTAACTTATTTTAATATCAAATAGTAAATATTGTATTAACACTATTGCTAAATACGTTAAAATTTCTCCCCTAATCAATTTCATTTTACAGGAACGTATAAAATGTCACCTATTTAATAGAAAACAGAACCTGTGGACTTATACTAAGTTAAAACTTAGTTGTTTTTTTGTTTTTTTCCCGGAGTGGTGGACCCGTAGATCTCATTAGATCATTCACCTGCTTTCCCCAAAGTCTTTTCAGTCATCTTGCCTCGGATTGTCACTGAAACTAGACTTTGAGGAAGGAGAGCATGCTGTACATGTCGCACAAGCGCACAGCATGTCAGCATGTGCAGATATTTCTACAAGCCCCTCAGTGATGAGGAATGGTTACGTGTGCAGGTTTGACGGCCTGGAATCACACAACTGTTAATATACACGTGGCGATGCTTGAGACCCATTTAACAGCACTGCATTGTCGATTAAACAGCAACGTACCTCGGTGATGTCGTGAGTGACTGTGCAGCCCATTTGGTAGCACTGCTTACCCAGACATCTGGGAAGGGTCTTGAAAAGTAGGCCTAAGCAAATGCTTGTTCACCTATCAAGCTGGCCAGCAAAATGTTCCCATCAGTAGGGCCAAAACAAGAAAATAATGCAATATAAAACAGGCTAACAATAGCCACCTGGAATGTCCGGACAATCCTCGATCCTGAGCGATTGGAAACCCCCAACCCCAAATGACGAACTGGAATCGTGATAAACTTTCTTGATACGGGGTAGACATCGAGGCTCTTGCGGAAGACAGTCATAGCGATGAGAACTAAGTAACAGAAGTGGAGGCTGGCAACACCTTCTTTTGAAATGGCAGGCCGATGGTAGATGTAAGTGGTTTGTAAGGCGGATTGAGCACCCCATTCTGAATAGGTCTTCACATAGGCGGCACATTTAAGACCGACCTGTGTGACAGTGCTTGCCCATCATGGGCTGGGCTTCTCAGTCACGTATCGTCACACACGTGAGGAAGACGGAAGGGATTCAAATCCGATAGGGTACGTAAAAACAAATCTGGATCCTTGGGCCGTCTGCTTGCTCTCAACCAACCTACTTGTAGAAATGGCCTTATTCTGTGAAGAAGTAACAATCACTATATATATATATATATATATATATATATATATATATATATATATCTTTTTTTCCTCGAACCGCTATTTCTGCTACGGTCTCTAGCAATCTATAATGAAATCAGACTGTACATAGTTCTCATGGTGACAACGTCTTGGTTTGATTTTTTGGTTTATTTAACTCCTAGATGGCACCCTAACTAGTATAGATAGATAGATTAAAAGTATTTTAATAAACTATAACATAATATGCTAATATATAACTTTGATTTCATAATCATATAGATTTAGTATATATCATAAACATTTGGAAATTATTTTGGAAATTATTTTAGTATATATCATAAAACATATAATAATAATAATAATAATAATAATAATAATAATAATAATAAAACCACAATCCAGATTACACAAGAAAGAGAAAATACAGATTACTTATGGCGGCCAACAATAGTAGAAGTGACAGATGGACAAACACAAAAACAGCAAAGACTAGAAAACAAAAATGGGAAGAAAAACAATTATATGGACACTTCAAACGACAAATCGAAGAGATTGCACATGAAAAGACTTGGACATGGTTAAGAAAAGGAAACCTCAAAAGAGAAACTGAATTCCTACTAATTGCTGCACAGAATAATGCCATAAGGACAAACTATATCAAAGCAAAAATTGATAAGACCCAACAAAATAGTAAATGTGGACTATGCAGTAATAGAGATGAGACTGTAAACCATGTACTATGCGAATGTAGCAAACTAGCACAACGGGAGTACAAAACTAGACACGACTGGGTTGGGAAGGTGATCCACTGGGAATTATGCAAAAAATTTAATTTTGACCATACAACAAAATGGTATATGCATAAACCAGAATCTGTCCTTGAAAACGAAACACATCAAATTCTATGGGACTTTGAAATAAAAACGGATCACCTTATCCCAGCAAGAAGACCAGATCTAGTGTTGATAAACAAAAAAGATAGAACTTGTCAACTGGTGGATTTTGCAGTGCCAGCAGATCACAGGGTGAAACTAAAGGAAAATGAAAAATGGACAAATATCTGGACCTTGCCAGAGTACTGAAAAAGTTATGGAATATGAAAGTCAAAGTGATACCAATTGTAGTTGGTGCACTTGGAACGGTCTCAAAAAGATCGGTAAAAAGACTGGAAAATCTGGAAATCAGAGGAATAATTGAGACCATTCAGAATACTGCATTGCTGCAATCTGGCACAATACTCAGAAGAGTCCTGGAGACCTGAGGAAACTTATTGTTACCCAGCCTCCAGTGAAATACCATCAGCTATGGCGGATGTGAAAAACTCATGATAATAATAATAACATATTATTTTAGTATATATAATAAAACAAATACATTTAGTATAGATAGAAAAGTATTTAACTCATAGTAGGCATTCTAACGAGTAATGTAACAGCCGCTGGTCTTAGTGGAAAGAAAATGACAGACATCTCATATTGATATTATCAAGTGTATTTAATGAACACCGTGAAGATTAGTATTATCTGCGTTATTCGGACTATTGTACTCATCTTCATTGTTATCTATACAACGTTTCAGCCGATATGCCCTCTGGCCTTCTTCAGGTATTTCTTGTCGGACTCGGGAACCTTCTTTTCGAACTCGGGAACTTTCTTGTCGTAGTCAGGAACCTTCTTGTCGTAATCGGGAGCCATCACGGAACTTTGAACCTAACCCTTTATTCAATCCACAGGGGTATCCTGTTCTCATTCCGCTAACCATAGCCGGGGTAGGAGCTGTGTTAATTATTTTTCTATGTTACTGCCGCAGATCAGGATTGGACCTGGTATCCAGAGGTAACTGTCACTTAGAACTGTCTTAACCTAACTACCTTATCCTCTAAGCCATGTGTCCAATTGAAGAAGGCCGGAGGGCATATCGGCCGAAACGTTGTACAGATAACAATGAAGATGGGGAAAATAGTCCAAATAATCCAAATAATACTAAAGTTTTATTGTTTGTTTTTTGTTTGTTTATTTTCTTTGGTGCTCTTCCAATATGTGATCTACCGAGTTGTTTACATTCCAATATGTGACCTACCCATTAGCTACCCATTATTTTCCCATTAAACTAACCCTAAACCCTAACCCTAAACCCTAACCCTAACCCTGTCTTCTTTTTTCCTTGTAGATCACATGCCATGAATAGTAGATCAATAGTAGATCAGAAACGTTTGGTAGATCACATATTGGAAGAGCACCTTTTCTTCTTTTTTCTTCTTTTATTTATTTATTTATTTATTGTCACGAATTGATTTTATAGAATCCGGTTCAAATTCGTCTCCCAAGTTTTATGCGTCTGACGCAGCCGATTTCATCCTGTTTCTCGTATTACGCAATAGGATGACAACAAAGTCAGAGTAGCTGAGTACAATGTCATTAGGTCCAAGTAAAAAGAAAAAAACAACAAAAGTTGTCGGAGTGGCTTATTGTCCTTATCAGCCGGAGAGCAAAGGAGTCTATCCCCCTTTCGCTAGCGCTAGTCCAGGGATGTTGTTTTGTTTTGTTGTTTCTTATTTTTTAAATTTTTTGCTGAGGTGGAGCACCACACCTACCCCCAGCTCCCCTCTTTACCGCACAGATTATCAAATCTGTGTTACTCATGCGCTGAGTTGGCTGAGACAGGTATCGAACCAGGAACATTGCATTTCACTCAACGCTAATACCCTTGGGAAAGGTATGAATCCTACTCTCCTTCCAGCTATGGGTAAATAGTAGGGCAGACTGGGCTCTTTAACGTTGGTTAGGTAACCGGTCTAGGAGAAAGAAAACTCTGAATTCATACCTGTTGAACTCCGCTTAAGAAATTGACCTTGTGTCACATCCTGCTCGTGCGGAGGGGTTGGTACACACACACACACACACACACACACACATATATATATATATATATATATATATATATATATAAAGTGTTGTTATGGATCCAATGGGAGTAAATTAGATATTCTATAAAAAAAAGGTTTGCAAAAAGGATTATGTTTTTAAAAAAATTATTATTAACTTACACATGATATGCGACACGTGTTTCAGATCTATTATCTTCTTCAGGCATTGGATAACTGGCAGAATATGTATGTCTGATTTCTGATATTTTATACCATTATAAACAAAAAGTAAGTTGCAAAAACACACACAACCTATCAAATATCAGAAATCAGAAATGCCTGAAGAAGATAACAGACCTGAAACACATGTTGCATAATATATGTAAGTTAATAATACATTTTTTAAAAACATAATCCTCTTTTCAAATATATATATATATATATATATATATATATATATATATATATATATATATATATAATTTGAAAGCAATTACAATGCAAGTAAAAAATAAAAACAAAAAGATGTTATTTTTTGTCTTATCGATTTCAAAGTAAAACTTTATGTTCAGAAACCATTTTCGGAAATGGACGCGTTTTTTTTTTGTTTTTTTTTTGTCGTTATTTTTTTAATGTTATATATATATATATATATATATATATATATATATATATATATATACGAGTATGAAAAGGTGGAATGAAAACATTACACAATACTGTTAAAGAGAAGACAATTTATAATATAATCATAGCTGATACTGATCAATATTTCGATTTTACAAAAATCATCATCAGGGCTTATTCACTCCGTGGTTGTTTGGGTCGGAGAAGAATGTCAAATCAGTTCACAAACAAAAAACCCTAATACTGCAAAAAAGAACGAAAGTTGTTACATTATTCACCAATGTGGGCATTCGCGCCATATATATGTCGGTCATGTCGCTATGTATACCTTTTTGTCGGTAAACTATTCAAATGTAGCGGATTTTGAGATGCTGGCAACAAGACGAATCAATTTAGAAGGGGATGGGTATTCAAAAATGTGACGGTTGGAATTCAAAAGATTTTTAGAAAAGGAATTTTTACGATTAATTATTTTTTTATTTCTATTTTAAAGTTCTGTATTTCATAAATGATTAAATATTTATTGTATTTTGTTGTTATATATAAAGTAAAATTGTATTGTATTTTGTTGTTATATATGTTGTTATCTTATTATAATGGAGATTGTGTGTTTGTCTGTCTGTAACCGAAACTATATTACTATACAAATCACAATTCTCTTCTTTATTTACATCACATTCTCCATGATTTTATATTTATTTAAACCTCAATTATTGATAAAATTGTTTTACATCATTAAGACTGTTGACCATATCTACATACACAGAATATGTAATTGTATTTATATATACAGCAAAATAGTGGATTATAGTGTGAATGGGAAGGCTGATTTGCATATTGATCTTAAAATATTGATTTTAATAAATATATGCTTAGTATTATTGATTTCTAATTGTTTGGTTTTATCTTTTTGAATATGAGCAAAAATCTCGGGGATAAATCTTAAAAGAAATCCATTAACAAGAAGAAATAACTAATCTTATTCTTTACTTCCTATCTTAACTAAATAGTTAAATTAGGAAAATTTACCAATGAAAGAGGGGAGTAATGGAAAATGATGGAAGAGTTACTTTCAAAGTTGTTCTATTTTTCAATCATACCCCCTCTGTTCCAAATCTTTTTATCTGCATTCTTATTCAGTTTCATTAGCCTTTCTAATTTAATATGATATTTTATTATATGAAAACTTAAATACTTGCACGCGGAGGGTGCATATATTTGCTAGTCTTATTATAATGGAGATTGTGTGTTTTTCTGTCTGTAACCGAAACTATATTCCTACTCAAGTCACAATTCTCTTAGTTATTGACATCACATTCTCCATGATTTTATTTTTATATAAACCTGAATTATTAATAAAATTGTCTTACATTATTAATACTGTTGACTATGTCTACATACTAATAACATGCAATTATATTTATATATACAACAAATAGTGGTTTACAGTGTGAACGGGAAGGCTAATTTGCATATTAATATTAAAAATCGAATTTAATAAATATGTGCTTAGTGTTATTGATTTCTAACTGTTTGGTTTTATTTTAATGAATATAAGCAAAAATCTCTTCAATGAATCTTAAATGAAATCCATTAACAAGATAAAATAACTGTCATTTTATCATTTACTTCCTCTTTTAACTAAATACTTAAATTAGAAAAAATAACAATGAAAGAAGGGAGTGATGGAAGAGTAAGTTTCAGTTGTTCCATTTTTTATTATACTCCCTCTGTTTCAAATCTTTTATTATACTCCCTCTGTTTCAAATCTTTTATTATACTCCCTCTGTTTCAAATCTTTTAATATACTCCCTCTGTTTCAAATCTTTTTATCTGTATTCTTATTTATTTTCATTAGCCTTTCTAATTTAATACAATATTTTATTACAATTAAATACTTGCACCCGGAGGGTGCATATATTTGCTAGTATATATAATTATTGTATTTTGTTGTTATATATAAGTTTAAAAAATTTTTTTTTAAATAAAAAATATATATATATATATATATATATATATATATATATATATATATATATATTGATTAACTGATTGACTGATTTATTGATTTATTATTGATTCCTAGGCAAGTGCTCTACCGATTGAACTAAAAATTCTAAAACTATCACCGCTACACCGACTGCACCTCTACAAAGAGGTAAAAAAAGAAAAAAAACACACAATGGGTCATTTGTTTGCCGTGGGTGACAATCCATGATGTTTAAGGATGGAAACCCTGGTGACTGACACGCAATACTTCACTTTGGCCCTCATTAAAAAAATGTGTTAAAAAGATTGACGGGCGGTCGGTGAGGCCCTCTCTCGGCTGACCGTGTCAAGCCTTAGCACGTATATGATTGTCCCGACCCTACTGCCCTTATAGCAAGCCCCAGCTCTTTTTATCATATATGTGCTAGAAGGCGGTGACTGAGGGTCTTCATGTCCTGGGAATGACGTTAAACTCTATCTGATGGTGAGATTCCAGTTCCGTCCCTCTGGGAATGTGGAGTAATGGTGATCAAGGGGATCACCATTACTCCCAGGTCCACTCTGACCCGGAGTGGTAGTACCTGTTTGGGTCTCATCTATTGGTTATATAGAACAAAAAGTGTTTTTAAAAACTTGAGTTAAAAATATAGAGTACCCATCAAGAATGAATAAAACAAAAACATCTTCGGCATAAAATGACCCAACAAGGGTTGACAAGCCGTAAAATCCAACCAACCAACCAACCCGTCAAAATAAAATAAAACAAAAATGTCTTTGGCATAAATGACCCAACAAGGGTTGACATGCCGTAAAATCCCACCAACCAACCAACCAACCAAACAACCCATCAAAAATAAAATAAAACAAAAATGTCTTTGGCATAAAATGACCCAACAAGGGTTGACATGCCGTAAAATCCCACCAACCAACCAACCAACCAACCAACCCATCAAAAATGAATCAAACAAAAATGTCTTTGGCATAAACTGACCCAACAAGGGTTGACATGCCGTAAAATCCTAACCAACCAACCAACCAACCAACCAACCAACCAACCCACCCATCAAAAATAAATAAAACAAAAACATATATGGCATAAAATGACCCAACAAGGGTTGGCATGCCGTAAAATTCGACCCACCAACCAACCAACCAACCAACCAAAAATGAATCAAACAAAAATGTCTTTGGCATAAACTGACCCAACAAGGGTTGACATGCCGTAAAATCCCAACCAACCAACCAACCAACCAACCAACCCATCAAAAATGAATAAAACAAAAACATCTTTGGCATAAAATGACCCAACAAGGGTTGACATGCCGTAAAATTCGACCCACCAACCAACCAACCAACCAACCAAAAATGAATCAAACAAAAATGTCTTTGGCATAAAATGACCCAACAAGGGTTGACATGCCGTAAAATCCCCACCAACCAACCAACCAACCCATCAAAAATGAATCAAACAAAAATGTCTTTGGCATAAACTGACCCAACAAGGGTTGGCATGCCGTAAAATCGACCCACCAACCAACCAACCAACCAACCCATCAAAAATGAATAAAACAAAAACATCTTTGGCATAAAATGACCCAACAAGGGTTGACATGCCGTAAAATTCGACCCACCAACCAACCAACCAAAAATGAATAAAACAAAAACATCTTTGGCATAAAATGACCCAACAAGGGTTGACATGCCGTAAAATTCCCACCAACCAACCAACCAACCAAAAATGAATAAAACAAAAATGTCTTTGGCATAAACTGACCCAACAAGGGTTGACATGCCGTAAAATTCCCACCAACCAACCAACCAACCCATCAAAAATGAATAAAACAAAAACATCTTTGGCATAAACTGACCCAACAAGGGTTGACATGCCGTAAAATTCGACCCGCCAACCAATCTATGGGTTAAATGGAAAAAGAGAGTTTTAAAAAAAGTTGTTAAAAAAGATTGAGTTAAAAAAAAAGAAGAAAAAAGTGCCGTAATAACCAACCAACCAACCAACCAACCAACCAATCAGCAGATCAAAACTGTACTACTCATGCGCTTAAACGGCACTACTATATATGGTAATGTCCTTGGAAAGTTAATCATGAACCTATTTCAGAAACAACCGGAGAACTAAAATGGCCGACCCTGCTGACACAGATAATTCGGAGTTGAGGGTTTGGCCCGGAAATATCGGAAACAATTCTACTTCAATCCCCCCCCCCCACACACACACAGAGAATGAGTTGACTGTTCCTTTGTTGGAAGAGAAAATAGAGGCATTGTCATTTTTATTTCCCGGGTGAGGATGGACAGTCCTTGAAATATGGAAGAAAACAAAAAAACAATGGAATTACTACTATCATTTTACCGATTCATCATTCGGGAAATGTGTTGTTGTTTTTTAAATGGTTGACTCACAGTTTGACACAATAAAGATAACATCATTTGTCCAGCTATATTATAATCTATCTATCTATCTATCTATCTATCTAATCAATGGGGTCCAACGAAGCTCATAGGTTTGTACAGATACCTATGGGTGGAAAGGATACCATAATCACATAATACCCGATTTTTAAGCTTTTGTCTTTATATATATATATATATATATATATATATATATATATATATATATATATATATAAAAAGTAAGTAAAGTCAACGAAAATCAGAGTCAGCGAGGGAATCCCCTTTCAAAAGTTAAAATGAAAAATTATATATACTAAAAAACAGGGAATTTTAGTACAAAATAAAACACCCTCCGGGCAATATAAAAATAGATTTTTGAAACATATTGCCTGAAAGGTGGGAGTAAAAATTCAATGTCAGCGAGTTTGTACCCTAAGTAAGTAAAATCATCAAATTCATTAAAGGATTAAAAAATAAAACAATTTGAAATCTAAACTTTAAATATGTATTAAAATTAAACAAACTATATATAGATATATAATACCAGTGATGTATTTATTAAAACTTGTCTTAAAAAAACAATGAGTACTGTTTAATGTTGCATGTTCACATTTTGAGTGTATTTATTCTATGTTATGACGACTTTGGGTAATGTGACGTAAGCAGTGACGTCGTTTTTGTTACAGACAAAAACCGGAAGCGAATCTCCATTATATATACTAGCAAATATATGCACCCTCCGGGTGCAAGTACTTAAGTTTTAATGTAATGAAATATCGTATTAAATTAGAAAGTCTAATAAGAATGCAGATAAAAAGATTTGAAACAGAGTGGGGTTATAATAGAAAAATGGAAATGAAACTTACTCTTCCATCACTGCCGCCTTTCATTGCTGAATTTTACTTATTTAACTATTTAGTTAAATTAGGAAATAAAGAATAAAATTACACTTATTTTTTCTTGTTAATGGATTTCATTTAAGATTCATTGGAGAGATTTTTGCTTACATTCATTAAAATAAAACCAAACAGTTAGAAATCAATAATACTAAGCACATATTTAATAAAACCACATTTTTAATATCAATATGCAAATTAGCCTTCCCGTTCACACTGCAAACCGCTATTTTTTGTATATATAAATACAATTGCATGTTATTAGTATGTAGATATGGTCTACAGTGGCTTCGGCCTCTGGACCATTGATATAATTAACGGCGTCGATCCCAGGGGGCTATCCCCCCAGGCAACACATGCCCCCTCGATTTAAAGGGGCAGGGCTGGGTTTATTGCCCAGTGCCTGAGGCGCCCCCTTGAGGGGGAATGCCGACGGGATCAACGCAATTTTTCACCCGCCACCCCATGAGTCTCGGCTTGTGGGTGGTCCCACGTTAATAGGGCTTTGTGCCTGACCCGTACAAGTGGGGTACGCGGTAAATACGATATGGTCAACAGTGGCTTCGGCCTCTGGACCATTCATATAATTAACGGCGTCGATCCCAGGGGGCCATCCCCCCAGGCAACACCTGTCCCCTTGATTTAAAGGGGCAGGGCTGGGTTTATTGCCCAGCGCCTGAGGCGCCCCCCTTGAGGAGGAATGCCGACGGGATCGACGCAATTTTTCACCCGCCACCCATGAGCTTCGGTTTGTGGGTGGTCCCACGTTAATAGGGCCTTGTGCCTGACCCGTACAAGTGGGATACGTGGAAAATATCATGTAGATATGGACAACACTAATAAAAAGGTGAAGCAATTTTATTAATAATTGAGGTTTAAATATGAATAAAATCATGAAGAATGTGATGAAAATAACTATGTTAATTGTGACTCGATTAGTAATATAGTTTCGGTTACAGACATAAAAACACACAATCTCCATTATAATAATAATAATATATATATATATATATATATATATATATATATGTGTGTGTGTGTGTGTGTGTGTAATATTGTGAAACATTGAAAAAACACAAATTCATAAAACGAGTGATGTTTATTTCGACAACACTGCAGTGTTTCAATCTGTTTCAATAGATCTTCATCAGGGTTTTTGTTAATTTGAGGAAAAATAAATTTATCACAGAGAATAAGAAGAGTGGGAGAGTCTTTTGCTTTGTCGGTCAATCTATTTAAAAAATATTCTCTGTGATAAATTTATTTTTCCTCAAATTAACAAAAGTCCTGATGAAGATCTATTAAAACAGATCGAAACACTGCAGCGTTGGCGAAATAAATATCACTCGTTTCATGAACTTGTGTTTTTTCAATTTTTCACTATATTACATACTGTCGGATTCACTTCCATTTTCTCTTCACACACACACACACACACACACACACATATATATATATATATATATATATATATATGTTGTGTGTGTGTGTGTGTGTGTGTGTGTAGGCGTGAACTCATTTTAATTTTTGTCTAAATGCTTCTATCTACCTATATTTCAATTAGTTCTCTCATTTATTCCAGTTTGCGCATATCTATCTATCTATCTATCTATCTGTGTAGCCATTTCAGTTTTAGTCTGTATATATCTATCTACCTATATTTCAATTAGTTCTCTTATATGCCCTTTTATGTCAGTGTGTTCATATCTATCTATCTATCTATCTATCTATCTATCTATCTATCTATCTGTGTAGCCATTTCAATTTTAGTCTGTATATATCTATCTGCCTATATTTCAATTAGTCCTCTTATATACCCATTTATGTCAGTCTGTTCATATCTATCTATCTATCTATCTATCTATCTATCTATCTATCTGTGTATCCATTTCAATTTTAGTCTGTATATATCTATCTACCTATATTTCAATTAGTTCTCTTATATGCCCTTTTATGTCAGTCTGTTCATATCTATCTATCTATCTATCTATCTATCTATCTATCTATCTATCTGTGTAGCCATTTCAATTTTAGTCTGTATATATCTATCTACCTATATTTCAATTAGTCCTCTTATATGCCCTTTTATGTCAGTCTGTTCATATCTATCTATCTATCTATCTATCTATCTATCTATCTGTGTGTAGCCATTTCAATTTTAGTCTGTATATATCTATCTACCTATTTTTCAATTAGTTCTCTTATATACCATTTTATGTCAGTCTGTTCATATCTATCTATCTATCTATCTATCTATCTATCTATCTATCTGTGTAGCCATTTCAATTTTAATCTGTATATATCTATCTACCTATATTTCAATTAGTCCTCTTATATACCCATTTATGTCAGTCTGTCATATCTATCTCTATCTATCTATCTATCTATCTATCTATCTATCTGTGTAGCCATTTCAATTTTAGTCTGTATATATCTATCTACCTATATTTCAATTAGTCTCTTATATGCCCTTTTATGTCAGTCTGTTCATATCTATCTATCTATCTATCTATCTATCTATCTGTGTAGCCATTTCAATTTTAGTCTGTATATATCTATCTACCTATATTTCAATTAGTTCTCTTATATACCCTTTTATGTCAGTCTGTTCATATCTATCTATCTATCTATCTATCTATCTATCTATCTATCTGTGTAGCCATTTCAATTTTAGTCTGTATATATCTATCTACCTATATTTCAATTAGTTCTCTTATATGCCCTTTTATGTCAGTCTGTTCATATCTATCTATCTATCTATCTATCTATCTATCTATCTATCTATCTGTGTAGCCATTTCAATTTTAGTCTGTATATATCTATCTACCTATATTTCAATTAGTCCTCTTATATGCCCTTTTATGTCAGTCTGTTCATATCTATCTATCTATCTATCTATCTATCTGTGTAGCCATTTCAATTTTAGTCTGTATATATCTATCTACCTATATTTCAATTAGTCCTCTTATATGCCCTTTTATGTCAGTGTGTTCATATCTATCTATCTATCTATCTATCTATCTATCTGTGTAGCCATTTCAATTTTAGTCTGTATATATCTATCTACCTATATTTCAATTAGTCCTCTTATATACCCATTTATGTCAGTCTGATTCATATCTATCTATCTATCTATCTATCTATCTATCTATCTGTTTGTGTAGCCATTTCAATTTTAGTCTGTATATATCTATCTACCTATATTTCAATTAGTTCTCTTATATGCCTAATAAAAAAACGACCAGCTTAGGGCGTTTTTCTCGAAAGCCCAACCCCAAGCCCAACCCTAAACCCTAACCCTAACCCTAACCCCCCTAGTTAAAATTAACAGTTTTATTACACAATTTGTAGGTTTTGTTTTTTCTTGGTCAACCTCTGATCCAGAAAAAACAGAGCTCAAATTATTCATCTATTTTCCCATTAAAATAACCCTAAACCCCAACCCCAACCCCAACCCTAAACCTAAAAAACCTAACCCTAGTTTTTTTTTCAAGTGACACCGCTTAGGCTACGGACTTCAATTGTAGCTGGGTTTTTTTTCAGCAGCCACCGGCTAGTGTTTTTTTTTAGGCAGGAGACCGGGACGAAACTCCGCAATGAGTACGGAAAATTACTTTATTGTGAATCAACTACATTATTAAGAACTAGCAATTATATACACACTCCGTAGTGTGCAAATATTGAAGTTTTAATGTAATAAAATATCATATTGAATTAGAAAGGCCAATGAAACTAAATAAGAATGCAGATAAAAAGATTTGAAGCAGAGAGAGGGCATAATAAAAAAAATAGAACAACTGAAACTTACTCTTCGATCACTCCCTTCTTTCATTGCTAAAATTTTCCTAATTAACTATTTAGTTAAATAGTAAGTAAAGAATAAGATTAGTTATTTCTTCTTGTTAATGGATTTCTTTTAAGATGTATTGAAGAGATTTTTACTCATATTTATTAAAATAAAACCAAACAATTAGAAATCAATAATACCAGGCATATATTTATTAAAATCAATTTTTTAATATCAATATGCAAATTAGCCTAACCGTTCACACTGTAAACTGCTACTTTGTTGTATATATAAATACAATTGCATGTTATGAGTTTGTAGATTAGGCCAACAATATTAATAATGTTAAACAATTTTATTAATAATTGAGGTTTAGATAAAGATGAAATCACTGAGAAAGTGACCTAAATAACTAAAAGAATTGTGACTTGAGTAGTAATATAGTTTTCTTTACTAGTCACCACCTATGAGACCCCCTATATTTAACTGAATGAAACTTGCATAAAGGTTAATATTATCTTTAAAACAAATATTCTATTCAAAAGAAAAAAAAAACCTAAAAAACTCATGATTTAAAAAAAAAAATTCAGCTTACGGAAATAATGAAAATTATAAACGAAAAACAATGTTTACATTTTTGCACCGTTAAGTCAATTTAAATTTAACGTAACCAAAAACAAGTTATAACTTAGAGGCTTTTAAAAAAAAATTCTATGAAAAATCGATTAATGGTCAGATTTTCACGAAAATTTCCAGAATTACTTACCTTTTAATGAAAATATGTCTAAAATATACTAGCGGAAATATTTTTTACGAGGTCTATCACCCCCTATTTTATTTTATGAAATATGAAAAAAATGAACCGACAAAAAACGATTTTTACTTTTTTTCCATAAAGATACGCGTCTGAATAATTATATCAAAATGTTTTTATAAGTTTCAAGCCAGAGTTTGTTTTTTTTGTAAAAGAACCATGAATACTGAATTCAGCTAAAATAATATCGTGTCGTAAAAAAACTGACTGTTTTACTTAGTTTTCAAGATAACGTTGAGTAATTTTTCCCCAATCGGATAATTTGATCTTTGAATTAACTGTTTTTCTTTGTAACAACTCTTTATGTTGTTTATTTCTTTTTTGCGAGATTTAAAAAAGAGGTTAAAAATATTTACGTTTCTTCCTTCAATATGACCTAAACTAGGGACTAGCAAACTGAGCCTAAAATGCGTTTTTGACAAAATGACTTTAGCCCCTACAGAAAATAATTTACCAAAAATCAGTGAATTATCGGATTTTAATGAAATTTTCAGTGTTTATTCATCAAAGAATGATCTTTATAATGCATTATTTATTTTATTTCAAAACTTTCTAATTTTTTTCAGGTCACTTAATTTAACCCCCCTTATGTTGGGGGCGTAAAATTGTTTCGAGTTGTTCTGGAATACCATACACGAAAGGGAAAGGAATATGCAAATTTTATTTTCAAACGAAACTAATATATTTTTTATTTTATTACATACAAAAAACAGATTTTACTTGGTTAAAAGTTAAAACGAGTGAGTAAATTTTCAGTGATATTTAATAAATATGTATTTAAAGTAACGCTTTACTTATTTCTAAAAAGAAATGTTTATAAGTATTTTTAAAATATTTTAAAACCATTATTGAACACGATAAATCAAAATAAATTCAACGTAACTTTTTGTTGAAATTCGGACGATTTTTAATGTATAAAATGTATTAAAAATAAATTGCATATTGTAATAATATTTTTCTTATTATTTTTTATAAAGCTGGTAATCATAACTTGTTTTGGCTGCTTAAATTTAAATTGATTTAACGGTGCAAAAAAGAAAACATTGTTTTTCGTTCATAATTTTCATTATTTTCCTAAGCTGAAATTTTAAAAAAATCATCAGGATTTAAAAAAAATGTTTCTTCTTTCAAATGCACAAAAAAATTTCAAGATAATATTTCAAGATAAAAAAAAGAATATTTTTAAAATCGTTGAAAACCAATAATCGGTTATTGAATATGCACAAGAAAATAATTATGTCGTATACAGACACCCATACATTTAAATGTATACTTGTCAAAGGGAGATAATATGTACTTTTTCTGTCCGGATTTTGACGTTAAAATTACCCTTTCGAATGTAATACGGATAAGTTTATTTATTTTTTAAGATAACGATGTAATTTTTCGGATAATTTGATCTTTGATTTAACTGTTTTTCTTTGTAAAAACTCTGTAGGATCGTTACTTTTCTTTGCGAGATTTTTAAAAAATAAAGTACAAAAATATTTACTTTCATTTATGAAATATAGCTTAAAATGATCACGTGGCCGGAAAATGGAGGTACCTAATATATATATATATATATATATATATATATATATGTGTGTGTGTGTGTGTGTGTGTGTGTGTGTGTGTGTGTGTGTATAGTTTCCTCATTATAAAAAAATGTTTTTCTATCGCTTAATGGTAGCCATGTGCAAATTCTCGCCTACTATATAAAAGGGTGATCACAGGAAATTCTTCTAAAAATCATATAAAATAAACTAACGATCCGATTCTAATAAAACTTTCTGTTTATGAAGTAATAAAAGATGAACTTTATTGTAAATAAATTTTTACTAAATTGAAAAGACTAATAATTTTTTTCGTTAGTTTTTGTTTCGCGTATTGATCCCCCCAACAAATATCTTTCTTTTTTTTTGCATATAAATAAATTTTACATTTTTTATAAGACAATATAATGACATAACATATATAAAAAAAGATAATTCGCTAATAAATCGGTTTGGGAAATAGGGCATCTTAAACATTGAAACTTAAAATCTCGTAAATAAGAAAAAATATGTATCTTTTTTTTTTTTTTTTTTTAATTGTTAGATTATTTTCAAAAGAATTTTATATTAAAAGTTCGTATTGTGTACATTTTTATTTTATTTTTCAGAGATTTTCAGAGATTTTCAAAATTTTATAAAATGTAAAATAAATACTTTTGTTTAATGCATAACAAAATCGTATTCATTAATCAAAGAAAATATTGTATAAAACATATCTCGCTAAAAATAATGACATAACATATGTCTATTCTTATTTTTATTAATTTTTGAAAATAATGTTTGAATTAAAAGTTGTTGTGAGAATGATTACGGAAGCCTGTAATGGAAAAAAAATGTATTTGTCATTTTCACTGATGTGTTATGGGTAAACAAGTCAAAATACCCGACGCGTACACATTTATACTCTGTGACGTGAAAGAGAAACCAAACAGTGTTTGAAGAAATTTATTATTTTATTTGAAAACAAATAATTCTCCCGTGTATATACAAAAAGCAGATATTACTGTTCAGTCAAAATTCTGAAGGTAAATAAACTTTTTATTTTATTTTTTTGTTTCTTTATTTTGTGTATTGTATTTTACCAAAAAAAAGTTTCGCCGAAGAAGTAGACTCAATAATATTAAGAGTTAAATTGTGAGGCATCAAGGAAATGCTAAATTAGTAATTTGTTTTTTGCTTCAGAAAATTTTTTTTATTCGTCTGCCCATCCATATGAAGAAAAAGTGCACACGTCAAGATCGGATAACTTGTCAACAAATGCGCGTTCTTGCGCGTTCTTGAGCCGATTTACTTTAAAATGCAAAAAATTTAGGTTTTATGTGAGAGAAATTTGTTTTTTCTTTTTTATAACCCATAAACTTGGAATTGTTCTTTATATTAAACGTAAAAGAAAACAGTAAAAAGTTAATTTTCCAATTTTTATTGACGTTTTAAGATATTTTTTACAAGTAAACAAACTTTCAAAATGCCGACTGGTTTGCACATGCCTACTTAATGGCCTTATTTTTTTAAGATATACAAATTTACTGAACACCGCTCCTACAGTCGAGAGTGTTCCATAGCGCCAATGGATCGTAGACATCCTTCAATTGCTTGCACTGTTTTTGATTCGTCTTTCCTTCCGTACGTAAAAAGATGTGACGTCAACTTATTGAACCTAATTTGTTTAACTTTGTTTTTTTTTTTTGTTGTTGTTTTTAGACATTCTTCAATTGCTTGTCCTGTTTTTGATTCGTCCTTCCTTCCATACGTAAAAAGATGTGACGTCAATCTCTTTAACCTAATTTGTTTAACTCTGATTTTTTTCTTTCGTTATTTATTGTTTGAATTAAAGTAGAAAAAAAGAGATTCCACTTAAACAATTACGTAAACAATATGAATAACATCTTTTCGACGCAGCTAAAGTCGTTACTAGTTATAATACCTGTGCTTTGCTGCGACACGACCTGTCGGAAGGGGCTGAAGAATATATATTATTATTATTATTATTATTATTATTATTATTAGAATATATTAATTTTTTTAATTAAACCGAAAAACAAAGGCTTCCCTTTAACATAGGGATGCTCAAAACACGCTCTTTTAATTTGCGCGCAAATTTGTTAAAAATATATTAAAACGTCAATAAAAAATGGAAAATTAACTTTTTAATGTTTTATTTTACGTTTAATATAAAGAACAATTCCAAGTTTATGTGTTAAAAAAAAGAAAAAAGACATTTCTGTTACATATAACTAATTTTTTGCATTTTAAAGTAAATTCCCGTAAATTCTTAATTTTTGTTGACATATTTATCAGATCTTCACGCGAACAATTCATCCCAACTAAGATATTATGGATATTATTATATCATACGTGGAATAATTTTTATTGTGTCCTTTATTGTTAAGTTAAAAAATAATTAATTTCTTCAAACAAATACTTTTTGAACTCTACAGGTGTCACGGATTTGAACTTATTTGAAATTATTTACAGCAGCAGCAATAACAACAGTTTCCAAAAAATAAAAAAAAGAGAATATTATGTCCCCTACATACTCACATTAATAAAAGTGACGACAATTTTTAATTCAAACATTATTTTCAATATTTTTTTATAAAGACTGTACTCTATTTTATCATTATTTTTAGCTAAATATTTTAATACAATGTTTTCTTAAAGTAAACGAATACAATTTTGCTATACACTAAACAAAAGTATTTATTTTACATTTTATAAACTTTTAAAAAAATTATTAAAAAAATAAATAAAAAGTAGACAACTGGAACTTTTAATATAAAATTCCTTTGAAAATACTCTAACAATTTAGAAAAAAAAAATCCATATGTTTTCTCATTTACGAGATTTATGTTTCAAGGTTTAAAACGCCTTATTACCAAACCTGGTCTAGTATCGTTTTATCTATTTATCTTTTTTACATATGTTCCGTCGTTGAATTATCTTTCTAAAAATGTAAAATTTATTTTTATACAGAAAAAATAATGCCAAGATATTTGTACGGGGATCAATGCGTGAAAACTAACGGAAAAAATTATTAGCCTTTTCAATTTAGTAAGCATTTATTTACAATAAAAGTTTTACAGAAAGTTTTATTAAAATCGGAGAGTTAGTTTATTTTATTAAATTTTTTAGATTTTTAGTAGCAGGAGGGCGAAATTGACCATACCTACTTAAACAGTATATTGATTTACTGAACACCGCTCTTACAGTCGAGAGTGTTCCATGGATCATAGACATCCTTCAATTGCTTGCACTGTTTTTGATTCGTCTTTCCTTCCGTACGTAAAAAGATGTGACGTCAACTTATTTAACCTAATTTGTTTAACTTTGTTTAACTTTGTTTTGTTTTTTTTTTGTTATTTTTTGTTTGTTTTTTGTTTTTTTTGCTTTTTTAATTATTTATTGTTCAAATTAAGCCGGGTAAAAAATAAGAGTTCCCTTTAACAGTATATTGATTCACAATAAAGTATTTTTAAACCTATCTATCACTTAATGGTCATGTCTTTAAGGTATAATAATTTAGTGAACACCACTCCAAAGGGATGTAACCAAAAACAAAAAGAAAGTGAAATGGTCGAGAGAACAAACATAGAAAGTAATTTAATGATATAGTTGATTCACAATAAAGTATTTTTAAACCTATCTATCACTTAATGGTCATGTCTTTAAGGTATAATAATTTAGTGAACACCACTCCAAAGGGATGTAACCAAAAACAAAAAGAAAGTGAAATGGTCGAGAGAACAACATAGAAAGTAATTTAATGATATAGTTGATTTACCATAAAGTATTTTTCAAACCTATCTATTGCTTAATGGTCATGTCTTTAAGGTATAACAATTTAATGAACACCACTCCAAAGGGATGTAACCAAAAACAAAAAGAAAGTGAAATGGTCGAGAGAACAACATAGAAAGTAATTTAATGATATAGTTGATTTACCATAAAGTATTTTTCAAACCTATCTATCACTTAATGGTCTTAATTTTTTAAGGTATAAAATTTGACTGAGTACCGTTCCCACGGTCGAAAAAATTTAATAGTGGCAATAGATTGTAGACATCTTTTAATTGCTTGTCCTGTTTTTGATTCGTCTTTCCTTCCGTACATAAAAAGATGTGACGTCAACTTATTTGACCTAATTTGTTTAGCACTGTTGTTGTTGTTGTTGTTGTTCTCTTCTTCTTCTTCTTCTTCTCTTCTTCTTCTTCTTCTTCTTCTTCTTCTTCTTCTTCTCATGTTGTTGTTGTTGTTGTTGTTGTTGTTCTTCTTCTTCTTCTTCTTCTTCTTCCTCTTCCTCTTCTCCTCCTCCTCATGTTGTTGTTGTTGTTGTTGTTCTTCTTCTTCTTCTTCTTCTTTATTAAAAAAAAGAGACTCCACTTAAGCAACTACGTAAACAATATGAATAACACACCCTTTCAACGCAGTTAATGGTTTATTTTCGCTACTAGTTGTAATACCTGCACTTCGCTGCGACACACCCTGTCGGCTGGGACATAGGAATATACCGACTGCACCTCTGCAGAGGGGTAAAATCCTGTTAGCTGTGGGTGACAACCCGTGATGCTTAAGAACGGACTCCTTGTGGCAGAAAAGTTCATGACATGCAACACTCCACTTTGTCCCCGCTCTGATTAATCGGCTAGTCATGTCAAGCCCTAGCACCTATATGATTGTCCTGACCGTATTGTTCTTATCATATATATATGTGCTAGAAGGCGGTGGCTGAGCATCTCATAGTCCTGGGTATGACATTAAACAGCAATAAATTCGGAATGAAATAAACCTGGACGGGTTGACATGCCATAAAACCTAACCAAACATTTTTATTTTATATTTTATTCTTTGTTTATTTATTTTTTCTCACAGATCCATTACAACTTGATAGCGAGTTCGATCCACACCGGGTGCCCCCTTTCTTGCAACCTTGTGTCACATCCTATCTGTGGCGAATGGGTGGGGCAAATACATACCAAAAACAAATTCCATGTACCTTTTAGAGCATTTGAAGGAATTAGAGGTACCTTTTATAATCTTCAGGGGAATTAAACTACTTAGGCACCTTTTACAGAAAGGTATCTGAAGGCACATGGAATTTATTTTTGGTGTGTATTTGGATTGGACTAAATAAGGTACCTTTTAAAGTATTCAGCAGAATTAAACTATTCTAAGGTACCTTTTACACTATTCAGGAGAATTATATAACTCTAGGTACCTATTACCTTATTCGACGGGATTAAATTGCTTCAGGTACCTCTTTACAGTATTCAGGGCAAATTAAACTACTCTAGGTACATGGAGTAGTTTAATTCCCCGGATGATTCTAAAAAGGTACCTCTAATTCACCCAAATGCTCTAAGGGGTAGATGGAATTTGTTTTTTGTATGTATTAGATAGAATTACACTACTTCACGTACCTTTTACGGTATTCAGGGGAATAAAACAACTGTAGGTACCTTTTACAGTATTCGATAGAATTACACAACTCCAAGTACCTTTTACAGCAATACAATAGGATTACACAATTCCAGGCACCTTTTACGATATTCGGATGAATTAAACTATTTAATGTACCTTTATTACTCTAGGTACCTACTACCGTATTCGGTGGGATTAAACTGCTTCAGGTATCTTTAACAGGATTTGGGACGAATAAACTACTTTAGGTACCTTTAACACTATTTAAGGAAATTAAACTGCTCTAGGTACCTTTAATAGAACTAAACAATTCTAGATACTATAAAGTACGAAAACCGTGGCCCGTGTTGATTCGACGTCAAGAGTACCATTGTAAATGGCTACCAACATATAATGTATATCGTCAAGGGCAGATCACTCTGTTCAGCCTAGACTCAGAGACAGATCACTCTATTGTACATATACGGGTACCTTTTACAGTTTTCGGTTAAATTTACCTATTTCAAGTACTCGAGTAGGTTACCACTTGTACCTATATTGTAATAAATTTGCTCTACTAACGTATTGTGCACTTTGTATTTAGTATATCGCTGACTTACCTCCTGAATTCTGCACCATCTAACCATCGTGACCATATTCACCGGTAAGTCACCTTTTCCATTATATATATATACTAGCAGCGGCTACCCGGCGAAGCACGGGTAGTGGAGATAAAAACATGGTTTAATAATTGTTTGCAGATCTATTACTACTGAATAGCGAGTTCGATCCTCGCAGGATGACCCATAAAAATCACCAAATAAAAACAATCTTAATTTAATTCTACCTGGTGGGAGGTCAGGGAAATTTAATTTTCGTCCGATTTGAGGGAATGACATCATATGGCTAAACTTGCAAATCGGTCGAAAAATTAAAACATATTACAGCCGAGTTATCTCAGTCGATAGAGCGTTCGGCTAGAAATCACAACGTTCCTAGTTCGATACCGGTCCTCGCCAACTCAACGTTGTGAGTAGCACAGAGATCTGTGTGGTAAAGTAAGGAGCTGATGGTAGGTGAGGCGCTTCACTTCAGATGCAAAAACAATCTCCTTGGTCTAGCGCTAGTGAAAAGGGGATAGACTCCCTCGCTGATTGGCTGATACGCGCATTTGGCCGCCCGACGACTTTATTTAATTACAGGTGACCTAGAAAAAACAGAACCCAAATTATTTATTTTCTCATTAAACTAACCCTAAACCCCACCTCTAACCCTAACCCTAAAACCTAGTTAAAATTAACAGTTTTATTACAAAATGTATGCGTTCTGTTTTTTTCTGGGTCACCCTAAATTTTCCGACCGATTTGCAAGTTCTTACCCTATTATTATGTGATGGGCTACATCACATAATAATATGGTAAGAAATTTTAATTCAATGATTAACTATATTTTTTAAATTCTTACGACCTTCATCAGAGTGAGATATGTTGAAAACATGGTTGGAAGAAATTTTAATTCAATGATTAACTATATTTTTTAAATAAAATATAAATGACGCGATTTGCTAAATTTCAAATTGATATTTGAAAAAGAAAAAAAGAATTAAATAAAGTAATCAAATTTATGTAAAACGATAAATAATCTTATAACATTATTAATTCAAAAACGTAGTCGATCGAATGTCAAATTATTATAAAGTATCATAAATTTGATAACAATTTGAGTTTTCAGGTATTTCCGTGAAATGTTTTAGGTAATCTAATGGTATTATCTATTGCGCACTATTCTACATTAGTATCATGATTTTATTTGTATTTCTAATATTAAAATAAATAAATTAACGCGATTATGAAAAATAAAAAAAGGTTTTGTTTACAATTGACGAACGACGGGAATTTATAAAAAAAATACGTTGACTTTTCGTTAAATGTTTTTGTTTGATTTGTTATTTAATTCGCTTTAAAAATAATTCAATGTATGAAAAGACATAATAATTACATATTTAGAAAGATATTTTTTCTAACAAAATAAATATTTTAAAGATAGAAACAGAAATATGCGATAAATAAGATTTGATTTTATGTTAAAATTTAAGTATGAAAAAATGATACTACAAATTCTAGGTTGACTGAAGCAAAATATAATTTTTTTTAACTCGCTGTAAAAATAATTCCATTGATAAAAACTCAATCAAATTACATATTTAGAGAGATTATTTCATTCTCTTTCGAACCATATAAATATCTTAAAGAAGATTAAACCGTAAATAGGCGAGAAAAAAGAATTTGTTTTTTTTCTTGAAATTTAGAATGAAAAAAAAATTGTACATATCAGCTCTCTGAAGCCAATTATTTTTTAACTCGCTGTAAAAAATAATTCAATTAATAAAAACGCATAAAAATTACATATTCAGAAAGATTATATCACTTTCTTTTCAACGATATACATATTTTAAAGATTGACCAAGAATAGGTGATAAATTCCTAGCAGAACGGCTTAGACTGTGAAATTTATTCGCTAAACTGATACATTTCTGCTGTAAATCGCTATAAAAAAAAAGTCAGCCAGCGGACAATATTTTATTATCAGCAGGTTCTGGTATATGGATAGTTCTGCAAATTGGGTGATATTTGGCTTAATTAATTAATTATATCCCTTAATTAGTAAAAATCAATAACCAAATTTGACGTGTTTCTTAGTTAGAAGGATATTAATCTATATGCAAGATTTCAAATCAGAGTGACTTCTCTTTTCTGTGAAAAAAAGACACGTACATACCAAAAACTTAGTCTTATATATATATATATATATATATATATATATGAGGAAAAAATGAGTAAAGAAAAGAAATGTAGATGGATAAAAATGAATTTTATCGATATCACTTTTAATCGATATCACTTACACATGTGTTTCGGTCTTTTTGTCAAAATGTATACGGATTTACGTTATTATTATTATTAAAATAATCAGATGAAGTTGAAATGATGATGATAATAATAATAGGAAAAATGTATAAAATGTTCCGTACACAGAGAGATTTTCTTACGACCTTCATCAGAGTGATTTAAAAACTTTTTGATGAAGGTTGTAAACAAATCTCTCTGTGTACGGAACAATTTATACATTTTTCCTATTATTATTATCATCATCATTTCAACTCCATCTGATTATTTTAATAATAATAATAACGTAAATCCGTATACATTTTTAAACAGACCAAAACACATGTGTAAGTGATATCGATTAAAAGTGATATCGATAAAATTCATTTTTATCCATCTACATTTCTTTTCTTTACTCTTTTTTCCTCATATTGTCGGATTCATTCTCCATTCTTATATATATATATATATATATATATATATATATATATATATATATATATATATATATATATATATATATATAAATTAAATTGTAAAGTAATGTAGGCGGAATGGCCAATTGTCGGACTTCGAGGAACTCTATGTCTTTTTCGCTAGCGCTAGACCAAGGAGATTATTTTTGCTGAGGTGGAGTGCCGCACCCACCTATACCGCACAGATCATATTACTCAATCTGCGCTATTTATACGCCGAATAGGTGGGGATGGGGTATTGAACTCTGAACCAAAATGAGAAAAATGGTAATGAATCTGAGATACATGTTGAAAACATGGTTGGAAGAAAAAAAGAATATATATATATATATATTTGGGAGAATATGTGCTTAAATGAAGTCGAACCTATTTTTTGAAATTTAATTCATTAATAATTAATTAGGCGGGATTAAACTATTTAAATGTAAGGCTAAACAAATCGAGAAAAATCAATCTCTGTATGTACATTTCGGCCTATTAGGCCTCATCAGCAGAGCTATATATATATATATATATATATATACCAAACTTGTTGGTAAATCCTCGCGGTGAGAAAAAAAAACAGCAAATAAACAGCAAATAGTTTGATTGTAATAATATACTACTAAACATCACCCGGGGAGAAAAAAATTGGAAAAAAAGAAAAGACCAAGATAATCGTACCAACCAAAAATAATCTATTGGTACCATATTTGGCCAAAAGAAAAAAACAATTTTAATATTATATATATATATATATATATATATATATATATATATATATATATATGTAAAAATGGAAAAGGAATTGAATCCGACAATATGAGGAAAAATGAGTAAAGAAAAGAAAAGTAAATGGATAAAATGAATTTAATCGATAACTTACACATGTGTTTCGGTCAGTTTATGTGTGTGAAAATATTTCGCACACATACAAGAATCGACCTTCATCAGAGTGAACATTTATTTTTTCATAAAAATAAATGTTCACTCTGATGAAGGTCGATTCTTGTATGTGTGCGAAATATTTTCACACACATAAACTGACCGAAACACATGTGTAAGTTATCGATTAAATTCATTTTATCCATTTACTTTTCTTTTCTTTACTCATTTTTTCCTCATATATATATATATATATATATATATATATATATATATATATTCATACAAAACCGCCAGGAAACTAAAGCTAATAAGTAAAAAGTGCTCACTACCTAAGTAGAGCAAATAATAAAGATATATCTGATGAGTCAGATAAACCTACTAAAAGTTTCGCGTAATGCTCTTAATGACTAGTCGAATCTTAACCCTGGTGAGCATTAAGCGAATCGGATCTTAGCCCTGAAGAGCATTAAGCGAAACTTTTAGTAGGTTTATCTGACTCATTAGATTTATCTTATATATATATATATATATATATATGTGTGTGTGTGTGTGTGTGTGTGAGTGTGTGTGTATTTAAGAATAGAGGGAAGAGTGTGGACAATATAACTCAAACAAGCAGATGTATTGGGAATATTTCGTTACACATTAAGTTCTACATCTTCAGTTCATTTATTTTAAACATTTATACAATATACATTTGTTTTTATAATGGAGAAGGTGAACGGATGATGGGCGAGGGGCGGGTTAAGTGATAAAGTCAGGAGAGTGGAACACCTCCTTTGCACTATACTACCTATACCAATCAAATTTCCTCCAACATGTCCACAAATCTGATCTTATCACTTTCCTACCCGTTCCAGATCTTTAAAAAATTTCCGGACAATCACATTTTCACCAACTCAATCCAACTCTCAAATATTTGAGTAATTTTTCCACACTTTTTCCTTCTATTCTTAACCACATTTTGTCAGATTTAGTCAAATCTTCATATATATATATATATATATATATATATATATATATATATATATCTTATTATAATGGAGATTGTGTGTTTTTCTGTCTGTAACGAAACTAAATCACGACTCAAGTCACAATTCCCTTAGTAATTGACGTTACATTCACCATGAATTTATCCTTATTTTAACCTCAATTATTAATAAAATTGTTTTACATTATTTATACTGTTAACCATATCTACATACTAATAACATGCAATTGTATTTATATATACAACAAAATAGCGGTTTACAGTGTGAACGGGAAGGCTAATTTGCATATTGATATCAACCATTTAATTTTTATAAATATATGCTTAGTATTATTGGTTTCTAACTGTTTGGCTTTATTTTAATGAATATAAGCACAAATCTCTTCAATTAATCTTAAATGAAATCGATTAACAAGAAAAGATAACTGTCATTTTATTCTTTACTTCCTCTTTTAACTAAATACTTAAATTAGAAAAAATAACAATGAAAGACGAGAGTGATGGAAGAGTAAATTTCAGTTGTTCTATTTTTCGATTATATCCCCTTCTGTTTCAAATCTTTTTATCTGCATTCTTATTTAGTTTCATTAGCGTTTCTAATTTAATACGATATTTCATTACATTAAAACTTAAATACTTGCACCCGGAGGGTGCATATATTTGCTAGTATAATATAATATAATATAATATAATATAATATAATAAATGTATAAAGGTTTTACATATCTATTTATTTGGTGACAAATGAACATTCACGACCATGTTGGTTTCATGCGAGGCAATCGTCAGGTGAAAATGTTACAAATGTCGATTATATATATATATATATATATATATATATATATATATAAGAAATTTGAAAAACGAAGTGTTCCAAAAATAAGATGAATTTATTTATCGACGCTTAATCGTTTATTTAAACCTTCATTAGAATAGATTATGGGGTGAAGAAATTGATGGATGTTTTGTAAATCACAGGAGTTAGAAAAATATTTATAAAAAGTTTGTAACTGTATTTGTTCAGCGTTATATTTTTTGAAAGACGAGCTGCGATCCGCACACGCGAAGATGTCATGACGCGTGACGTAACTCGAAGAAATGCAGTCAACAAAAGACGAGAAAATTTTTTACTTACATAAATTACACACACACACACCACACACACCACACACACATATATATATATATATATATATATATATATATATATATATCAGAACATTCATAATATTTAAATCTTTTCATAATACATGAATTGGCTGTTGACTGGGGAGAGGGGTAGACAATTGACAAAACATTTTCCAGTCTTCTCACGGAGAATGAATCAATCTTACGAGTCTTTTCTTTATTTATCATGCTTTTCCGTTTTTTCTTCCGTTCTCAAGCAGATGTGTCATCAGCTTCATAGCCTAAATTGTTTTGTTTTTTTGTTTGCATTTTCCCAACTCATCCATCCAAACAGGATGCAACACAAGGTCAATGATTAATCATTTTGTAACGGATTTGAATCCAGAGTTTTTATTCTCCTAGACTGGCTGCCATAGCAAAGTTAAAGACTCCAGACTGCTCTACTATTTACGCAAATATAGAGGGCTGGTTGGATGGTTGGTTGGATTTAACGGCATGTCAACCCTCGTTGGGTCACTTTATGCTGAGGACGTTTTGCTTTATCAATTCTTGATGGGTACTATTTTTTTTTTTATTAAACTCAATTTTTTAAACACATTCTTTAGTCTCATCTAGTTCTATTTAACCTATAGATGTGACTTTAATAGGTACCTATTCTCTGTACACATTGTACAATCTTCTGAAAAATTAACATGGTTTGCACTTCTTAGCCCCCCAAAAATTAATGACAGTGTTGGAAATTCCATAGCTAATTATCTCCCCCTGGCGCCAGGGGACGAATGCCAGCATCGTATGTTGGCGCCAAATACCAAAACTTCACTTATCGCAAAGCAGTTACAAAACTTCACTTATCGCAAAGCAGTTACTGGAGAGAGACGTCAAAAGAAACGCTCTCATTACTTAGCCCCAAAACAGGGCCTACTTATCTGAGATCCGTTACCAACGAGAGACGTCAAAATAAACGTTCTCTCACTTAGCGCAAAAACAGGGCCCACTTATCGCAGAACTTTACAACCGGCTCCCTTATAAGGCATTGTATCTGCATACTGCATAAAGGCCGGTACTATTGCACACTTACTGAAGGACGAGAAACTACCGAGACGAAGCGTCTTATCAACATTTCCTACCGACGAAAGAATTCCCTGTTATCACCATTACTCCAAGAAAATTACTCCACAGATAAGTCCTGTAGCAAATACCATTTAAATTTGCAACAATTTTATGTAATTTTGTCAATACAAGTGTCTGCATTTACTTTCATGTTTGTTCCTTCTTTGTCCGACAATTTGCCTACAACTGCGGAGAAATAAGAGTTCCTACGAAAACCGTAAATACTCTTAACAGAACACTGTTCAATTCTCTGATTTTAAATAAGATCAAAAATATTTTTTGCTATAAACCAATTCCAAACAATGCAGAGTGGCAAAATTTAAGCAATATATTTCAATGTTATAGAAATATTCTTCTGAAAATTTCACATATTTTGTACTTCTCAGCCACCAAAAGATTGATGACAGAACTCTGTTCAATTCCATGATTTCAGATAGTCTAAAAATAAATAATTTTGCGAGATCAAAATATTTTTTGCTATAAACCAATTCCAAACAATGCAGAATGGCAAAATTTAAGCAATATATTTCAATGTTATAGAAATATTCTTCTGAAAATTTCACATATTTTGTACTTCTCAGCCACCAAAAGATTGATGACAGAACTCTGTTCAATTCCATGATTTCAGATAGTCTAAAAATAAATAATTTTGCGAGATCAAAATATTTTTGCTATAAACCAATTCTAAACAATGCAGAGTGGCAAAATTTAAGCAATATATTTCAATGTTATAGAAATATTCTTCTGAAAATTTCACATATTTTGTACTTCTCAGCCACCAAAAGATTGATGACAGAACTCTGTTCAATTCCATGATTTCAGATAGTCTAAAAATAAATAATTTTGCGAGATCAAAATATTTTTTTTGCTATAAACCAATTCCAAACAATACAGTGTTTACATTTGGTGGCAAAAGTTTGGCAATATATTTCAATGTTATACCAATGCAAAGGCTTTTCGGTTAGGGTGATTTCTTGCCCTGGGGGCCACAGCCCCTCCCTGCGCCCCGCCCCCCTTTGTTCTGCTACGATGAATGTAGTCAGGTTATATATAAAGAAAAGACGTCTTTGATAAGAAATAGATAAATGAAGTGTATCCATAAAGGTGTCTTAGAGTTTATTCTTCCAAACAAAAGGTGCCTCCGTGTTTGGGTCAGAGTGGACCTGGGAGTAATTGTAATGAAAGGGTACTTCACATTCCACAGAGTTCCAAAACTGAAACTTCAAACATCAAATAGTTGGACGCTGTTTGCTTTGGTGTCTTTGCTTAATGGCATATCAACCTTCGTGGGTTATTTAATGTCAAAGCCATCCTTGTAGAAGAACAGTGGGTAATCTGAACATTAGTTACATGATGAGAGTAGCCTCCCTTGTTTGTTTCACTTGAGGAAGCTGTATGTTTTGGTTGGCCATTTTCATTTCACCATAAATCTGCACTGAAAATACGAATTTTTTCCGAATCAATACAACTGCATATTTTAACACGAAAATATCATAAAATGTGTTCTTAATAACAATTAAGTTCATTTCAAATAATGCGGAAGTACAATTAAGAACACATTCTATGATGTTTTCGTGTTAAAACATGCAGTTGTATTGATTGGAACAAATTCGTATTTTCAGTGTAGATTTACGATGAAATGAAAATGGCCGACAAAAACATACGGCTTCCGCAAAGTGAAACAAACAAGGGGGGGTTACTCTCATTTATGTAACTAATGTTCAGATTACCGAACAGGGGTGGTACTATTCAATCCATACCTTTCCAAAGGGTATTAATTCGAAATTGAACATAATAGCGCGACTGTAGTTCGAACTCGCTTACTATGATGTCGCAGTCCAGAGCTTCAGCCGACACACTACGAGGGACGCTCCATAGTTGGATGCATACCTTTCCCAGGGGTATTAGCGCTATGTGAAATACAGACAACCTAGTCCAGAATTTGAACTCGAGTCACCCTTGGTTTTTGTTTCGTTGGTTATTTTCTGATTTTAAGAAATAGCTTCACAAGAAATTGTCTGATGATGATGAAAATAATAAACACCGAAATATTAACTCCAGCTTGTCTGTTAATTAACCTCTGATTACTTTACAAACATAGCACTCAGAACTACAGCACTCCCGTCCCTATTTTGGTTTGGTTTGGTTTGTTTTGTTTTACGGTATATCAACCTCGGTGGGTCATTTAATGCCGACAAAATTGTGAAATAAATTCATTCTTAATGCATAATACAATTTTGATTATAAACTCATGTTTTTCTATTCAACCCATAGATGGGACCTTAACAGGTACTACCACTGGGTCAGAGTGGACCAGGGATCAATGGTGATGAAAGGCTGCTCCACATTCCCCAGACCTCCAGAACTGGAACCTCGCCATCAGATAGAGTTTAACGTCATTCCCAGGATATGTAGACCCTCAGCTACCACCTTCTAGCACCCATATGACAAGAAGGATTGGGGCTTGCCGTAAGGGCAATAGGGTTGGGGCAATCATATAGGTGCTAGGTCTTGACGTGGACAGCCGATTGATCAGAGGGGGCCTCTCCGACCGCCCGTTAGCCCAAGATATGGCCAAAGTGGAGTATTGTAAGTTATGAACTACTCAGCTACCTGGGTTCTATCCTTAAGTCACGAGTCGCCACCCACGGCCAACAGGTGGCCCCATTAGGGGATTCTTACTCCTCTGCAGAGGTGCAGTCGGTGCATTCTAACGCCCTAGCCGACAGGGCGCCTTCCCTATTTGAAAAGTTTCATGATTTATTTCTGAATCATTATTTTTACACAAAAAAATGAATATAAGAAGAAAACACATAACATGTTTATCTAAAATGCTATATGGGCACAAGCATTCGCCCCCAGCCTCTCAAGCCGCTCTGGAATCGTATTAACTGATATATATATATATATATATATATATATATATATATATATATATAGAGAGAGAGAGAGGTTCTTCACGGAACAAATGAACATGCTACTATTAAACACACTCGCCTACCCGGATTTTAACAGCATGTTAAACCCACTATAACACTTGAACTTTTATAATTCTTCTAGAATGCTCCCTTTATAATAATGTATCAACAATTTCTTCAAATAAGAAATTTTCTCCTGAAGATGACCGAAGGTCGAAACTAGTTGAAAATAAACAACATACAAGAAATATTCCTGATTATCTTAATAATTTTTGTTCACACTATATATATATATATATATATATATATATATATGAGAGTTGAGATGGTGATAGCCGACAATTTTTGGGGGAATATGTGCTTAATTGAAGTCATAGCTAATCTGAAAATTAATTAGTTGATAATTAATTAATTAGGCGAATATATCAATTCAAATGTAAGGCGTAAACAAATCGAGAAAAAAGTAAATCTAAGGCTGAAATGTACATACAGAGATTGACTTTTTCTCGGTTTGTCTACGCCTTACATTTGAACAGATATATTCGCCTAATTAATTAATTATCAACTAATTTCAAATTAGGTATGACTTCAATTAAGCACATATTCCCCAAATATATATATATATATATATATATATATATATATATATATATATATTTGTGACATATCACTGGTACATCAACCAGTATACATATGTTAGAATTAGAAGAAAACTCTATTTGAAAGAAAGAAATTAAAAAAAAAGAAAACCCAAAGATGTGTAGGTGAGCAAAGGAAGTAAGATTCAGTTGGTTTTGTATTTTTACGAAAGAATGTTAACGCGACCACTACTGCCTATGTACCTAGAAGACAGTTGTACTCTTCCTCCACACCTCAGGTGACAGGGAAAGTATGCATGTAGATTTCAACTGTGACCCCGTAACCCTAAGAGAACACGTTACCCCCAGGACGTTGCTATGACGACGACCGAGAAGGATTTTTCGCACGAAAAACGCGCAAACGACACACATTTGAAGGACGGCCCGTTAGACAACACCAGAATACGACCGCTCTGTAAAAATTCGATATTTGGATCGAAAGACAGGAGGACGGAAGACATTTTACCGTGAATTAAAGTTAATTCATTTGGTAGTCAAACACCGAACAATCTCTTACTTTACTCTGTGTCTATCTCTTTCTTCCCCTCTATGTATATCTTGACTACTTCCCCCGTTATATAATTATAGTTCCTCTGGATAGCAGAGAGAGAGAGAGAGAGAGAGAGAGAGAGGAGAGAGAGAGAGAGAGAGAGAGAGACGGGTGAATTTGAAATGTATTTCTATGTTAAATTTCACAACTAGCAACCGGTAGCTTAAATGAAGGTCAAACATTTCCTTTCTTAGAAAGTTAATAAAATGATTTTAAGGTGTCGTCCGGTCGTATTTATTTTAAAAAATTATTCGCTTTGCTAACTCCCTTTCCCCTAATCACAATTATCTACCCAGAGCTGAATGGGTGACTCAATGGGTCACGTTTTGTCTAATATGTATATCTTCTTATTATAATGGAGATTGTGTGTTTTTCTGTCTGTAACCGAAACTATATTCCTACTCACGTCACAATTCTCTTAGTTATTGACATCACATTCTCCATGATTTTATTTTTATCTAAACCTCAATTATTAATAAAATTGTCTTACATTATTAATACTGTTAACTATGTCTACATACTGACAACATACAATTATATTTATATATACAACAAAATAGCGGTTTACAGTGTGAACGGGAAGGCTAATTTGCATATTAATATTAAAAAATCGAATTTAATAAATATGTGCTTAGTATTATTGATTTCTAACTGTTTGGTTTTATTTAATGAATATAAGCAAAAATCTCTTCAATGAATCTTAAATGAAATCCATTAACAAGATAAAATAATTGTCATTTTATTCTTTACTTCCTCTTATAACTAAATACTTAAATTAGAAAAAATAACAATGAAAGACGAGAGTGATGGAAGAGTAAGTTTCAGTTGTCCATTTTTTATTATACTCTCTCTGTTTCAAATCTTTTATTATACTCCCTCTGTTTCAAATCTTTTTATCTGTATTCTTATTTAGTTTAATTAGCCTTTCTAATTTAATACAATATTTTATTACATTCAAACTTAAATACTTGCACCCGGAGGGTGCATATATTTGCTAGTATATATAAAACAAAAACTTTTATTAGAAAATCACTATGATGATATTAATGATAAATTAATAAATGAACCACACATACGCATAAATTAGATAACAAATTATTATTTAAAACATTTCAGATATTCCTCATGATTTGAAAATTAAGATTCCACCTGACTTTGTTCCTTATATTTTTCCAGCCATCTTCTCTCCTTTTCAAAATCCGTCGCATGCGACGATGACGTCAACATAACTGTGGAGGCGTGTGGCCTAATGGTTAGAAGGAACGAATCACCGTTGATAAAAAAAAGGAAATGAACAATTTAATAAAAGGACATTCTTTCGAGTTACAACGTCACAGTGAGTTAACAAAAAAACATATGATATTTTGCATTCTGTAAACCCCTAATATCTGTCATATATTTTATGTAATGTTGATATGGTTGGTATGTTCAATTGCTCGCCCTCTCATTTGACAACACGAATCATATATTCACTTTACCCCTCTGATTACATGTATATTTGCATATATGTATTTACCTTTTTTTAATAATAATTTGTATTTTAATGTTAATAAACGTTCGTGTGTTCATTAGAAATCCTGTTTGTTCTTCGTCATTCAGCATTATTGCCATTCATCGGTATTATTTATTCTTACATCTGGGACCTTTTGCATTTTTTGTTGTTATTTCATGTTGCGGAGTTGCACTGGTCGTCCATAACGAGTGTGCCTGCGTAACAGAATATATATATATATATATATATATATATATATATATATATATATATATATGTATATATTAATAAGTCATCCACAGACACGTGTTTCGGCATATCATGCCTCTTCAGTGTGGCTAGACACAACTATCCTTGGGTAGGGTCGAACTCAGACTGACCGCATGGTAGTCCGATATCTTATCCCATCGCCCACTGACAGCTGATGCGGGGACTGGTGTTTTTAAACTATTAAGAACATAGGAATGTATGTATCTTTCGGTCACTGAGAGATCAAATTTCCGGAGAAATGATCATTGCTTATTTGCTTAGTAGTGAGAGTTAATTTAAATTACCAATTAGAGAGCTCATTACCAAATTTATGGGAGCATATATCAATAATATATATATATATATATATATATATATATTAAAGTTAAGACTAATGAGTAAGATATACTTACTATTAGTTTCGCTTAGTAGCTCATCAGGGAAAGAATCATGTCACTTGTTGGTTTACGTATTTCCGTGTATTATATATAAGGTTGGATGTGTCTGTTCTGTTCATACGTGTGCGTATGCTGGCATGCACGTACACATAAATGTGCGTAAAAAGTGCGACGTCATACTCACATAAATTTTTGCTTGATGTTCGTGTTTGCTGATGTATAAAGTTTCGTGTTATTATTAGAGAGAGAGAGAGAGAGACAGACAGACAGACAGACAGACAGAGACAGAGACAGTGTGTGTGTGTGTGTGTGTGTGTGTGTGTGTGTGTGTGTGTGTGTGCATTAATACCTAGTAGGTTGAGATTGCTTCACCGTCAATATTAACGGAATATTAAAATGAGGAAAATTTGTATTATTTGAATTATTCGGACTATTGTCCTCATATTCATTGTTATCTGTACAACGTTTCGGCTTTCTTCAGGTTTTTCTTGTCAGACTCGGGAACCTTCTTTTCGAGCTCGGGAACCTTCTTGTCATAATCGGGAACCATCACGGAACTTTGAACCTAACCCTTTATTCAGTCCACGGGAGTATCTTGTTCTCATCCCACTAACCATAGTTGGGGTATAGATGTTAAGCTGTATTAATTATCATTCTATGTTACTGCTGCCCCAGACTAGGATTGAACCTGTAGTCTAGAGATAACTGTCACTTAGAACTGTCTTAACCTAACTCCTTTATCCACTAGGCTAAAATCAAATTGTCAAATTGAAAAATCCAGTGTGAATTTTGGGAACTTATCTTCTATTAATAATGGAGATTCGCTTCCGGTTTTTGTCTGTAACAAAAACTACGTCACTGCTCACGTCACATCACCCAAAATCGTCATAACATAGAATAAACCCACTCAAAATTTGAACATGCGACATTAGACAGTCCTCATTGTTTTTTAAAACAAGTTTTAATAAATACATGACTTATTATATATCTATATATAGTTTGTTTTATCTTAATACATATTTAAAGTTTACATTTCAAATTGTTTTATTTTTTAATCCTTTAATGAATTTGATGATTTTACTTACTTAGGGTACAAACTCGCTGACATTGAATTTTTAACTCCCACCCTTCAGGCAATATGTTTCAAAAATCTATTTTTACATCGCCCGGCGTGCGTTTTTTTTATTTTGGACTAGTATACCTAATGTTCTTGTTTTTTCTAGAATATCTACTTTTTTTACTTATGTATGATTTTTTTGGATTTTTTTGTGATCTAATGTAGCCTATTTAATTATAGGTTCCCATATTGTGTTTCGAAAATTGGTTTTGGACGCAATGATAATAAGACTCATCTGCAGATACACTGGTAAATAGCAATGAGCAGAACATATATCTGACAAGAATTGAGTTAACAACATCAAGAATACTAAGAGCTTCAGTTGTCTGAACATTTTTTAGTATCTTAATGACTCTTCTCAAAATTATCAATAACAGCTTTTTTTTTTTTTTTTTTAATATTGAACTTATTTGATTATACAGCTTCACAATTCATAGACTGAACGTCTTTTGAGAAACTTGAAATATAAGAGATATCAAAAGTTTGGGTTGAATTTGTAGTTTTTAAAACTTAATGGTATTAGCTCATTTATAAGATATTGATTTTAAAATAATTAAATTGTTAACAATTATTAAATCATTCTGTAAACTGAAAAATCATTTTAGTAAAATAAAAGTTTATAGTTAAGACTAGAATATATAAAACAAAAAAAAAACTTTCATTTTTCTTGTTAAACATTACCTGTAATTCATATCTATTTATGCTTATAGTTTGGTAGAATAAAATTAAAAATGATAGCATGGCTGTCATTTCTTGTTACATATTTGCTATTAATTAAGTATTATTTGTTTGTCTGTTTGTTTGTTTTTTGTTTTTTTTTAAATTTTATTTATTTATCTATTTATTTTATTTTATTTATTTTGAGGCACCTCAGGCACTTGGCAATAAACCAAGTGATGCCCGTTTAAATCGAGTGGGACACAGGTATTGCACTCGCATCTATTTGTGTATGCTTAGATTTTTAATTTATTACATTTAATTATTAGTTAATTAGTTTATTAATTATTTGTTTAGTTAGTACTAGCTTAATTATTTGTTAGTTATTACTTATTTGTTAAGTGTTTTTAAAAGTTAATTGTAGGATTAACTAAAGATTTTTGGCTAGGCATTTCTTTTCTTCAATTCATTTCAATTTCTCATTCTTCTGTATGTGTTATATATATATATATATATATATATATATATATATATATATATATACGTGACGCGTTGGGTCACCCATTTAGCTCTGGGTAAATAATTGGGAAAAGGGAGTTAGCGAATAGAATTTTTTTTTAAACAGCCGGACGGAATCTTAGTCATTTTGTAATCTTTCTAAGAAAGGGAATGTTTGACCTCAGGTTGCTGGTTGTGAATTTTTTTTGCTACGTGAGTTTATTGCATAGCGCCTTCTTCGCTACTCTGAATCGTATACGTTGCTGGTATACTGCGGGTATCGTCACTAACCCTAGACGATATATGTAGTGGTCGCTTAATGAAATCACAACACATGCTGTATAGTAAAAACTTGCGTTTATTTCTTTTCATTCTCTCGTGGTGCGTCTGAGTGGCGAGCGTTGAAAATGGAAACCACTGCTGCTGTTGGGATGAATAGCATTGGGGAGGCGGGAGGTGGCTACGTGATGGTTCACAGCCCATCGGTGTGACCGGGAGTGCGGACACTCACTTGTGCTCTGTTTGCCGTCTCTCTGGGGTCTGTTCACTACTGACTGTCGACTGTGCCGTCGGGTCGAACTGTCTTGCCTTTTGTATCTCTCAAAACGCCTACGCGCCTCCTTCGTTCGCGTTTTATCAACGATTAAATCTATTTCCGGCATCTTAACCCCTTTGTCATTTTTGTCGTCTTTTCTTTGCTTTGTTTAATCTAACTGGAAATTCCTATTTCCGTTTGTAAAATATCCAACAAGTTATTATTGAGTGTAAATTGCATAAAAAAATATTAAAGTTGGTAATAACAATCCCACGAGAACCGCTTCACATGTTACGTTGAGAGGTTTGTTTTTTTTAAATCTCAGATGATTCGCTTTGAGATGTTTTCCAATCGTTGTCAACTTGAAGTTTATCTTCGAGTTCGCTTCTCTTCTGACACCATGTTAAACAGAAATAACTCCGAGTCGCGTGTGTATAAATATACGTGTTTTATTGTTTACGTCATGTCCAGGACTGCCCTGTAGTCAAAAGCCCCTTAAGGCATTACAGATATTGAGGCCGCTTATGTACATAAGTCGACCAACGTTGTGTATATAACAATAAAGATAAGGACAGTATAAATATACGTGTTTTATTGTTTACGTCATGTCCAGGACTGCCCCGCAGTCAAAAGTCCCTTAAGGCATTAATATATATTGAGGCCGCTTATATACATAAGTCGACCAATATTGTGTATATAACAATAAAGATAAGGACAGTAGTCCGAAAATTCAAATAATACAAATTATCAAGCCTCATCTCAAAGATTCAGACAAAAACTTTCGTTTGGTATTATTTGAATTATTCAGACTATTGTCCTCATCTTTATTGTTATCTGTACAAGCATAGCATAGTGGAATAAGGCATTGGGTTAAGACAGTTCTAAGTGACAGTTATCTCTAGACTGCAGGTTCAATTCTGTTCAAGAGCGACAGTAACACAGAACAATAATTAACACAGTATAACACTTGAATCCCAGCCATGGTTAGCAGAATGAGAACAGGATACCCCAGTGGATTGAATAAAGGGTTAGGTTCAAAGTTCCGTGTTTACAAGAAAGTGTATAGTTCGTTTTTTTTTTTAATCTAAAAAAAAAACAACAAAAAAAAACATTTAATTTATTTTTCTATTACTTTCACTGTGAATCAAACATGCCCATACATAATTGTGCAATGGTGACGTATTGCATCAAAATATCCAGCACATATTTATTGTTATAGGTGATATACCCTATAGACTAATGGAATGCACCGACGGTTACTATAAGTAACAGGGACAATTATGGCTTGAAGAGTAAGCCAATGTGAGTCAGCTCATAACTCTATTGTCAGACGTATTTCCCGCTTCTCTGTACTGTAATTGTCTACTCTTTTGTTAATACATAATCCTACATTTGTTACCCGTCGTTTTGTTCTTATTTGACCCTTTAAAACCCCACAACAACTGGCGACCGAGGATTCGAAGTAACTTACGCAGGTTATCGTTTACAACAACAACACCAGCGAAACAGGATTCAAAAGACTTCACGCACAACTATCGTTTTTTTTTTATTAACGACACAAAACTTGGCAGAGACGATTAAGGGTCTCCCAAAAGACTCTAAAAAGAACTTCGTGAAGTAATCGAACCTAAAAAAGAAAAAAAAGTGAACCAAGCTACACTGAAATTCGAAACCGCAACATCCGGATTACGAGAAAATCGTAGCTGCTCTGCAATAGAGAAATTCTTTTTATAAGAATTTATTTTTCTATTACTTTAACTGTGAATCAAACATGCCCATACATAATTGTGCAATAGTGACATATTGCATCAAAATATCCAGCACATATTTATGAAAATCAAATTTTTTTATATCAATATGCAAATCAGCCTTCCCGTTCACACTGTAAACCGCTATTTTGTTGGATATATAAATATAATTAGTCAACAGTATTATGTAAAACAATTTTAGTGATAATTGATGTTAAAATAAAAATAAAATCATGGAGAATGTGACATGAATTATTAGGTGAATTGTGACTTGAATTGGGGTATAGTTTTCGGTTACAGACACACTATCTCCATTATAATAAGTAGATATATATACACGCCCTCCCACATATATATCATCATCATGTCGCGCTTTCAGCGTGGATATCCATGAGAGAGATTCTCATCATTCTCGGGAGGTCCTCTATGCAGCATCCTGCATCCGCACAGAGCTGATCAATGTACGTTTTTGCTGGTTGGCCCACACTGGCTTGTCCATGTGTTGGCTTCCACAGAAGGACGTCGCTTATGAGTTCGTCCTTGCTTCTCCAGCAGTTTCCCGCGTGTCTTGTCCGTCTTACTCAGATGGTTTGTGTGATATGTGGCAGGTGGCCGTACAGCTGTTTTCTCGTAGGGTGTTGTTTCCACGTCTTGTTCAGGATCACCCGCAGCATTCTTGTGTAGCTCCCATCTAGTTTATTCTCTAGTCGCTTAGTTAGGGTCCAGGTGGTGCAAGCCGAATCCTTACTACACAGCCTAGAAAAGGCAGCACGAAATGTCGGTCTGTACGTGAACTCTGATAAAACTGAGTTCATGTCTTTCAAAAACAAAAGCGACATCTCAACCATCGGCGGCAAACTCCTAAACTCTGTAGAACAATTTAGATACTTAGACAGTAACATCTCCTCCACAGAAAATGATGTTAGTGCACGTATAGGAAAAGCATGGGCCGCTATAAATAAACTATCGATCATAGGGAAATCCAACCTCACAGACAAGTTAAAGAGACGGTTCTTCCAGGCCGTTGTCATATCAGTACTGCTGTATGGCTGCATATATATATATATATATATATATATATATATATATATATATATATATAATCCAAAAGTCCAGAGAAGAAATCTTCCTTACGACATAGGTTTTTTTTTAAAACAACTTGTCGCAGTTTGAGAGCTCAATGTGTGCTCTTATTGTTAGAGTCACAGAGCAAATTTATATTTAAATAAATAACAAAAGACTTAGAGATCTTGCATTATAGACTATTTCAGGGAGCTTAGACAAAAATGTCTAATTCTCCCGACTCATCAGATGCGAATGACGAATTATTTATTTTTAAGGCATTTGAAAACAGATTTTTTTTCCTTCCTTTTAAAATTGTCCTGTCCTGCTCAGCCCATAGAGTAATAAAAATAGGAATAAAAACACAAATAATAGTAAACAATAATAATAAAACCAAAGACATCTGACCGCTTGTCAGTAATTTGTTAGGAGTTACTGTTAATTCAATTAATTCAGAATTCAGGGCCATCCCTGTTCGCTTATTTAGTAGTTTATGTTTAACTTAATTTATTTTATTTTCTTTCCATATCGCTTCAAATATACACCCCCCTACATACCTATACACACTTATACATATACATACATATACATACACACACATACATACACACACACACATACATATATATACACATATACACACACACATACATATATATAGACACATATATATATACATACATATATATACATATACACACATATATACATACACCTATACACACATACACACACCCACATATACATACATATATACAAATACACATATATCACATACATCTATGAAGATCTGAGATAGCCTGTTTTCTGTAAATTATCATTTAGCTAGTTCAAATTATGTATTATTTCCTCTTTATTTGGAGGGTGGACCTGCATAAGTTATATTGTATTATGTTAAATTTAAACACGCACATACACATACACACACATATACATGTATACATAGATCCACATATACATACGCATATATACATGTAAACAAATACATCCTGAAAATTTAAATATTATTAGTCATTATACCACTCAAATTTTTTTTTGGCTACTACATCCATGCCTATATATATCCGTATCCCCAACTACACTTATGCCTATCCACACACACATATATACATATATACACACATATACCCATATACACATACACACACACACACACACATATATACATACACATACATACACATGTACGTATACCCGAATATACACATATACATACATACATACATACATATACATACATATACACACATACCCGAATATATACACATACACATACATACACATGCACCTGCACAAGGGAAGTAGTAATAATAGTAATAATAGTAATAATAATAATAATCATAATCATAATAATAATAATAATAATAATAATAATAATAATAATAATAGTACTGATAATAAATAAATAAGTAAATCAAATAAATAAAAATAAAACTACAAAATATTAAGCTTTTAAAAATAATGAATAAAATCATAGAATAATATAATAAAAGAATAATAAAATAAAAATATAACAAATACGACTAAAAAATAAATAATAAAAGAAATAAAACATATAAAAAATAATAATAGAGAGACAAATGAAATAATCGAGTAACAGAAAATATCAGAATATGAAATTGTCAGTTAATAAAAGATAAGACAAAACAACCCATACCTACATATATACACACACACACACACACACACACACACACACACACACACACACACACACATATATATATATATATATATATATATATACATTCACATACACACATACATTCGCCCATACATATATCCATACTCATATACATATATATGTATACACCCTTTCTGATATTAGTAGCGATAGTAAAAGTAATTATGGGTTGCACTAGGCTATAAGGGATTTACTGGCATTATATCTGGAATATACTAACATTATATTTTGAATTTTGCCTTATGTCTGCACTTGGCTATCAGTTCATTCCGTTTGTTCAGTAGTTTTCTATAGAAAGACAATTTTAAGGACAGGACAATTTTAAAAGGAAGGAAAAAAAATCTGTTTTCAAATGCCTTAAAAATAAAGAATTCATTATTCGCATCTGATGAGTTGGGAGAATTAGACATGTTTGTCTAAGCTCCCTGAAATAGTCTATAATGCAAGATCTCTAAGTCTTTTGTTATATATATATATATATATATATATATATATATATATATATATATATATATTATATATATAACGAATATTAAAGAAAAGTGAATAACAAACACAAATAATCGATTTAATTAATATTTCGACTCAGAAAGTTCACTTCCTCCCACTTCCTCCAAATATCTAACTCCACCCCTTCCTATCCTGTAAGCGAAAGCACCCCAATCGTAAAGGATATTTATGCCCAAAATAAATTCAAACATATTTTTGCTCTGTCTGATGCTGTGTTGCATAGCACCTTCTTCACTGGCACTAAATAATTATAATGTTATATATCTCTTTCTTTCTTCTATATCTGGTCGTATTTTCTTTTGGCCGGCTTTGCTTCTGATTGTCTTTGGTATTTCTATCATCTATCTTGACTTGGTCTGGAATCTTCTAAGATCTTGCGTCTGGTGTTGACTTGGGGACCTCGGTCTGGTTTTCTGTTAGGGATTTCTCCTTATCAGAAGCCCTGTGTCATTGTTAGTTTTTAGATAATAAACACAAGACTTCGATTTATTTTGATGTTACTTTATTTTCAATCCCCAACCCAGACATCTGCTAACTAACATAGCGGGCGTGAGTTCCAGTTTAGACAGAGCATAAAATGGCCGACTTCTCTGCCTGACGTCTAACTGAAAACTGGAGACTCAAAAAGGTCCCACGGGACTTCACATATTTGGCGGGCTTCTGTAATTTTCCATCAGAATTACAGGGGATTGACAATAATCTTATGCAACCGCATAGATTATGTAACAGCTGCTGTAATTTGCAGTTGAAATTAAATATTATATAAAGCAAATTAAAAACGCTTTTCTCGTTATTCTGTGATAAAAAAAATTCTTATTACCTTCCATTTACCAACAAATGCTCTGAAGATGATCTAATTAATAGATCTAAACACTGCAACATCGGCTAATAAACTCACCACTTAACTTATTTAAACCTGTGTTTTTTCATTCTTTCTTAATCTACTACGTACCGTCGGATTCACTTCCTTTTCTTCACACACACACACACACACACACACACACACACACACATATATATATATATATATATATATATATAGCAATTGGTAATTTGCTTGAAGCATTGTTAAGTATGTTATAATAATTTGAAGGCCAATACAATGCGTATGAAAAATAAAAACAAAAAGATGTTATTTTTGTCTTATCGATTTCGAAGCACAAACTTCATCATCAGAGTTTCGTATCAGAAATGGACGTATTTTGTTTTTCTTTGTGTGGTTATAATTTCTCTTCTTATTTCCTTTCCTTTTTTTTCTTCTCTTTCTTCTTCTCCTCCTTTATGAATGAAATGGGCGAATAACTGTAATTTCTTATTTCTCTCTTTTTTAAAAAAAAAAGTTTGTTGAGAACAAATGTATCTAATATTGTCTGTCATCCGGTCAATGTTCCAAGTTTGTTGCCATGTCAAAATTCAAAATAAAATAAAAAATAAATAAAAACCGTCAATAGAAAAATTTATATACCTAGCTTTTGTTTCGCTTTCTCTTTTCTTTTCTTCTTTCTTTCTCCTTTTTTTGTGTTTTTTTGTTCTTTTTTCCCTTGTTCTCTAATTTAATTTTTTTTTTAGTAAATAAGTAAATAAAAGATAATCTTTTAAGAGGAGTAGTTTAAGACTTAAAAGCAATGTAGGTGAGATCTTTTATGTGATACTATGGTTCTATGCCAATCGAAATGCGTATTATGGTGTTGAGTTAGTAATATGATAAACGCGGATATTATAATGGGATATTATTCGTATGTACATATTACAATGATATTAACATTTATGTGCGCATACAATAACCGTATTATGCTATGCGTTTATATTCTGTTGTGAACGTTTTATTAGTGTAGTGTAGGTACTGGCAAAAAAATCGGCTGCTACGAGTTTTAAAAGCGAATTAAAATAATTAAATCTATTATTTAAGGTCAAACTTTGTCTAAATCAATAAGTAGTAACATAATGACCATCATTAAAAAAAGAAAAATATCATTACATATGCAGTTTATTTTTAATAGATTTAAAAGGATTTGTTTTGGTCAATTTCGACGCGATCCGCCATTCTGTCTCTTTTTCAATGGTTTTAGGCGCTTGTTTACAATTTTAAAATAACATTCGCGATTGCAAAAAAAATTGCCAAAAATCAGATAATTGTCCGATTTTAATGAAATTTTCAGTATTTACCTATCAATTAATGAATTTTATAATAAAACTCGTCGCTTTCATAGCGCAGACTGTGACTCAGACCATTCTCTCGTCTGTTGTGGAGTCAAACTCCAGATGAAAAATATCCACAGTCAAATCAAATAGACCCCCTCGTGTGGATAGTGCCAAAGCAGCTGACACAACCAAAGCTGCCGATCAAGAGGAGTCCCTCCACCACCTATCATAGTGTTGCTCTGCCCAGCAATATAAGGATGGCCTATGGACCACCATGCATTAAACGGTTGGCAAAAAGGTGCGTAGGTCCAATGACTGGTTCGAAGGCAATGCCTTTATGTTGACTCCCTGGAGGGAAGTTAGAATGTTTTTTGTGGGTTTATTTTTTTAGGGGGAGGTGGTGAATTTTCTAAAGGGTCACCAGCATACACCTGGTGCTAGTGGCAGAGATTATAGCAGATTTACATTTTAGTAGCGGTTAGGGTCTCATCGGGGGTTAAATAGATTTTGAAAAAATTAAATTGAGTTTTAAAAAAATTAAATACCCTACCAGAATGGATTAAACAAAAGGTCTTCGGTATAAAATAACCCAACAAGGGTTGACATGCCATACAATCCAAACGATTAATTCTTGCAAAGTTCGAAATACATCGATTTTTAAACATTTCCTAATCATTGATTAACCATTGCGACAAACTGACAGTTACCAAGACCCAATGACCCTGTGCGTACGCTACCTTATATATATATATATATATATATATATATATATATATATATATATATATAGTTAAAAATTAATAATTATTCTATAACTTATAGAATAATTATATTAACTTGAGGCTTCAAAGGAGTCTAATAATAAATGAGAAAAACTTTCTATCAGAGACCCCACTCTCAAAAAGTGTTTTAATACTTTTGAGAAGGGTCCCTTGGAAAGGACTTTTCATTTATCCCCCTCATTTCATTCATTTTTATTTCATCCATTCATTTACTTTACCATTAATTTTAACTTAATAATTTAGAAGCATACGCGAAAACTTAAATGTGTGTGTGTGTGTGTGTGTTGTGTGTGTGTGTGATTGCCACTTCTTCACAGAAGAAGACCATCTCTACAAGTAATTAGGTTGTGAGCTTGCAGAAAGCCCAATGGTACAACTTTGTATACGCACCATGTTTTAGATTTCTGCGCACAAGCTTGTGATCCGAGCCACACTCTGCATCTCGCATGATCCTCAGTGCCTACATCTTGAAGGTCTCGTTTTTCCATGCCCATTTATGTGCCAATGCCTAGATAAATCCAGGTTGCCTTGAGAGAGCTTTAAGTGGAAGAATGTATTGCAGATATTGGGTTTGAATTCAGTACGAAGCTGGAGCAGGTGAAGTCCATTTTTCATGCCTTCCAGTACATTCTTACCCAACGCCGTTCCATGGTCTTGTTCCACTCTGGTGTTAAAACCGGCAATTAGTAAGATTTTAACAGCTTTTGATATATATATATATATATATATATATACAATAACATTTCTGAAGAAACCTTGTAAATCCACAGAGCCGAAATATTAATTGAATGTAATTGTGTTTTTATTCGCTGTGTTCCTGAACTGAATGATTCATATATATATATATATAGTTCATTGGTTGTCATAGTTTGTTTTTATTCACTGTTCCTCAACATTTACTCATCTAATATATAAAGGAAAGTATGGTATGTACGTGTCGACGTATTACTCCAAAACGGGAGGTCACTCAGATTCAAAATCTTGCATACACATTGATATGAAACACTCCAAATTTGGTTATTGATTTTTACTGATTAAGGGATATAATTAATTAATCAAACAAAAATCAAACGATATTTAGAAAGAAATCGTATAGCTGCTGCTGATATCTCAACTACGATCAGCACGCACGGCCCCACCCTGCTGCCTCTATTCTGCGTTGTTGAATGCGTTTGCAGAAGCTTGCGTGATAATTTTTTCAGCTACCCAAAGAAAAAAGAAGAAAGAAAGAAAGAATATCAGCTTTCAGTCATGACTAAATTTTAACGTAAAATAAAATTCTTTTTTTTTGTCCAAATCTTTAAAATATCTATTTTATAATCTTTCTAAATATTTTAAAATATTTTGCTTTGGAAAGTATGTTTAAAGTAAAATCAAGTCTTTGTCCACAAGTTTACGGTTACATTTTTTTTAAATAAGATTTTAAATGTCAATAAAAATCAGTCACCAGTATAAGGTTGTATAAATGTAAATAAAAAAAAAGGAAAACGTTTTTATCAATATTTGTACGAATACTTTCATATTTCTTAGAATAAAATATATCCATTTTTAATCTTTGTTATTTTTGTTGCTCAAATGAATAAATAAATTACAATGTTACATTTTATTTCTAACTCAAACAAGCAATTAAAAACTGAATTTACAATTTTACGAAAAAGTTGGATTATTATTCTCAATGTTGTAAACAAACAAACAAAAAATCGTAAATTATTAGCGCTTAAAAAGGGAGGGGGTATTTAACACAATGAAACTTAAATAAAGGTTAATATTATCTTCAAAATTACGAAATTCACACAAATACTTATTTACTTATTATGTTTACTTATTTTAAATAAGTAAATAGTGTTTGTATGAATTTCGTAAGTTATTTACGAAATTCTTTTTTGTCAAACAGTAAAAGAATGATAAAGAAATATCTAAATAAATACATACATATAGTTGTCGAAATTTTTTTTTAGTAACACTTAACCTAACATAGGTAGACCCAAATTGGGTCTAAAATGCGTTTTTGACAAAGTGACTTTAGCCCCTGCTCCAGAAAATAATTTAATAAAAATCAGGGAATTATCAGATTTTAACTAATTTTTCAGTGTTTATTCATCAATGAACGATCTTTATAATACAATACTTATTTTATTTCAAAACTTTCTCATTTTTTCAGGTCACTTAATTTTGACCCCTCCCTTATGTTGGGGCGTAACATTTTTATGTTTATAGTTTACTAATTACAGGATAAATAAAGAGGGCTGACTTCTGATTTAGGTCGGAAAATTAAAACGGAAAGTTTTTTTGGTGGTACCCAATGACAGTTTAATTACAGTCAATGAATTAACATTCTGTGAATTGGGTTACTGTTTTAGGGGATTAAGGTTGTTTTTAATTAATTACTTATTGCTTAAAAAAATAAACAAAAAACCCAAATTACTATACATTTAATTAGCCATTGAAATTAATTATTTAATCTATCATTGAGACAGTTGTTTATGTTAGTATTGCAATGTATAATTTCAATTAAACTTAGTTTAAAAAATATTTTTCAACATTAAATGTATAGTAATATGTTTTTTTGTTGTTGTTTATCCCCCCCCACCCCCACACACCCAATATTCAACACAATGAAACTTTCATAAAAATTAATATTATCTTGAAGAAGAAACATTAAACAAACTCCTGATGATTAAAAAAAAAATTAAGCTTACGGAAAA